>CM046361.1:20874400-21444067 GCA_025413025.1 Ficus hispida
TCAGTCTTCAGACTAGTATGAATTTTTCTAAGTTAAACAATGTTTTGAGATTGAAAGGTTCAGTGATATCAGAGTTTCCACTCCACATAAGCTTGGCAAGTTGCCTGTAGTGCTGGTTCTCGGTCGCATGAAAAGAGTCGAAGAAGAAGTACTCACTCACATCATCACACAATTCAAACTCTTTTACTGCTCTTTTCCCTCCACAGCTATAAACTCCTCTGTTGAAATCGGTTCCGCAACATGCCACGTTCGCTTCCTTAAAACCTTTCAACAAAAATAGTTCAACAACACCGATTCTTTAACCGATGACATAAGATAAAGAGAGAAGTATACAATATTGATTGTACATTCCAAAATCCGATCTTTACCATATTTTGACGGGTTCTCCAATCTTTCACTGAAAGACGTACAGAAATCGTACTTCGAATAGGTGAAACCTTTGAGCTGACTCTGTATTGCTCGAAGGACTTTAGGAAATGCTCTGTTGTGTAGTTTCATCAGTAAATTAACTTCTTTAAAACAGGCACCTGTGTTTCCTGGTTGAAGAATTTTAGTCCCCGGAAGACAACCCAAAGGCAGTAAACTCAAGAACCCGAATTCCTTGCTCCGATTTTGTATATTCCCTGATCACCCATCAAAATGCCCATTACCATTAATCAAACCCATTTGCATAAGAAAAATCACAATTTGAATGGTCCCAAAAAAAAAGAAAATTTTTCTTTTTATTACTTCGAGAACTTGGGTAAAATTTCCGAGCACCATGCCGACGTATTCTTTCTTGGAAATACTTATCGTAGAAACTAGAATTAAACGTGAAAGGGGAAAGATAGTCTTGCCTCCCACACTGAATAAGTAAACAGCTGAAGATATCAATTCCTTGGCTTCTCCGACACCGAGTTTTCGCCTTAATTTCCTCTCCACTTTCTTGAAATAATTCAGCTGAGTTTCAAGGTCTACCACCTAAAATGCAAAAATTTTAACTACTAAAACACGCAAAGCAGAGGAACTTAACTAAATATCATAACTAAACAAAGATCATCACTTACAAAACCTTGATGACTTTGAACAAGAGCACCAGCCCCACCAGAAGCAAAGTTCACCCCATATTCGTAGCTGCGAACCCCGGGCTTTAAGTACGGTGGAATCAACGGTAATTTTGCGTACTCACCTACAATTAAACAACATAAAAGGCATCAACAATTATATAACCCCGTTGTATATGTTTAATTATAGGAATGTCTTACTGATGAAATCAGGAATTAGGCGGCCATCGGAGAATCTCCCGGTGGGAGAGCGGAAAAAAGGTCTCGCCATAAGGCCAGAAATTTGCTTGATACTCAGTGGTGGTGTTGATGTAGTTGTTGTTTCCTGGATCGTACAGCGAGTCGCCGAAGACGAAGAGCGCCGCGCGTTTTTCCGGTGACCGGCAGTGGGCTGCTCCGAGGATTGCAGTGTTGACGAGGATCAGAGAAACAACCGACAGAAACGTGCCGGACGAGCTCACAGGAATTGCCATAACGCTCTTTTATGATCGTCTTGGATGGTTTTAAGAGGTCAAAAGGCAAAATGCAGAGTCAGAAGCCCGTTCTCGACGGTTTTGCCACGGAATCAGGTACCGCCTAGTCAGCAAGTTAGCTGTCGTTATCAATACGAAAAAAGCCAGATATGAATGAGATAACAATAATGGAGTTGAGATCTTTGTACAACTTTCAATCAAACTGAAAAATGTGCTAGACAGTCCTGTTTCCTACTTTTCATCTTTAGTTCTGTGCTACGTAGTCAGACATATATTTAAGTACGGTGTACACCACTTTTTTTTTTTTTTTGTAAATAAATAACATCAAAATATGAAAATTAAAAGATAAAATTTTAGTGAAATTATTGGAGAAATTTTAAGTTTTAAGATATAGTAAAAAAATCATAAATTTTTAGGACAAATTTCATTTTAATAAGGAGTACATGAGAATTTTAATTTCTAATGAGAATAAAATAAAAATTATAAAGTTTGAGGTAAAAATTAAAGAGAGAAAAAAAAAAAAAAAAAGCCTTTATCGGCCCCTAGTTCTGCATCCACTTCTAATAACTACAATTTGATTTTATTAAAAAAAAATATATCATCTAAAGTAGATCGTCTGTAGGAACATGTTTTTTATTATTAGCATTAATTATAAGTTAGATTAATTTTTTAACGGTCTGATTTGTGAAATTTATGTTAAAATTTATGACATACATTATAAAATTGTTCTTATTCATATATTAGATTGTGAAATTCAAGATTTCGCATGACATTGATTTATAAGATCTCAACTTCATTGTCAAAGTCCTTTAGGTAATTTCGCATGACATTGATTTATAAGATCTCACTTCATTGTCAAAGTCCTTTAAGTGAGTTGGTAGGACGCTTTTTTTTCTCGCTGAATGTTTGAGTTCGAATATCACCATTATATTGACTGAGGTATATGGACAATCTATTTCATGAGAAATTCATGTATCACGCGTGGGGTATCCGCCTCTTTAAAATTATATAAACATTCCGATCTCTATTCCTATAATTTTCTTTTTAGGAAAAAAAAAAATCTCAACTTCATTAGTACCAAAGTTCCATATTGCAGAATTAGACCGCTGAGAACTTCTGTCATATTCATGACCACAAAAACTACAGACAAGAACGTAAAAAGCACGTGGACCTAATTTGGTCTGTAAAGTTTAAAATGACAACGCCTTACCAAAAAGAATGACAAACGTATATCGCAATTTTTTTGAGTTTGTATGAAATAAAAACATTTCTTATTTAAGAAGATGAGATACGATAAGACGTTCACATGAATGTTATCCACCAACTGTCCTCCATCTCCAGTACTATTTGATATCTTTGGGGTCCACATCAATTATTAATTAAAGTCAATATCGCTTTAATTAACAAATTAATCTACGTTTTAATTAGATTCAAACAGTGCTTTAGATTGTAAGGTTCTGTGAAACTGGGCTTTCCATTCCATGCTTGTTCAGAAAATTGCTAGTACGCCCCTTCTGGGAGATGACTGGAGTGGAAGAAGAGATATTCACTAGGGTAAGGGCACATATAATACTCCGTCACGCCTCTCTTCCCTCCACAGCTTAGAATGCCTCTGTACAGACCACTGCCACATCTTGCCATCTTCCCGTCCTTGAAACCTAATTCATTTTTATAAGGCCAATAAAATAGTCAATTAATACTGCTAATGATGATTAAGCAAAGAGCTGAAATTGGCTTAATACAAAAAGTATGTTTAGGATTCTATCGATTTTACATATATTTTTTCATTTTGACATGATTTTGATTGGATTTAATGTTCAGAAATATGTACTACTTGTATCAAATGAGATAAGGATATTGCTTGTTATAATACCGTATTTAGAAGGGAATCCATTCTTGCTAGACAGCCCTCCTTCCTAATTTTCATCTTTAGTTCTGTGCTACTCGTAGCTATACATATATTTCAATACGGCGTACACTAATTTTTTTAATAAATGATATCAAAATATAAAAAGTAAAAAGTAAAATTTTAGTCGGATTATACGAGAATTCTTAATTTTTAATGGGTACAAAGTAAAAAATATATATCAAATATTTGTGACAAAATCAATTTTAATGGAGTTAAGTGAGAATTTTAATTTTAAATGAGAACAAAAAAAATTATAGATTTTTTGAGGTAAATATTAAAAAGGGAAAAAAATAAAAAATAAAAAAAGAAGCTATAATGGGGTTTGTAGCCCCCACTCGTTCCAACGCAAATATGCCCCTAATTCTGTGTCCTCTTATAATAATTACCATTTGATTTTATTAAAAAAAAAAGGGTTATAATCTAAAGTAGTTAAAATAATTACCATTATTAAATTGTTATTACAGGATTAGAACGCTGAGAACTTTTGTCGTATTCATAACCAAACAAACTAGACAATAAGTAATTAAAAAGCACGCGGACCTAATTTGATATGTAACGTCTAAAATTCGAGCTACTTATCCAAAAGAAACAAACATATATCTCAATTTTTTGAGATATATCTCAATTACATTATTAGAAATAAAAAAAATATTACTCATTCAAGTAGATGAGATAAGATAAGACTTCACATGAACATTATCCTCCAACTGTTTACCATCTCCAGTACTATTTAATATCTTTGTGCGTCCACATCAATTATTAATTAAAGTCCATGTCCCTTTAATTAATAAATTAATCCACGTTTTAATTAGATTCAAACAGTACTTTGAGATTGTAAGGTTCTGTGAAACTGGGCTTTCCATTCCATGCTTGTTCAGAAAATTGTTGGTACGCCCTTTCGGTGAGATGACCGGAGTCGAAGAAGAGATATTCACTAGGGTTAGGGCACAGATAATACTCCGTCACGCCTTTCTTCCCTCCACAGCTTAGAATTCCTCTGTACGGACCACTGCCACAGCATGCCATCTTCCCGTCCTTAAAGCCTAATTCATTTTTATAAGGCCAGTAAAATAGTGAATTAGTATTGCTAATGATGATTAGGCAAAGAGCCGAAATTGGCTTTATCAAAAAAAATATATATGTTTTAGTATTTTGTTCTGAACTATCAGATTTTATCAGTTTTGCATACTTTTTTTCATTTTGATATGATTTTGATTAAATTTAACATTCAGAAACATATACTACTTACATAAGATGAAATAAGGATATTGCTGGCTACAATACCGTATTTGGAAGGGTAATCCATTCTTGCTTTCAGAAATGAGTAGAAATCGAGAAGAGAATATCGAAAACCCTTGAGTTCAGTTCGTAGCCTAGGAAGGAGCTTGGAAATTTCGTTGTTGTGTAGTTGTACATAAGGTGTGATTTGATCAAAGCAGGCACCGTAGTTCCCAACATCAATGACCCTCAAATATGGTACACAGGCCAAAGGCCACAAGTTTAAGAACCCGAATTTCCTTCCTCCAATGTTGTAAATTTCCTAACAGAAAAACAAAAAAAAAAAAAATTTCTAGCATAATTTCACACACAAGTCATAACCATGATCAACCATAAAATGGCAAAACAAATCAATTTTGCACAAAATTTGAATCAGAAAATTTTCATATGTCAAGTGTGTAGATTGTACCCGAATGACCGAGGTTATGTTGCCCGTCACCAGTCCTACGTATTCCTGGCGCGAGTAAGATCGAACGACAGTAGAGTTTATAGTGAAGGGAAACACATAATCATTGCTTCCAATACTAAACAAGTAAACAGCTCTTGATAACAAATCTTTTGCCTTTTTATCCCCTAGCTTCTGCCTCAACTCCCGGGTAACATTCTTGAAATATCTAAGCTGAGTTTCAAGGTCAATTGTCTGAAATATATATATATATATATATATATATATATGATCGAATTGTAAGACCATAACGGAAAAATACAAACATAGATATGATCAACAGAACTCAAATATTACATGCCATCCCTTGGTTAGACTCAGCCAGAGCACCACCCCCTGCAGATGCAAAGTTCAACCCATACCAAAACTCGTGATTTCCAGGCTTCAGATACGGCGGAATCAAAGGCAGTTTCGCATACTCAGCTACATCAAACATAAATTTAACACTAATCAGTTAATTCAGATACTAATCAAAGACAAAATAAGAGTCAAAATGACTGTAATTAACAAGAGAATTTTACATGATCTTACCGATGAAATCGGGGATAATGCGACCGTCGGAGAATCTCCCAGTTGGATACTTGAAGAAGGTTTCACCGTACGGATAGTAATTTGCCTGGCCAATTGTGTTGATGTAGTTGTTGTTGCCAGGATCAAATACCGAATCGCCAAAGACGAACAAAGACACATGTTTTTCAGGGACTTGAAAGTGGCCTTGAACGAAATCTAGAAGAATTGCACAAATGGCGGACAAGAATAAGAGAAAACTTCTTGTCTCCATGACACCCCTAATGGAAAATCTCAAGTTCTCTTCTTTTTCTGAATTGATGTTATTGTGTATAAATATAGGTGACCGTATCATTTTGGTACCTTATGGTTTTTATATTCTCAATATAGTACTTTCATTATTAACAAATCTCATTGAGGTACCTGTTATTTTAGAAAATGGCATTTAGATACCATAAAACATGAGTCTTTTTTTTTAAGGTTATAAAATGGCTATTCTACACTTGTAGTTTCAAACTGTTTTACGGGAATCTTTTTTTTAGTTTGTGGTTGAAAGAGCTTAAATCTGCATAACTTGTTTTTATTTTGATTTTGGTTCCCTTTTCTATTTTAAGAATTTTATGTTTTTTTTTGTTTGTATAATCGATTAAGTTTTTAAATTGAAAGGGTAAAAATGTCATTTTTTTGTCTTGAGAAAAAAAATAGATTTAGGGTACTGAATGATATTTTCTCAAATAACATGTACCTTAATAAATTTTTGGAACATAAACGCACCAAATTGATAAAAATGTAAAATTACATGATATGAGAATGATATTTTCCTAATATATAAGTCACAATTATGTTTGATCAAAATTGAACCACTCCTAAACAATAAAATATCTGGAACAAACAGGGGTTCTTCCAAGGAAAACGCTCACAATAAAACTTTGGTGGAGTCTATCATTGGGAACTGTCGGCAGAAGCAAAAGGTTGACTTTAGGTATGAACGAAGGTAATCATTCAAAAAATAATTTTGTTGCGTAAGATTTGTAAGGACTGTGAATGATATCATTGTATCACGTGGCACTATTAAATAAATAAAATAATTGACCTAAATGTACTTAAATTTTTTTTAACAAGATGGCAGTTTTATTTTATTTTATTTTATTTTTTTAGTAAAATGATATTGAATTCTATCATTCTTTAATTAATATTATAAGAATTTTACGAAAATGATTATTTTTATAATAAAAAGAATAAAATATCCTACACACACTCTGTTTCTTTTCTCTCTCTCTCCAGATCTGGGTTCTGTTCTCTCTCTCCCCCTCTCTTTTATCTCCAAATCTGGGTTCTGCCCCACTCCTCCCAGATCTGGGCTCCCCTCCTCCTCCTCCTCCAAAACCCAGATGGGGTCCCCCTTGTAACAGTTTTAGTTTGCCCCCCATTGAAACCCAGGTTCCATGGCAAGAGAGAGAGATTGAAGGATGGATTTTCAATTTTTGACTTTTTTTTTTATTGTTTTTAAATTAATTATTAATAAATTATTAAAATATCGTTTTATCTTATAAATTAATAAAATTACATGAAAGGATTATAATAATTAACAGTTTAAGAATTTAGAATTATCTTAATTTAAAAAAATATAGATTAAATAATTATCTTTTAAAAAATTCAGGATTGTATGATGAATATTCTAAATAAATAAATAAAAAACTTTTATGTTATGTAAGACTGTAGATTCCACTGAGTAGGTGTCCCACCGGATGAGGCGTACATTTATCTCACATTCACCCGATTCACATTGGGATGTGTAGGAGTGTTAATCGTGTCTGTCCTTTACGGAGTGTCCATCTTTTCTCCATTGCCACCTGTTTTCCACTACCTCATTAAGTAATTGGCCATTAGGTTGATGGTCAATCATTAACTAGTCAATATTAATATTTTTTTTAATCAATCAATAACGATTACTAGAATGGATCAATCCACATTTTAATGATCATTAATTACTTTTCTGAATAAAAAACATTAACCATTTTTTTAAAAAAAAATAATGTCCGAACATTACTTGTCTGCCTAATTTCTCTTTTACTTTATAGGAAGTTGAAGGTCACTTCGAGTGCAGAGAAAAAGCCAACAAGGCACTTGGGGGACCATGGTTGGCCCCTTAATTTTTTTTTTTTTTTAAAACACAAACTTCCCTTTTATTTTTCACTTTTACCACCCCCCCCTCCCCCCCTTTTTGAAGGAAAATTCCCCTTAAAATCTTGTGTTTAGACTATTAATTTAGTTCAAGATTTGACTTAATTCAAGCCTCGGTAAATATATTTTCTGGTTTCGTTGTTGTTCAAGTGCATTCATTGTTGAGTTGCACTAAATGCGTTGCTCTTTCAAGGGAATTTTAGCTATATTCGGTTCATTACTTTTAAGTTTAGGGGGATTGATTTCTTTGGGCTATGACCCTCCCATATTTAGCATCATCGTTCCTTAAATGTTGTTCCTTGCTGCAATGGCTAATCTACAGTCTGCTTCAGATTCGTCCTCGACACATCAGAAAATCAAGAGAAAGTCAAAGGAGTGACGACAAATTTTCCGTTAAACTATTAATCCGTATAGACGCGTCTGAAATGAAACTGAAAAAATCATAATCTAAAAAGATTCGAGTTATAACGAATTAAAAGTTTAATTCATAGCAAGTTTTGGGAAAGAGATGGGTTTAGGAGTCCAACTCTGTTTCCCGTTTATCCATCCTGTTTAGTTATTTATTATTTCTATAAAAAAAATAGTAAACATGATGTTTTATAATATCTACAACTCTTTTTTTTTTTTTGGGTGAAAATGTAATATGTATAACTTAAGTATTAAACTTTAACTTATTGGAGACATTAAAGATTAAAATTATGATTTTTTTTTTTTATATATAATTTAAAGTCCTATAAATATGTATGTTTACATTTCTAATTTTTATTTTTTATATGACGAAAATAGCTAATCAAGCAAATGGGTATCCTGTAGAAACATAGAACCC
This sequence comes from Ficus hispida, assembly GCA_025413025.1. Classification (NCBI taxonomy): domain Eukaryota; kingdom Viridiplantae; phylum Streptophyta; class Magnoliopsida; order Rosales; family Moraceae; genus Ficus; species Ficus hispida. The sequence continues at coordinate 20,883,066 of CM046361.1, forward strand.
ATGATGGGAAAACTTGTCATGTCCCATTAATTTAAACGTGTTAGGGATGGGTATGAGGAGTGTTTTTTTTATTCGCAAGATGGGTATAAGAATATTGTCTTATTCCATTGCTATCCCTAAAAGTGAGAAAGGAAAGAGGAATAAAAAAACAAGAAGAAGAAAAGATAAGTTAGAGGAGGAAGATTAAAAAAAAAAATTATGGACTATATATAACAGTCCATTCTCACCCAAAGCTTTTATTCTTTTCAATTTTACTGTGATAAGTTAAAATGTTCTTTAGAAAACAGGAATGAGAAAGTTAAAATTATCCAATAGCCATAAAGATCTAATAGATAAAACTTTGGGTCTTTTTTTTTTTTTTAAATAGATTCATGTAACTTTATTTAATCTTACATGTAATTTTACATGTGACAGTTCTATTTAGGTTTTTTAGTAAAATAACACGTGTCAATATAAAATTTCACACATTAATATTCTTTAGAGATATATATATATCATAAATCTTATGTTACAAATGTTGTTTTACGTGACGCGGAACATAAGACCTTACTTGTTTTATTATATATATGATTATACTGTATGATTACATATTATTACGTATTAGGTTCGAATAGTGCTTTAAGATTGTAAGACCCTTTGAACCTGGGCTGTCCACTCCATGCCTGTCTGGCAAATTGCTGGTAAACCCTTTCAGTGGGATGAGCAGAATCAAAGAAGACATATTCACTGACATTATCACATAGATGATACTCTTTCACTCCTCTCCTTCCTCCACAGCTGAAAATTCCTCTGTAGGGTCCACTTCCACAGCATGCCACTTTTCCTTCATTGAAACCTTTATTTTTTTTAATAAAATAAAAATAAAAGCCGAAATCCATTAGTGCGTAAGGTAATTAACCAATCAAACGTGATAATTCATGAGATAATTATGTAATTAAGTAGGTGGTGATTATCATTTTTACCATATTTAGAAGGATAATTCATTCTCTCTTGTAGAAATGATTGAGCCTCGAGAAGCGAAAATTTGAATCCCTTGAGCTCCTTTTGTAGCCTTTGTAAGAGCTTGGAGAGTTCTTGGTTGTGTAGCTCTACATATGGAGTGATCTGATCAAAGCATTTCTCACCATTTTTATCTCCAGCAAGTATTCTTCCATATGGCATACAAGCTATAGGGTTTGCGCCTTTAAAACCGAATTTCCGTCCTCCAATCTTATAAATTTCCTATAACATGATCAAGATAAAAACAATAATCAATTTATGCTAAGCCAAAAAGAAAAAAAAAAAAATTGTTATACCAAACATGACAATACCTCAATCACTGAAGATATGTTGCCTATCACTAGCCCCACAATTTGTTCATGCGAGAAGGATCGAAGCAAGCTGGAGTTCGTATCGAAAAGGAAAGAGTAGTCGTTGCCGCCGATACTAAACAAGTAAACAGCGCTTGATAACAAATATTTGGCCTCTTTATCCCCAAGTTTTCGGCTCCACAGCCGACTAACATTCTTGAAGTAACTAAGTTGAGTTTTGAGGTCTATCACCTGAGACAAGGTTCATAATTTTGTGTTTTCATCATGAATAAAAGAATATCTGGCTTGATGATGCCTGTATATAGGCAATTTTCACATACCAATCCTTGGCGAGTTTCAAGAAGAGCGCCGGCCCCTGCTGAAGCAAAGTTCGCCCCATACTTATACGCATGATTACCGGGGGCTAAATATGGCGGAATCAATGGCAACTTAGCATACTCGGCTGTCATTTGAAAAAAAAAAAAAAAAAAAAAGAATAATTGAAAAAATAAATCTAATCAACACTTCAATTATGATCATTAGGATGAGGTTAAAAGCAACAATAACATGTCCTATATCTTACCAATGAAATCAGGAATTAGACGGCCATCCGAAAACCTCCCGGTCGGGTACTTAAAGAAGGTTTCACCATATGGAAAATAATTTGCCCTTCCAATATCAGTAATGTTGATGTAGTTGTTATTTCCAACGTCAAATGCCGAAGCACCAAAGACGAACAATGCTGTCTTCTTTTTCGACAAAAGCGTTGTATTGCATTATGTGTGAATCAAAAGGTTTATTATACAAAACATAAAGAGAAAAATACTTTGAATATTTGATTTTTCCATGAGAGATCCTTTTCTAGCTATGATCTTCCACACCTTGTTTTAGTTCAGTGGTGACTAAGTAGTGGGAGCACTTTTGTTTTTCTCGTCTTGACTTTTCAAATGACATTAATATCCACATAATTTTTTTAAAAAAATCTCAAGGAAAGGCAATAATTTGACTATATACATAATAATTTATATGTAACATCTAGAGACGTGAATGACTAATATTTCGAGATTGACTAAACAACAACCAAAAGCTTCTGTCGCTGTCAATCTAACCCCATCACTGGCGTGCGTAGAAATTTCTTCAGAAAGAAATTTCTTAAGTGACTCTATTTCTCGATGTATTTTACTTTCAGGGCATCATTAAAAAAGTAAAATATATTTTTTCATTTACACTCCCCTTCTTATTTGGCTGTTGTATTTTAAGAATTATATGTTATAATTTTATATTACCAAAAATTATAAAAATAGAAGAAGAAAATAAACGCACAAAAATAAGTAAGATTTATAATAATTTATTTCAATACGAGACTATATCATTTTTCAACCGTTGTAATAATTTACTATAATAAAAAAAAAGTTCATACAAGAGTATTTCACACCCTCAAACACTGTAGTTTTCTCCAACCTCTCTCATAAAAAATCCTACTGACAACACTAGGGCAACCTCTCTAATAATATGGTGGGTCCACGTATTATCTTTACATCAATGCAATAATAAAGCTCCAATTCAACATTGTATGTTAGGGTAACAAGTTATCTATATTTAACTGTTAAACAGTACTAACTAAAATATCAATAAACTATTCACTCAAAAATATATACATATATATATATATATATCCATCAATAAACTAATGTATTCTACCAAGACTATCACTACATGATCATTTGATATCCAAAATTTAATAAACAATTTGGTACTGATCATTACATTCACTATTCTTTAGGAGTTTCATGTGTATGTATATATGGGGCATCATCGTTTTACATGAGACTATCATCTTGAAAGTATCCGAAAACATGGTAAGATTCAAAGCAGATTTCTCCCACTATCCACAAAATCATGTAGAGATTTTCCAGCTAGTTGAAAGGTTTGTGGTGTAATTAGAAAGCTTTCCAAAAATCGCTTTTCGCTTGTAAGGCCTATTGACCAAAACTCAAAGAGATAAACGAAGAGAGAGAAAGAGAGAGAGAGTTCTGTAACAGTACTCTCTCTCTCTATATATATATATATATGTATATTAAACATATTAGTAGGACATGGCTTTTACCTATTTGATCACATTTTGTTCAAAGAAAAGAAAAACGTTATTTTTATTCTAACATATAATCCTCACGAAAAAAAGGAAAAAAAACCCTGAAAAAGGCTTATGAAAGCATAACATTTTACTTAGATTCAAATAATGCTTTGAAATTTTGGGGCCCTGAGACACTAAACCTTCCACTCCATGCTAGCTTGGCAAGGTGCTGGTAGACCCTTTCTGTGGGATGACCCGAGTCAAAGTAGACATACTCTTTTATATTTTCACATAATTCATACTCTTTCGCTCCTCTTCTCCCTCCACAGTTTGATATTCCTCTGTACGGGCCACTGCCACAGCATGCCACTTTTCCTTCCTTCAAACCTTAATTTCCGACGTCGAAAACATGAGATTCAATTATACTTGTATAATGAACCAAAAAAATTAGTTTAATCAAAGTGAAAATACGCAACTAATACCAAATTTGGAAGGGTGATCTATGATTTCTTCCATAAGCGAGTAGACATCCACAAGAGCGTATTTGAATCCCGCGAGCTGGATCTGCAACTTTTTTAAGAGCTTGGAGAGTTCTTTGTTGTGCAATTTTAGAAATGGTGCGACTTTTTTGAAGCAGGCACCGGGTTTTGTCCCTTCAAATGCTCTCATATATGGTGCGCAGCCTAGAGGCCCCAAGCCTACGAACCCAAATTTCCTTCCTCCTATCTCATATATTTCCTGGCACACAACATTAGGGTCCGCTTAGGGTATTTTCTCTAAATGATGTTTTGTTTGTCTTATTTTCAAAACTTCAAACTTTACGACTCTCTCTATTTTATTTTCAAAAAACTTGAACTTTAAAAGTTCATAACTTTCTTATTTCAATTCGAAATGAGATGATTTATATGTTAAAATACTCATAATGAACAGATGAATGATATAGGATCTATTTTATACATTTTTTCCGAACACATTTGAAATCTTTCTACTACTTTCTATATCTTAGTTTATTTTCAATTCATACTTCAATCAAACACACATTTCCAAACCAACATCCAAAACTCCGTCTCTAAAAGTCCCCCCAAACAGGCAATTAGAATAATGAACATTTATATTTAAGATAAATCAGAATTTGATCAAAATCTTTTAAATTAGAGCCATTTTTTTAACTAGTAGGTGGTTTTAATAATCCATGATCACAAAATTTCTCTGTGACAATGTGGTCTTTATTGTAACAATTGAAAAGAATAAAAGTGTTATGTATCTATGTATAAATAAAGAGATATATATATATATATATATATATAAATAGATAGTACCTACCTGAATAACTTCAGTTATGTTACCAATCACCAGCCCAACCAGCTGTTGAGCAGAGTAGGAGGGAAGGACAGTAGAGTTTATCTCAAAAGGAACTGAGTAGTCATTGTTTCCGACGCTAAAAGAGTAGACAGCTCTTGAGAGTAGAGCTCTGGCATTCTTATCCCCATGTTTCTTTCTCAGCACCCGACTAACATTCTTGAAATAACCAAGTTGAGTTTTAAGGTCTATCACCTGAAATAAAACGTGACAAAACAAATAAATAACCGTGTTTGATCGAAAAAATTAGTGAGATTGTTCGATCAGAAAAGTTAGTCATAGTTGTTTTCACATAAACAAATAGAGTTCTCGTTAGTTTTAATTATACAAGACTTTGAATTCAAGACCTCCTGTGCTGATATAAATTCAGAAATATCTATTAATAATTCTAATTGGATAAACAGGGTCATGTCACGTACCCGTCCTTGGCGGGTTTCGAGCAGAGCACCAGCTCCAGCGGAAGCAAAGTTCACCCCAAAACTAAACTCATGATATCCGGGGTGTAAATACGGTAGAATATATGGCAACTCGGCATATTCAGCTGCATTAAAGATTTGTTAGACAGACAGTACTTAAGGCCTTAGAATGGTTCATATACGAAAACGACGCGAAGTTAATTTTTACCAAAGAAATCTGGGAGGAGTCGGCCATCGGAGAATCTGCCGGTCGGGTACTTGAAGAAGGTTTCACCGTACGGATAATAGTTCGCCTTAGCAGTAGTGTTGATGTAGTTATTGTTTCCGGAATCAAAAAATGAGTCTCCGAAGATGAACAAGCTTGTTGGGTGATCCTTACATTTGGTTGGTATAATTACAAGGCTAATTATAATAATTATATAGTAAAATATTAAGACAAAGCCTTCTGGTTTTTCCATGAGTGACCTCTTTCGTTTTGTCTAAGGTCGGGGGAAATTTATTTTTAGTGTTTTTGATTCTTCACAACAGAGAAAAGAAGAAAAAAAAAAGGACAAAAAAAAAAAAAAAACATAAGAAGAAGAAAAGTAACATGCACCTTTCTTGGTATTCTCTTAGCTGCCTTTTAGGAAATTTAAAAGTTGTTTCTGTAGTTAAATATTTTTGGGACTTTTGAGTTATCCATTCAATTAAAATATTTTTTTCAATACAATACAAAATTTATGTGCTTGTTAGTATTTTTGTTTGAATACAAAACTTTTGAAACAAACTTCGATATAAACACTATTTACCATTTGAATAAAACAAACATTTCCGTATATATCTTTTTCAAATACATCTTTATCTTTATATGCATTAAAATGTATTCTAATATTGATAATTTTATACAAATTCTATTATAATGCATGTAATTAGATATAAAAATATGACATCCAAATACGATTGTATTCGAACTGTAAACCGTTCGTACACGGTTCTATATTTTGTTTTCATTTTTGGTTTTAAATAAAGTAAAAAGTGTTCAGACTTTTTTAACTTTTCAAAAAAAGAAAGTGAAGTTGAAGATTGACATGAACATTAAAGCAGAAGAGCACAAAGCAATAATGTAAGCTCAATGATGACGCATAAATAATGCTTTGATTGGAATATCCACCAACTTATTTTTTTTATTTTGGGCTTCAAATGTCCACTAACTAATTACTGACTCATTTTACTGATTCTCAACAGATTGTCAATGGATCAAGAAAAGAAAAGGTTATTTTTTGTTTTTTACTTTTATTTTGTCATCTATCTGTATGTATTGTGGTTTCAAGTTTTATTGCTGTTTACATATCTCTTGTCAACTTATTTGGCTCGAGATATAAATGAGGATATTTTGAAAATGGTTTTAAAATATTTTTTGAAATTATGTTTAATTATTATATTAAATAAATTTTTTTTTAATTTGGAGATGGGCTGTCCGAACTGTGCATGTTAGTATAGTCAAATATTAAATTATCATTATAATATGCATGGAATAACTTCTAAAGAGATTGGTTGAGTAAAAAAAAAGGTATTTGTGTATGTTTTTGAAAATACTTATAGGTGTTAGAAAATTAAAACAAAAATGAGAAAAACTTTATTTCACTTTATTATTCATCAACAAAATACGGAAACAAAGTTTTATTGTTGTATGTAGTTTTTGACTTGGTGTAAAACAAATGCTATTTTAAAATCGATTCTGAAAATAACTTTAATGGTAAACGTGAAGAACATTTTGGAAAGAGTACTAAACGAGACCATCGTTTTCTGTTTTCTTATCGGTTGTATGTTTTAGTGTCGTTCCCTTTTGCTTTTCAAGTGTGTTGTCGTGTCATTGGTATTTCCTCTATTGTTGTCGTTTCCTTATCTCATTGTCGTTTATTTGAATTGTTGTCGTTTGTGCCTTGATTGCAGTTTCCTTTTTTTTTTTTTTTTTTTTTGTCCTTTCCTCGATTTACTGTGGCTTTTTCAGTTTCTTTGCCCTTTTATTTTGTCGTTTTATTGGTATTTCCTCTATTAATGTCCTTTACTTATTTCGATGTCGTTTATTAGAATGACTGTCATTTGCACCTTGATTGCCGTTTTATTTTAATTGTCATTCATCTATCACTGTGGCCTTTTCAGTTTCCTTGCCCCATTTCTTTGTGCCATCCCCTCGACGCATGGAAATGAAAATGCAGATGGATAAATTTTTAATCCTTCAAAATTTTATCCCTTTTCCTAATCTCGTTTTCCCTATTTTGTGTTATATTTGTTCATTTTCTGATAGAAATTAAGTAATATTTAATTTCTAGTGCTTGAATAAAATGCAACAAAGTTAAGGTGTAGTATGCAAATTAAAGAATCTAATATTGTGCGAAAATTTTGCATAGTAATGCCATCGAGGATTGGAGAGTTCCTTATTGTACCAAAAGAACATTATCCAAGTAGTTGTGGGTATAGTATAACGGTAATTTTATTCCTGATTTTATTAAAAAGTACATAATTCGAATCTCTTACCCCCGGTTTAAACATAAAAAGAGACTCCCAAAAAAAGGAAAAAGACGGAAAAAGTCCTCATGAAACATAACATTTTACTTTAATTAGGTCCAAATAACGCTTTCAAATTGTAAGACCCTGCGGCACTGGGCTTTCCACTCCATGCTAGCTTGGCAACATAATGGCTGGCCTTTTCTGTGGGATGACCAGAGTCGAAGAACACATAGTCTCTAACATTATCACATAGTTCATACTCTGCCCTTCCACAGCTTGAAATTCCTCTGTACGGACCACTTCCACAACATGCGACTTTTGCTTCCTTGAAACCTTAATTTTCAACGTCGAAAAAATACACGTAAGTCGATATAAAAACAAGCTTAAGAAAAGTGAAAAAAAAAAATGCATGTTATTTTACCAAATTTTGAAGGTTGATCTCTGATTTCTTCAAAAAGAGAATAGACATCCACAAGAGAGTATTTGAATCCCTTAAGCTCGATCTGTAACTTTTTTAAGAGCTCTGAGATTTCTTTGTTGTGCAATTCTATATATGGTGCCATTTTGTCAAAGCAAGCACCGGGCTTTGTCTCTTCAAATGCTCTCGCGAATGGTGTACAGTCTAGATTCCCCAATGTTTGGAACACAAATTTCCTCCCCCCGATCTCATATATTTCCTGATACATGCTATTAGAATTACATTAATGAATAAAAAAACTAATTGATTAATCAAAAGGAGAATTTGTGATACGATATGGAAAATATCATAATAATTGGACATAGTTTTTAACTTTTAGTTCAACTCAAATATAAATAGTAATAGTCATACTAATCATAATCATATCAGATTAAATAAAACTATTGACAAATTCAACAAAATCTCTTATAGTAAGAGATTGTCTGACTCGTAGGGTATTTGTTTCACACCCCACAAATAAATTCTCCCCACTAAAAACAATAAAAAGGAAGGTTAGACAACTGAATCCGATCAAAGAAAGTCCTACAATTAGAAAAGAAGGAAAAAGAGAGAGAACGTAGAAATAGAAGTATATGGTAACGACATCGGAAACTTGTCTACAAATAAAAGTACCTGAATAACTTCAGTTATGTTGCCAATCACCCGCCCCACCAACTGTTGGGCAGAAGGAAGGGCAGTAGAGTTTGTGGGGAAAAGAGTTCCGTAATCGTTGTTTCCAATGCTGAACAAGTAGACAGCTCTTGACAGCAGAGCTCTCGCGTTCTTATCCCCGAGTTTCTGCCTCAGCACCCGGCTAACATTTTTGAAATAACCAAGTTGGGTTTTAAGGTCTTTCACCTGGAATAAATGCACGTCATCGCAATTTAAAAAAAAAAAAAAAAAAAAAAAAACATGTTTGATCTTCAGTTTGGTAAATATGCTATTTACTTATTTTAGCTTTAATCATATAATTAGAAAAACCAACAACATATGACATACATATCCTCGGTTAGTTTCAAGCAGAGCACCAGCTCCAGCAGAGGCGAAGTTCACCCCATGCCGAAACTCATGATTTCCGGGCTGCAAATACGGCAGAATGTATGGCAACTTGGCATATTCAGCTGCATTAATTAATAAAGAATTGTACTTAAAGTAGTCAGTTAAGGCCAGCTTAATGGTGTGATAATTCAGATACTAAAACGATCGCAAAGTTAATATATTTATTTTACCAATGAAATCTGGGATAAGTCGGCCATCGGAGAATCTACCCGTTGGGTGCTTAAAGAAGGTTTCGCCGTAGGGATAGAAATTCGCCCGAGCAGTAGTGTTGAAGTAGTTATTGTTTCCCGAATCGAAAAGCGAATCGCCGAAGATGAAGAAGCTTGTTAGGTGATCCTGACACTCGATTGGGATAACGAGGCTAATTGTGGATACAAAGAAAAAGACAAGGACAAAGCCTGCTGATTTTTCCATTATCAGTGAGTTCTTCCTTTTGGGGTCGGGGAAAATTTATACAGATATATTAGTATTTTGATTCTTCACTGAAAGAAAGAAAAATAAATAATAATAATAATAATAATAATAAGCGGGCGAGAAGAAAAGTAATAGCTTCAAGACCTTTCTGATTGGAACACAAAGGGTAGATAAGTTAGAAAGGGAACTAACCTCAGGATCTCATTAATCAAAAGATCAGAAGTTTGAACTCTATTTTTGTTTACTGAACTTAAAAACAGAAAACGATGGAATCATTATCAAATTTTTTTCTTAATAAAAAAATAAAAGACCATTTTTAATTGATGTCCTAGTCGCATTTTAGGAAAAGTAAAAGCCGTGCATTTCTATAATTCAATAGTCATCACTAGTTATTTTTTAGCCAAAAAAAAAGAGAGACCTTTCTAATTGATGTCCTAGTCGCCTTCTAGGAAATTTCTATACTTCATTACTCATCCCTAGTTAATAAGCAATTAGCTAAGGGCTCCTTTGGAGCTACACTGGCATCTGGTCTGGAAATTTTTTTTTTTTGTTTTTCAATCTAAAATTACTTTTCGTTATTCACATATTTAAATATCTATAGTAAATTCAAATTTTAAACATCTATAACTTTGTTATTTCAAATCTAAATGAGATTCTTTTTTATTTTAAATTGCATAATATTTCAAGAAAAACAAAACATATAAATCATATTGATATTTTTTCTGAATATATTTTAAGATTTTACACTTTTTCACTCCAAATAATTTATTTCCTCAAACGTATATTTCTAAAATTACGTCTTATATCCAATCCAAAACTCATTTTCAAAACCTCTCCAAACAGACCCTTAAATGTCGTAGACATATGGACACGGAACTCTTGATTTTTGTTTTGTTTTTTTTTTTTAATTTATTTTGTCAACTATCTCTATTATTGTGGCTTTGAGGGCTGTTGCTATTAACTTATGTTGTTGTCCTGTTTGGAGAGCATCTTGTGCTGAGGTGCTGAGGTGGACAGATGACCATTAGGAATGTATTTGCAAACGAGGAATTTAGCGTTATTGCCCCCTAAATGTATCGTTCTTTAAGATCTTGCTTTTCAAATTTATAATTTTATCAATTTAGTCCCTAAATTTTTAAAATTGTTGCAATGTGACTCATTTTGTCAACTTCCCATTAAATTGATGATTTGAATTAAGAAGATTTTCATTACGGTATGCATTATATTTTAATTTTTTATATCAAAAATTATTTTTTTGTCCTCACATAAGAAGCACGTAGACTTTCTGTCACGAATTTGATAGGAAGTTAAGCAAAATGGGGTACATTTTAACAATTTAGAAAGTTCAAGAAGTGAGTTATCAAAATTAAAAATTTGAAAGACAAGTTATTAAAGGTCAAGTTTCAGGGACGATAGTGGCAAAAACGATTTGTCAATATCAATACAATATTTGTTATAAAAGAGTGGGGGACAAAGCATTTTGAGATTTGTACTATCATGTATCATATAATTTCTAATATGTTATGCCTATCATTAAGCTCTATTTTTTTTTTAACATGGAGATGGGGGATTCGAACTATAGTACATACAACCACCTATCATAAGTTTTGAATTCATAAAAATAAAAGTTTTAGTGTTTAAATAATTTAAAAATGAAAAACTACAATAATTAGATGAAAAAGTTGAGATATCAATTAACACCACTCATAAATAAATTTAAAATTTGCTATGCTTTGTTAGGAAATTCGCCACCGAATTTAGCTATCAAAGATAACTCTATTAATGCCAAAATTATTGGGTATTCTTTCCATCTAAATGTCAAAATTTGGAAGAATTATATACATAGATGTCTATATTGTAGGTATTGATTTAAAATATATTCATTTTTCTTTTTATTTATATGAACGACTTAAAGAGTAATTCTAAGCTAATATTACTCTTCATAAACAATGGAAAATTAACAAATAAGGAAATTATAAAAAAGAAAAAAAAAAAGGAATTTAAGATCTTTGGAGCTAAAGTTGATTTAATGAAATTGCTAAACGAAATGGCATAAAAGGAAAATTTTAAAATATTTTATGATTTATTGTAAACAAGGTGCAATATTCATAATGAACAAAAAGGAAATGTTTTCTCAAAATCAGATTTCACATTAATAAGAATAAACAGAATAATGAAAAATAAACATCAAAAAATCTTTCAAACAATGAATCAATTTTTATCATAAAGATAGGTTCGATTTCATTTTTACTAATTAATTGAGTTATTTCTTCAATTTGTTTGCTTGAGGCATAAATGACAACAATTTAATTTGTAGTGAATTACTTAAATAAATCGATTTTTTTCATAAAGAATTCATTGATTTTTTATATGAAATGTGTGAATATTTTAATTTCATCAATCATTATCGTAAATATTTTATATTGTATTTATTATTTGGTCTGAACTATTATTTTTATTGTAAATATATTATAAGTACTTTGATGTTTATAACTAATTTTCGCTTATTATAGGTAATTCACATGAACAAAAAATATTCATGATTAAAGTCAAAAAAATAATAAAAGAATCTCTATAAAAATAAAATGATGTTAATTATAGTAAAATGACAAAATAGGTAGTACGGACATTTAATTCTTAAAAAGAATAAATATGTATATAATATTGTTAAAAAATGGACATATTTTAAAATAGGACTCTAAAAATGGATTTTTCGTGTTATTATTTCAATTGGGAATCGTCTTGTAATTGATTTCTCAAATTGGGGATTAGGGTTTTTTTCATGTCGATCAATTTCTGCAAATTCTGGAGCATTGTTACAACAAATCTGTCGTCGTTTTCTGTTTTCTCCTCGCTTGTCTAATTCGTTGACGTTTGCCTTCTTGTCATCATTCTGTTTGGCTTTCTTTTCTTGTCACTTTCCAAGTGTTTTGTCGTTTTATTGGTATTTCCTCCATTGTTGCCGTTTTCACCTTTGTTGTCGTTTTCTCGCTATATTGTCCTTCTAAAGAATCATTGTCGTTTTATAACTTCTTGTCGTCTTCACCTTTATTGTCGTTTCATTTACTGCTGTCGCTTTTTTTTTTTTTTTTTTTTTTTTAATGTTATACTTATTCACATCCATTTTCCTTCGCCAAGAGTAATATTCAACATGTACTATTTGATAAAGACTGCAACAAGTCAAGCTAGATGCTGTATACGAAGGATCTAATATGTGGTGTGAAAAGTTGAAAAATCTAACCTCAAAAAAAAAAAATAATAATAATAATAAACTAAAAAACAAAAAAAAAATTTCCAAAAGTCAAAAGTCAGATCCCTTCTGCTCTCTTTTAGAGAAGATTAAGGAGTTTTTTTTTCAGTTGTAAATATGGTTTTGATTTGATCCAAACAAACACCCTTTGTACTCTCCACCTAATCATCTATAACTATATAAAGAAGTGAGAATAGTTTTGCACTCAACCAAAAGTTGAGCCAAATCCAGTGGTTCAAAATGGATCTCTTTAATCTTAAATCTATTGGGTATTACTCCACATGCCTTGTGATTTTTCTTACACCTCACACCTTCAAATGTTTAATATCTTTTTTTTTTTTTTTTTTTTTTGCTAGAAAGTTTAATATCTATTGTTTGCTTTTAACAAATTGATAGCTTTGTTTTTAATAAAATTGTCTTATTAATTGTTATAATATACACCTACATGGATTACTTCAATAACCAAAACAACAAAAACTTTATACTTGATAATTTAACTTAGTTTGTTATTAACTTTATACTTCATGATTTAACCTTGCTTTTTCTGCTTTTTTCCCCCCTTAACGTTTGTATATTCTCAAGCCATGTACAATATTTTTTTAAGTATTCTAAAATATTATTCCTTTTACAGATTTTTTTCTCAAATATACCATCATATTAAAAAAAAAAAAAAAAAAAAACAACGACAACTTATTAGTTAAGTGTTGCAATCAAAATGAATTACGTCTTATAGAAGTCAGAATATCTCTTATTTGGGTTATAATTCAACTACTTGTGTGCTTGCTTTTACATTAATTACTTGCTTATTTGTTTTGTTCTTTTTATTTAAAATATTGTGTAGTTTTTCAACTCTTATATTAACAAATCAAGTGTTTTGTCCAAAACTTATATTTTGGTTCCAAATCGAAAGTTTACAACGACAAATAAATAAAAGGGCCACACCTCCTTTCCCATTGTTTTTTTTATTTATTTTCGTTAACATTTCAGCTTATAGAACTCTACACACAACATTTTACACGGTATATAGAAGATAAAATGCACTTGTTTTTACCTTTCCCCTCCCCCCCCCCCCCCCCCCCCCCCCTCGATTGTCATGATCTAGATAACATGAATTTGTTGATTTTCATGACATCATCATTTTATATTTGTTAAATTTTAAAACTTCTAAAAGGTTAACACTTTAAAATTGTTAAAGATTTATCAATTTTTTTAATCTAAACATTAATTATTGGCTATATTTGTTTATTTCATTTTTAAATCTTCAGATATTAATGCTATATTTGTTCCATTTTGACTCAAATTCTAAGTTGAATTAGTAACATATTTGGTTTACTTTTTCATAGAGAAATAATTAAAAAAATGATTCTCTATTGAAACATTATCAATTATATTTATGATTCGTTTGATTTGTAGATTTGAACCCTGTGTTTAAATGATAAATTCAAATTTTTATTATGAAAAACTGTATTAAAAAAAATTTTCAATCATTAATTTGTACTTCTCATTCAAATGGAGATTTAATAATTCCAAGTAATTTTTCGTAACAAGAACATGAAAAAAGAAAAAGTATTATAGGGGACGTGCCTGGCTAGTACTCGTAAGGCCATATACTGGTTAAACAAGTAAACAGAACAAATCTCTGTTTTAAAATAGCCAGTAGAGTTTTTCATTTTCTTGAGTATTTTTTTTCTATCCCTTTTGTTAAAAATATTTTGGGTATATTTAAGGTCAAAATTTGAATGTAATAAAAGCAAAATAACAAAAGGTAAATACTCCTTACAATGTAAACGATATTTATATAGATACACAAACGCGCATAGAAATGTATATGTGGTGTAGCAAAAGTACATATTAAAGTCCTGTGATCCATAAAATGTGAGGAATAAAGTTCTTCCACATTATTCATTAGATGCTAAAAGTTATTAATCCTAAAGTTTTACTTGGAGCCAAATAGTGATTTAAGATTGTAAGACCCTTTGAGACTAGGCTTTCCACTCCATGCTTGTTTGGCAAATTGGAGGTATACCCTTTCAGTAGGATGAGCAGAGTCAAAGAAAACATATTCACCGACATTATCACATAGATAATATTCTTTCACTCCTCTCCTTCCTCCACAGCTGAAAACTCCTCTGTATGGGCCACGTCCACAGCATGCCACCATACCTTCCTTGAAACCTTTCAAACAATAGACTACAAATAAGCAAAGCAAGAATCTTTACTATAAATGGGTTTGAGTCGATAATGGGTTTGCACGATTAATACAATCAGGTCATGACTGAATGGGATTCCAGCCCTTTTATAAACTTTCTGTTTGATCAATTTCATCTCCAAAAACTTTATATTTTTCTCCTTTTATTTTCACTAAAAATTGATTTTCACTAATAAGTACCCCTAAAAATTTATCTTTTAACATATGCCCCTATTGAAATAATAGACTGGTTCCATCGTTAAACACGATTGATAAACAAGTTGTATTTGGGTTGACATTTCCAATATGTTTAATATAACATAGCTAATTGCCACCCCTATACTAGCTAATTGAAAATGGGGAGAGATAGACATATCAAATCAATTAGGGTAGTTCATTCTTTCTTCAAAGAATGAATAAAATTCCAAAAGTTAAAATTTGAATCCTTTGAGCTCTCTCTGTAGCTTTTGGAGGAGATTAGAGAGTTCTTCATTGTGAAGTTGTAAATATGGTGTGATTTGATCCAAACAAACATTTCCACTTGAAAATGCTCTTATGTAAGGAGTACAGGCTAAAGGCCACATAGTTTGGAATGTATATTTCCCTACAAGTTGTTCGGGAGAGGAGGATCGAACGACGCTGGAGTTTGTCTCGAAAGCAAAGGCGTAATCATTGCCTCCGACGCTAAACAAGTAAACAGCCTTTGGTAACAGATCTGTAGCCTCTGTATCCCCAAGTTTCTGCCTCAAAAGCTGGCCAACATTCTTGAAATAACCGAGCTGAGTTTTGAGGTCAACCACCTGAGAGAAGATTAACTTAGATTGTTCTCATCGATCAAATAAACAGGCTCAATGTCGAATATAAGCGCAAAACAATCAAAAATCATTGTTTCAATGTACCGATCCTGATTATATGCTGGAATGAGCGGTAAATTCGCATATTCAGCTGTTGAAAAAACGACATTAGCATATTCAGTTTAACCATAAGACGTCTATAAACAAACATATATATATACACGCACACACACGCATGCACACACATGTATAATCATTGATTACCAATGAAATCAGGAACTAGACGGCCATCAGAAAATCTCCCAGTTGGAAACTTGAAGAAAGTTTCACCATATGGAAAATAATCAGCATGCAAACTTGTGTTTATGTAGTTATTATTGCCAGCATCAAATGCTGAATCACCAAAAATGAACAAGGCTGATTTCTTCTTCAACAACCAGGGGCGATCATTGCATTTGGTTATCGGAATTACAAGGCTTAAAGAAAAGATAAACAGATAACAACTGAATCTAATTGATCACCTATTTTCGCCATATGCTAACAACATATCTTTAATTCAGCATATATATATATATATGAGATGGGCATCTGTACGACACCCCTTTACGTATTATAACGTGATTTGTATTACATTATATCAATTATATGACTCAATTATAATATTTTTTTACTGGCACTTATATCTGGATAAATACCATATAATAAGATTTTAATACGAAATTATATATAAATCAATTGATTGTTATAAGTTTCAAAATAAAAATTATTAGTGTTGCATGATATACAGTACCACATAAGTGACATTTTGTGTTTATGCACACGTATAACTTATAATTGACTTTGTTAATAGTAACACTGAACCACCTTTTACAAAATTAAGGTACCTTGCAGCGTATATTTGATTTGATCAGCTAGGAAAGAGCCTTAAATTAAGGTTGATAACTTTTAAATTTTATTAAGCAAGATGTAATATTATGTATACAAATAATAATAATAATAATAATAAAATAGGGGGTTGACCAGAGGATGTGCAGTTGCATACATATAAAATACATATGTACATGTGTGTGTTTTTCGAGGGAATATGTACATGTATATAATTTTGCACAGGAACAAAAGTTCAAATCATACTGAATTTTTTTTTTTCTTTTACATTCAGAAGTTTGAGAGCAATAGATGTCATATTATTCATTACTAGGATTAAAGAACAGAAGCAGTTAACATATATATATTGTCTAACATTCTAAATTTCTAGTATCTACAAATATAATAGAAGGCTATGTAATAGGAATTACGAGACTTGGCATTACAAAAAAAAAAAAAAAAAAAAAAAAAAAAAAGTGGGGGAATTGTGGTAAATAGCAGTTTTCAGTAGATAAATAAATTAAATATCAGGTTTTTAAATTACTTGGAATAAATAGGAAACTCTGCTATTGATTCTAAATGTTTTAAAAACCAGTTAATTTATTCTAATAATTAACCGAAAACTGCAATCTGGGGGTTTTTCAGAGGGTCTCGAAGAGAGCCTTGAGGGTGTAGGGCCCAACAGAGTGGGAAATGCCAGTGCCTGTCCACATCTGAAGCGCAAGCTGTTTGTAAACGTTTTCAGTGAGATGATAAGAGTCCCAGAACACATATTCATTGGGATTATCACACAGACTGTACTTCTTGATCCCCAGCCTTTTTCCTCCGCAGCTGAACACTCCTCTAAACTTGCTTGTTCCACAGCATGCTGTTTTCCCTTCCTTGAACCCTTCCATCCAAAAAAATAAAACAAACAATTTTCCTTTATTCAGCAGTCTGTCTTCCTTTTAACTCATGCAAGAAATTGAGACCTAAGGTGGCATTATGTTGGAGATCGTGTGAGAATTCTACGAGAAGATATTAAAATAAAATTAAAAAAACTCAACATTTAGATAAAATTCTATTAGTTTTTTCTTTTTTTTTTTTTAATTTTTATGTGATTTTAATCATATTTAATATACAGAAACATATATTATGGGTGGTGTTTGTATATTCCTAAGGTAGAAGGCTCCTTAAAAGAAAAGGGAAAAATAAAAAGTTACTAGTACAGACTGACCCTTGGAAGGAAACCAAAAGACACCAAATTAAATAGTGGGGAGCCCATGAAAGCTCTACTTGGGCTTTAGAAAAAGTTGATTAGTTTTAATCAGACAGTCTTGTCTGACATTCTGCCGTACTCTGGCCTCGTCTAACATCTATGATGGGAGGGTTATTTTCATGTATATTTAAATTAAAGATATTGATTTAAAATATATTTATTTTTTAATTTATATAAATGATTAAAAGAGTAATTATAAATATAATTGAGAATTAATAAGTAAAGATATGACAAAAAAGGAAACAAAAAAAATTGGAATCTAAGACGTCTTCCTAGGAGAGTTAAAGTTGTTTTTGATGGAATTACTAAACAAAAAGATATTAAAGGAAAATATGAAAAAAAAAAATTGGATTTATTAGAAGGTGTAAATCTTGATAACGAACCAAAAAGTGGATGTTTTCTCAAAATCCAATTTCATATTAATAAAAATAAATTAAGTAAAGAAAAAGGAATATCTCAAAAAAAAAATTGTATAATGAAAAATAGGTTTGATTTCATTTATAATAGTTTATATAAATAATAGGATTTTTTTCGTAAAGAATTCAACATCATTTGTTATGTTATTTTTCAATTTGTTTGGTTGAGATATAAATGATAACCATTTGATTTGTAGTTAATTACATAAATAAATATCTTTTTTCATAAATAATTCATGGGTTTTTTTATGTGAATAGTGTGAATATTTTAATTTCATCAATCTTTATTGTTAATAGTATATTTTATAAGTACTTTTTGAAGTTTATAGTAAATTTTTTGAAAGATAATATATGTTAATATGATTTTGTGGGCAAATCGTTTAATTTTCTACTAAATAACAAATTTACTAATAACAAAGTTTTAAATTATAATAACAGATACATGTGCATAGTTCTAATTAAGATTAGAGGGAGCAGGATATAGAGAGAGGAGGAAGGAGGATGAGGGCTATTTTTAACCCCTAAAATAAAATTCAGTTTTTGCATGTAAGTTCTTATTGTATTCTTCACCTTTTTTGCTTTTATTTTTACTTTTATATATATATATATATATATTTTTATGTGTAAAATAGAAGGTTGACTACGCAGTTAATAATGGGCATATAGTAGTAGTGTACGTACCGTATTTGGAGGGATGATTCATTCTATGTCTGAGATTGCTGTTGAGGTCGTACAGTGAGTACTTGAAACCTTTCAACTGCTTTTCTAGTTTCATGAGAAGCTTGGAAAGAGCTTGGTTATGTAACTTTGTGAGAGTTGAAGCTTCTTTTATGCAACTGCCATTTGTGTCTTGTTTGGTTATTCTGATCCCCGGGGAACAACCAAATTCTGGCAGGTTCATAAACCCAAATTTCCTCCCACCAAGTGTATAAATTTCCTGTCAATTTTCGCTTCCTATTCAATAAATCTAGACACTTGTAACTTTCTCATAAATTATTATAACTATTAATTGATTTATAGTTTCATGTAAAATTTATATGAAATATGATACTATTTAACAATTATTAATACAAAGACGAGTATCGTTACGGTCAGAGAATATGTCTATATATATAAAAGTAATAGGGAAAGTTCCGAAGAGAAGGTAATATAGAGAGAGAGAGAGAGAATTAAGAAGAAAAATGAAAGAAGCTTACTTTGAGAACAGCTGTCAAGTTGCCAATGACCATATGAACGAATTGAGAATGGGAGAAGGTGGTTAGGACTGTGGAATTGGTTAAGAAAATGCTCATGTAATCATTGGTGCCAATGCTAAACAAGTAGACAGCTTTTGACAACGTCACTTCAGCTCCAACACTTCCTGCCATGTGTCTCAACCTGCCCTCTACCTTCTTATAGTTCCTTAGCTGTGTCTTCAGATCTATTACCTAAATCCCACCCAAAAAAATAAAAAAAAAAAAAACATGGTGTGATAGTTTGAGTTGAAATTTTTAAGTTTGAATAGTAAATTTTTTTAATTTTCAGAAAAGACAAAAAACTTTTTAGGAAAAAAACAAAAACTTTTTGGAAAAAGATAAAAAAAGTTTGAGTTAGATGGTTTGAGTTGTTTAACCAAACAAAGCCCAAAAGTTATGTTTGAGAGAAGAAAAACCGCACCATCCCACACGCAATCATAAATCTTAAAAGATCTATCTTTCAAAATTTCCACTACTAATACATAATTTTCATATTCTTTACCTCTTCTGTTATATTTTTCTAATTATTACATCCGACTCATTTTGTGTTATGTTTTATTATGTTAAAATGATCTTTCATCTGAAGGTTTATAAAGGGGTAAAAAAAACCTGTTTGTATATATATATATATATATATATATTAAGGAATTTTCTTTTTGTATGAGAAAATATAGTGATTTTTTCCTATTTATAAGTATTATAATTAAATAATATTAAGAAATATCAGTGATTTAATATCACTCACTAATAAAATATAGATCTCATAATATGAGACACATATCTCAATTAATGTGATATTTAACTTAACTGATTCACTGATATTTTAAAGTATTTTTCTTATAACTTAAATATTTTTTTTTTCAACAGTGCTGATCTAAAGCACAAGCGAGTAGTTTTAACTGTTTCTGACCGTACAAATTACTATACAATTATAATGGAACTAGCTAGCCTTTTTATCCTTGTTGACTATAAGTGGTCCTATCAACATCACGTGACAGCATGCCAAGTAGTATATATATATATATATATATATATTTTTTTTTTTTTTTTTTTTTTTTTTTTGAGCCTCATTAGAAGCTTTGATGGTTGACAAAGCAACTGCCCACTTTACACGAATTTGTGGACAAACAGGACCACATTAGGCTTGCGATCACATTTCCAAAAAGTGATTTTGGCCGAAGCTAAAGACATGAAAAATATACACGACAACTATACCGTACGACACCGTTAGATTATTGGACAGGAGAGTGTTTTCTATTTTTCTCTGATTATCTCTCTTTAATAGGTTTTATCGTGCTTTTTTCTAAATTACTCCTATTTTTTACACAAATTATATCACCGAACGATCATTCTACCATAAGAGAGAATATTTCTAAATATATATATCAACACTTTTTTTTTCGGGTTTTGGCTCTATTCATCATATATAATTCATATATAATATCATATATATCGTGAAATTATTGCCCTTTTGGCATGCGGTCACTACCTATAGCTAGCTAGTTCCCCAACGGCATCTAAAATTTAGGCCAACGACAGTAAAAATTAAAAAAGTCAAAAAAAATATTTTTTTATTTTTATCATTATTATTATTATTTTTACTCTCTCTTTCTAAATCATGACAAAAAAGACACAGAAATAATACTTACCGACCCTTGGAAAGTTTCAACCAGAGCACCAGCTCCAGAAGATGCAAAGTTCACCCCATCATTATAATGGCGAAAACCCGGTTGTAGAAAAGGCGAAATCAATGGAAGATTGGCATATTCAGCTACCAAAAAAATAAAATAAAATAACAAAAAACACATTACACATGTATATTATTTTATGACATTAGTATCAAAAATAGATATTGGATATGGGGTTTAGATGATTAAATTATTATAAGCAGTTAGAGGATATAAGTTGGTTAAACAAATTGTGGATTTTGTACGAGCAAGAAGACAATTAACATATCAAATATTACACTCCAAAATGATGTGCAAACCTCACCGACGAAATCCGGAATCAAGCGTCCGTCGGAGAATCTCCCCGTCGGGAATCTGAAGAAGGTCTCTCCATAAGGCCAGAAGTTTGCCTGGTCGAGAGTGGTGGTGTTGATGTAGTTGTTGTTGCCGGCGTCGAAGAATGAGTCCCCGAAAATGAAGAGCGCGGCGGAGCATTTCTCCGGCGAGTAATGCTCGGAAAAATTAGTGGTAGTACTCTCACATGGAGTGGATGTGATGAGCATCACCACCACATGAAGGAAGATAAGAAGGAAGAGAAAGCTTAGCCTGGCCATGACTGACTTTATTATTTCTTCTCAGTTGTTTGCATTAATAAAACAATGTCTGACATTATATATGTGTGTGTGTGTATATATATGTGTGTGTGTGTGTGTATATTTGTACATATATATATCTATATATATACACTAACAGATAGAGCTGCCTTTGTTTCTATGTGCTTTGAATGACAAAAACTATTCTTACACCTTTTGGACTAGTCTGCTCGATTTGAGTTTTATAATTAATGATGCTTGGATCAAGCTGAACATGATTTAATTATTTATTATTAGCTGTTGGAAATCAATTATATATATGGCTGAGAAAACGAGAAAACAAGAAAATTGTCTTCTTTTCTTTATTATTTTTTTTCTTTGTTAGGAGATGCGAAAGTTGGCATCATTTGAGAAGTTGATATCATGTCTGTTTGTCAATTTTTTTTTAAATATATAAATAGAAAATATTTCCAGCCCTGTTTGTCAATTTATTTGGCCCATTAAAAAAAATATAAATAGAAAATATAATGTTTCATAAGACTGACTTCTATTTTGGTGAGTAACAGTAATATTTATAATTAGCAATTAAAATTAGAACAAAAAATTCTCATAGTTTCTTATAAGAGAAGCTGATTTAATTGGTTTCCACGTATATTATGTGAAAAATGGTGAAGAAAATGTGCATTATAAATACATAAATATCATGTGAAAGTACAATATCCAGGATATATATATATATATATTTCCATTTACAGTATACATAATGGCCATGTGATTGAGATATAGGAAATTGATTGGATATTATGTAACCAAAGTTGTTTGAAAGAGTCTCTAATTTGATTTATTATAATAAATAATACTGCGTCAAATAACTAGAGAGTCACTACATGATTAATAAGAATAATGAAAGACGCATGACTATATTGACTTATGGGGTATAAAATAAGAAACAATATAGACCTTTAATATAAAAAAATTCCCACATGACCCAAACCTCAAAAGAGTTGTTGTAACTTTTGTTTTATATTAAATTAATCACTTCGATCCCTATTTCTATATATATATATATATATATATATATCTATAGCTCTACTATTGAATGTTGTACTATCAACCTAACCTAGCTAGTATTGTTTCATAAAGATGTGCGCCACCCATCATAGCACTAACAACAAAAGTGGAGTCATGTACTTACGTTCCAAAAGTGGTTTCTCTCCTAGGATTAGCAACCAAAAAAAAAAAAAAAAAATTGTATAGTTGTATTTTTATTAAATTTCATTAATTAAATCACACTTTTCTTAATCTGATAAGATTTTAACGTGATTTGATGGTTTAAAATTGTGTTTTAGTGATGAGTTTTTTTCCCCCCCTCATGTGTATAGTGTTGGAGTTTTTATGTTCGATCTGAAGTGAAAATTGCATATGATTCATTTGTTGAATACTTTGGTGGCGAAAGATAAAAAGGAAAATTTTAATAAACATGAAGTTGGTCAAAGCATATTGTTTCAAAGATGCTTATGGAAGTAAATGATTTTCACCAAGATTGAAACTTCAATCTTCCCAGACAAATAAGCAATTGTGGTCAATCTGCGCTCATTGCTTTGATAATGATATGTAATTTTTGCTGGTGCTGTTTATTCAGACACTGACATTGCCAAGCTCCACAAGCACGGATGTTGAACCTAATTCGCCAACTCTCCTATCAAAAAAAAAAAAAAAAAAAAAAAGCCAATACATCAAGCTTGAACTTGATTGCCCTCAAGAATAAGAATATATAAATGTATATATATATATATATATATATATTCTCTCAAAAATTAGCTTAAAGGGAGAGGGAGCCTAATTCACGTATAAATATCACAATAGTCGAGAAACTTAGCCGTCTCTCATATTTAGTGGGTCATATAAATAGATCAGAGGCCAAACTTACCGTTACCTACAAAATTTAACATTGATACAATGTTAGATGGGTGTAGATATAGAAATCATCCTCAAAAACCAGCTCAATGGAAGAAGAATGTCAATCCATATATAAACGCCAACACTCCAATAACTTGGCCACATGGAAATATATATTACACATATAATAATAATAATAATAATAATAACAACAATTTGTAGCCAAAGCCGAGCCTGATATCCTGTCCTGAAAAGCTAAATTCTTGACTCTGCTCTGTCCTAACACTGTTTATGGCACCATGTGAACAATATTCTTCAAATCCGTATACCTGAAGAAACATGGAATTAAATCACATTTTATAGATGCCAGTTTTTCTTTTCACTGTTTTGAGGGAAGTACCCTTTTTTTTTCCCCCCCTTTTTCATGAAAGAGTTGTTAATTTAATTTCTTAAGTTACTATAGAATGAATACTAGCTTCTCATGGATTTGTCTCTCTGACATGTTTTTTTTTTTTTTTTTTTTGGCTTGATGTCTCTGCGACATGTTATGTAGACAAAATGACAACCAAAGGAAAAAGTAGGTGAAATGAAATAGCCCAATTTGGGCATTGCAAAGGCAAATTAATTATTATATACACAATTAAGGCCATGATCAGAGGCACCAAACATTACATAAAAAGTCAAAAAAGGAAAAGCATGAAATTGAAAATTGTACGTCACATTTTGCAAACTTTGGCATCTAAATACATTGAACTTTCCCTCCAATCAGTGCACCAAATGATCGTTCAGTGGATCAAGTTTCAAGCAAGGAATAAAGAGTACTTCTATGCGGGTTTGACATCGAATTTTTGCGAGACCGAAAATCGAATTTCATATGTTGCAATTCTATTGAGAAAACTTTGCCACCTTATATGTTGAATGCCAATGCACACTTCCGGAAGATGGTCTGAGAATCGGTAGGAATCGATGCCTGAAAAGTGTCGTATTAACCGATGAATTGAATGAAAAAAAACGAAGTGAAAATGAAAAAAATTCGTGGAAAGAACGCCCTACCATGTGATCTTTTACTAAACTGTAAATTTCATTTCTTTCTGTAAGCTGTTTAGCATCAATATTTATGTCACATTCCAAGGAAACCTGCAAGAACAGGAACAAACAAGAGAAACATTCTGGCATGTTATGGAAAACTAGTAGTTTACTAGGGGGTTAAGCTAGTTTACGCAACGAGATGAACAACAAACCTTAATCTTTAACAGGGTTACATGAAATGCCAATAATTGAGCCTTAATATCTCCCAATATTTTCATCTGAATCACGCTTTTCGTGTACTCATCTCGCGACGATCTCGAGGCCTCAGCTACGACATGGCTAACGTTCACACACTGGAACAAAACCCGTGTTGGCACGGTCCTGTTATAGCTGTGAGCAGGCTGAAGAAAACCAGGAACTCGGATTGTTCCGATAGGCAATCCTTCGAAGTAGAGATGAAGCCGGGCAGGGCTGTACCTTATGCCAAGCTTGTTAGGATTGTGAGCATTGAGAGTCAAAGTAATGACGGATGAAACAAACATGGTTGAATCCAAATAAGAATTCAGCTCATACAAATCTAGTGTCACTGTTTGGACGGCGAAAACGGGGCTTTTGGGCTTCAAACCGAAGACAATAACCAACGCAAATATGCCTAAAAGAAGAACTATAAAGATGACAAAAAGGAAGATTAAAAAACAGGATCTTTTGAGAGAATGTGCGTGAGTACAGCAGAGTTTATGGTAGCGGAAATTATCCGAATTTCGAGATGGGAGGTCCATGACAGAAGATCATTTTTTTTTTTTTTTTTCCCTTTATGAGTTTCTGCTTCGGGTTCGATGAAACTTTACTGTTGCTACGTATTTATTATTATAACTCTTTGTGATTTTTGAATGACTATATACTTTTTTGGGTCAGGAAAGGAGGAATTTGATGTCTTTCTTGAGACTGAAGCGTGTGCGTTATTCCTTTCTAGAGTGATACCAAAACTTCCGAGTGACATGCATAAAGGGCCAAACTTGTAGACAAAGGAATAAACTTTTCAGAACAAGGCTTTTAAGCTGATTCTGCACTCTTAAATAAAGTGTCCTCTCGAAAGGGTTTAGTATCACAAGAAAGGCTCAACAAAAAAGGCGTCCAAGAGAATTGGCTGTTAGATAGAATGATCAAGATACAGATGAACCCAAAAATATATAATCCAAGGCCGGGACCAATATATTGTGTGGCATTGAGTGTGCGGTGGCCAGTGAGGGAGGCAAGTATGTTTGCATGAGGGCGGTAGCCCAATTTCGGAAAAAAAAAATATATATATATATATACACGACCCACTAATCTAAAAGCCTAACTCTACCTTTGACAGTAGCATAAGTGAATAATATTAGCTCAACTTTCGAGTAAAATTGGATTAACTCTTTCTGTTTTATTTTATTGGTGTACTCCTAAATCTCGAAAATGACATAAGGGACAAAAGGCCGGATGTATATACGTTCATGTATAATACATACACAAGTATACGTGGACAAAAGCGTGGCAAGCTGTGCAAATGGTCAAACAATAAACGTCGTTTAATGGTAATATATATATATATATATATATTTTTTTTTTTTTTTTGGGTATAAAATAAGACAAGTGGTTTGAGCGGCCGTCTTATAGAAAGAAAGAGATAGGAAACAGACAGGGAAGAAAAGAAGTTTCAAATAAGGATAGAGGATAGAGAGATGTGAAGATCCGAATCATTGAATCCGTACAAATAAGAGCCAGACTAATTAGTCAAGCCAAATGCATATATAAATGTATTTGTTAAAACCGTTTGACGGGTTTTCGGTCTCTGGCAAAAAGAAGCGGATGCGTGAGACACATGTTAATTACCTGGTTTTTAAATGCTTCATGTAAACAAAAACAACAAAATTCATGTGCTCTTTGGGATTCTTTTTTGCCAAAATTAAGGTGGGGAGAAAAACTTTCCACTAGTTGTTATAGTACCAGAGCGTCTCTACTGCAATACCAAATTTTTCTACCAATGCTGAAATTTGACTTTTGAACAAGACAATCACTCTAGATATAGTTAAAGATTCCCTTAATTTTTTAACAAAAAATACTATGCCCTTTATCATTTTTCATCAATGTAGGAACGCCAATTTATCTGTCGACCCACGATGCTTGATCCCAATGAGACGGGTCAAACCCAAACAGCCCTTCTCAAATTTGGGTAAGGTGCAAGATTAGAGATCATTGACTTGCACACGATCTATTTATAAAATACTAGTTTTTTTTTTTTTTCTTTTCAGCATATTACGTGTAGAATATAGTAATCTTAATTGATACATGTATAATGAAGATGGTCTATTATGTATCGTGCGATTGTTAGTTTTTTATATCTTAATTGTCAAAATATATGTGTTGATGCCAAAAATCTCTGTCACAACACCTGATGTGATTGCTTAATCTGATCGACCTTGTGCGGTCACTCTGCGGTGAGTCACTTACAAAATTGGAAGCACCTTAAAGTGATGGGGGCACCAGTGAGATGTCTGTAACGGGTACTCCGATGCTTAAGTCAGTAATAGTACTGATAAGCAAGTAGAGATGCAGAGTTTTGACAAGAAAAATTATTCATACCTGAGTCAGTGGGCTGATCCTCTATTTATAGACGTTCCCCGCAGGCTTGGGCATTCAGGTGACCCGATCGGGTCAATCCCCTAGTATTCCCGGTGGGTAGACAGGCTTAAGGCGTGTAGGCGCTGTGTGTCCAATAAGCCGTCACCACGTGTCCATGGTCTGGTGTCAGGGGACGCTAGGATGGGCTAATGCCGGCACCAACGGACGTAGCCCCAGTCGAATAGGTGGCAGAAGTCGATGATGGGATAGGTGCATTAGCAAACTAGGCGTTAGATGTCAGGTAACAAATTTGAGTGTTGTGACATGATATCGCCGTCAGCACATGCGGGGCAGCGTGGCATAGATAGCAGGGGACTTACCAGATGGCATGGGAGTTACGAGCGATGACTTGTTCGGGACAACGACACTGACCCCGGCCACTACCTGCCCCGGGTACACGACAAACATCAATGGTGGGAAACTCGGGTCGGGTAACGAAGTTCCGAGGAAGAATCTTGCCTGGTCAGATCAAGCTAGGTTAGCGATGTTCGATTTGCTCCCGTAAAAGGGATTTTTTTGTGATCGGATCAAATTGCACCATCAACAATATGTAATGTGTGGTTGTCCCTTATTTTTTAATAGGTATATTTTAAATGGATTAACGGACAATCAATAGTTTTTTTGAATCTATAATTGAGGTTACATTTGGTGTTCGAGTTCAAAATGAACTTAATTATATTTTACAGTTGATTTTTTATTTTTTTTAATAATCAATAAAAAATTATAATTAATTTTTTAAAAAATAAATAAATTTTTATCTAAAAATCTCTTTTTATTTTTAATGGATCGTTGGAAAAAGTAACGGGTCTAGTTGAAGTCCCCACTCATCACACATTGACTACATGGATGCCATCTAGGGACAAGAGCCAATTAAAAACGTGAGGAACTTGTTTGGTAGAGCGCACACTTGCAATCTGTATCTGTCCTTCATCAAAGTAGGCGGCCAAGCACGTGAGGTGCTTATTAAGTTAATAGGTAGGTATGTCCCCTTTTATAACTCCTAATAACTTTCCAAGCCGCCTAAAGATCCCAAATATCGGTTCAAGGGAAATTCTAAACACAACCCAGCCCTCAACTCTCTTTACTCTATGCTTATGAATCCTTGTGATCCCATCTGTTTTGTAGGAACATGTGTATGTACTTTGTGTAAATATTACAAGGCAAAACAAACAAAACAAACAAAACAAAAAAAACAAAGGCCCACTTGTCATTTTTTCATCAAAAGAATCATTATCTTTATCCCTTTTTTCTCTCGCCTTCACATGATCGGCAATTTGCAAAGCCCATGTTTACGGCATTAGGATAGGTTTTTTTTTTTTTTTTTTTTTTTAATTTTATTTAAGGAGGGCACATCTCCCGATACAATCGAACATGTGGGACCCACCCGCATTCTTCATTGGTGCCATGGCCCCTCCCCCTCACTTTGCCCTTCGCCGACGTTGGACTACAGTCACCGGGCACCATCACATCCATAATACAACACAAAACACCACCGACCAACTCACGTTTCTCTGTCCATACTGTCCTTGAGCATATCATTTCAGAACACCAGTGAAAAAAGAGGTCCAACTTCTTGACAATCCCCGTCTCCATCCATATATTCATCTTTGCTTCCTTCTATCCCCAACGATCTGGTGAAGGTCCGTCCACCTGATCTCAATTTTGGAGTGCCTCAGAGATTGAGGGAGGCCTTGGGGAGAGCCCCTTTATTTTATTTTTTTATTTTTTTTTTTTTTTTCCTTTGCTTTTGTCTTTGCCTCCCTTGTGCTCAGTCAACCAAACAAATCTGGCCTCAAAGGACCTACATTTATTATTTTTAGTATTATTATTATCATTATTGTTGTTGTTATTATTTCTACTGCATGTTGCAGGTAAATGACAATAAACCTTCACATGGCTGACTCATCTTCACTCATATGACTATTCAAAATCAATGCTTGTGTTCTGCATGCAATACGAGACCTGTCGTCTCTATCATATCCCATGCAACTTTTTTTTTTTTTTTTTTTGGTAAATAAATCCAATTTCACATCAAATTCTCATCATACCAAACCAAAATCTACAAAAATTATCATTGTAGTTCACTAATGTACAAAGGCAAATCATGTGAAATATGAATTTCTTTGATAAAATAAAATTAAAAAAATTAAAAACTACAAAGACTTAAAAAATATATATATAATTGCAATGGCCTCGGATTAAGAAAAGGACCACAATAAAGCAAAGAGCAAATATGACAAGTACCAGGTCTTAGTATTCATCACAGATCATACAGTCATTGATACAGACATAAAATTTAGCAATCCAAGTTCAAGGTCTTCCAGGGTAAGAAGTGAAAAAACGAAAAATAATAAGAAGACACCTAAAATATCTATATATACTCGCCATACGCCGATATAGCTACCTCGAATCGCTCTCCATACAAGGCTTTTTTCATGTTCAGCTTGTTTGTTGTACTCCTTATGCAGATGAACAATTCCTGCAAGTACCAAATATGTAGACAAAAAGAGCTCCGTCATGGATTAAGAATTAGTAAAACGAATTTGAAATAAAAATAAAATAAAATAGACAAGAGTGTGACACTCACTAACATGTAGCCTTATTTACATTAACTAGGAAAGCTGGGGAACTAGCTCAGAAGACTTCCCCAGACATGGCGAAGTCGTCGAAACCCCAAAGGTTGATCGAGTTTCCGCCATCCTGAGTCGTGTCGCCGGCGAGGAAGGCATCTAGTGTTGCATCCCAGCTTCCCTCAAGATATGGCATCTGAAAGAACTTCATCTGAGACTCGAAAGCTGAAAGCTCCTCAGATAGAGTCTTTGCATGATTCTCTTCAGGAAGCACGGCATTTCCCGAGTCAGACTTCAGCTTCTTTGTTGGGTTAGTATCCTCCAGGAACATTGCGTCGTCGCTTTCTGAGGCAGCTGAGAAAACAGAAGTGATTTCTGGAGTCTTTGAGCCATGTTCTCCCAGCCCAAAGTCGGAACAATCGAATGAATTGCTCCCCTGATCGGAACTAAAATACAGCGGGGTAGCATTAGCTGGAGCATCAGATTTGAATCCGATGTCCGCTTTAGCAGGGAGAGTATTATACTCGTATTGATTAGTCAGCGGTTTCTCTTCCAGGAAACCCATGGCATTGTGGTAGTCCTGATCAGAGTTATTCACGAAACCGAAATTTTCGTGGTTCAGATTCGACTCAAAGGAGTTCGAGTTTTCCTTGGGTAGTGATCTCTTAGGATTCTCCTTAACCGGAAGTTTTGGTGAAGCACGAGGAGTTTCATCCGGGAAATTCACCTTGGCTTTCTTGCCACGGATTCGCCGTGCCTCAGCATCATAAGCTCTTGCAGCTTCTTCAGCAGTGTTGAAAGTTCCGAGCCAGACCCGAACACCTTTCCTAGGGTCTCGGATCTCTGCAGCCCACTTACCCCATGGGCGCTGCCGAATTCCCCTGTACTGGTTCTTCCTCTTTCTCTTTGCAGATTTCTCAGCTTGCCCGTTAGATTCAGTATACTTCACAGTTGTAGAGCCTTCAATTATAAACAAGAAAATGAATCAAACAAAACAGAAACCAAATCTTAGAAAAAGAAAGGGAAAGAAAAAATTACGCAAATCCTGCATCAAATAAAAACAACATATACCAAATCTCAAAAACAAAACAAAAAAACATAAACAAATAAACAAATCATCAATTATACGGAATACATGCAGAAATATAAGGATCGAAGAAAAAAAACGAGTAAAACTAATAGAAAAATGGAAGTTCTGACGTTTTTCAATTTTTTAGAATTTTGCAAGTCATTTTGTAAGCAATCAATAAATAAATACAGTCAAAAGTTTGAGGAAATAAGGAAGGGGAAAAAAAAAATACATCCAACATGACCATAGTTTTTGGGTCTATAAAACACCAGATTTATCAACAAGATTTTGTTTTTCTTTTTTGGCTACAAATTATTGAATCTATAATTGATTGAAAGGAGCAACAATAAATTATTCATTTGTTTCATAGAGTTTTAATTCTCCAAACCCAAAACTATACTTTTTTTTGTTTATAACCTCCAAAAAAATCGAATAAAGAAAAATTCATAATCTCCAAGGTATCATTAAAATTCCAACAACCCATAAATGATACTAATATTAAAACTTCATAGGCGATTTTTTTTTTTTTTTTTTTTATCTGGGAAGGAAAAAATACTTCGAACTTATTCTCGATGAAAAAAAAAATCTGATTTGACCCAAAAATAGTGAGCATCATTATTTCTGAAATCATCGAAGATATCTTAGATTTTTTGTTTTTAAAAAAAAAACACTTGATGAACAAAAAATAAAAATAAAAGAATAAATAAAAAAGACGATAAATTATAGGAGAGTAATTGAAACGCCTGAATGTTTCCATTAAACACATAAATCCAATCTTTAAGAGGGGAAAAATGAACATCAGCAGGATCAATAGCTAAAAGACTTTATCTTTATCTCAAACATCAAAACTCAGCTGATAGAAGATTTAATCGGTTAAACCCATAAGATTAAATAAATCAATCAATCATAAAAATCATTTCTGGGGGGGGGGGGGGGGGGGGAGGGAGAACAAGAATAAGAACAAGAAGAAAATTACCACGAGACAAGGTGGGTTTGCGAGCGGCGGAGAAAGCGAAGGGCTTGACATCAACAACGTCGGCGTCGTATTCAACATCAGAGTCATCCTTGAAATCCTGGAAATCGGCCTCGAAGTCATCGTCGATGTCGACGATTTCCGATCTCAGAGGCTTCGAGAAGCGCTTGCCGCAGGAGCGGGACTTCTTCTTCAGCTCCGGCCAGAGGTACTCGGCCGTCAGACGCCGGGACCGAGGCGTCGAGATGAAGTCGGATATAATAGCACCTCCACACATTCTCTACGAACCCAGATCGATAAAAGTTTAGATTTTTCAGAGATTTGCCAAAAAATTTTCAGATTTTTCAGACAACGAAAAAAAATTTTTTTTTTCTTTTTTGGGGAGTTTTTGGAAATGAAGGAGAGATTTGTTTGGATGAATAAATGAAAAACGAAGGTTTTTAACGTAGCAAAAAAAGGTTTATATATTTCTGCTTCAGCAAAATGAGAATAGGCTTGAAGGAGGTGAATTTACCAGTATGTCCTTGATTGGGATGTGAATTACAGTTGAAATGGAATCTTCAGGTCATTGTTACCGTATGCACGTGTTTTTCCCCGGGCGCCAACAAAGGGAGTACCGTCATTCCCCTTAGATAATGGGGAGTGACTTCTTTTCGGTAATTATACATGGAGTCAGGGTGTTTGATATTTAAATTTGAGTTAAAATTTTTAATTTAACAGTAATTTTTATAAAATTTTAGAAAATATAAAAAAAAATTTAGAAAAAGATAAAAATTGAGTTAAAAAATTTGAGTTTAAGTTAAAATGTCAAACTCTTCCTAAATATATACAACTAAAATCAAATCCCACGGTAAAAAAGGAAATGGAAAGAAAAATCTAAAAAATAATTTAAATCCACAAAAAATTGTAGAGAGAGAGAAAAAGAAAGACAAGGTTAGTGTAAATTTAAACCAATGTTTAGCAATAAATGGTTAAAAAAGGATGGGCATGTGTAAATAGGTTCTTGCTAGCTCTAGATTGAGATTTGAGAAAGGTGTTTCGTTTCGGTAACTTCTGCAGAATTTTATTTATTTTTTGGTGTCCCTGTTATTTATCCAAAAAAAAAAAAAGAAAAAAAGCAAAAACAGGGTTTTAGTTTGCTATAACTTATCTTAAGTTTCTACAAAATTACAGTCATACATGTCAAAAACAACCTAAAAACAACACCTTGACAGGGATGTCAATTCGTGTCTCGTGTCGTGTTCATGTCGTGTTTGAGTCGTGTCGAATTTTTTTCTCCCCAACCCGAACACGACCCGTGACACGAAACCGCCACACGAACACGATACGAACTCGTAACGGATTGACACGAACTTGACCCGCAATACGAAATTGACACGAAATTAATACGAAATTGACACGAAATTTGATCCGAAATTGACACGAAATTGACACGCGACCCGAAATTGATCCGAAATTGACACGAAAAAAACGGGTCCAACCCAAACACGACACGAATTTTTTTTCGTGTCAATTTTTCCCAACCCGAACACGACCTGCTCCCTATTTTTCCCAACCCGAACCCGTGAAATTCGTGTTGTCGTGTCGCGACCCGTATTGCCACTCCTACACCTTGGATAGAGTACTATAGATAGGTACTCTAAAAAAGACTCTACCACATATTTTTCCTATATTATGATTTTTTTTTCCTTTTTTTATAAATTTATATATATATATAGTTTTACACTATAATAGAAAAAAATATCCACAATTAATTACGTCCACAAATGACTAAATCATGGTTACAACTTACACCATACTTGATTCTATCTTAAGATCCAGAGTTTGAATACTCTCATCTCTAAATTCAAAAAAAAAAAAAAATTGAGCTAATAAACATTTTTTTTTTCTATATTCACCGTTCAAATCCTTAATCAATTAAAAAAAAAAAAAAAAGGGAGTGGTTTTCATATATTGTTAGATTAAAAATAGCCTTTAATATTTCTGACTCCTCCTTTAAAATATTTTTATTTGAAATGTCATTTTGTGAACCCTTTTGACTTGTATCTTCTGATTTCTAAACATATATGTGCAATTTGTAATCTAAGCATTGTTCTTGAGTATAGAACAAAAAAATTATATGGTTTGATGATAAGATCTAGAATTCCAATTTGGTTTTAATTGGTGTGTTACTTGAATTTCCATCATAAACACTGAGAATAATTACAGGATTTTTATTTGATAATTACTTTTGTGCATTAATGGCGTGCACAAAATTGTTCACGCATTTAATAGTCATCAAATTGAGACAAATCTTATTTAAATGAACTTGGTTGGGAAATGCAACCTAAATCATAATCACTCACAACCATTCACTAACCAATTTTGGATTTTCTGCCAAATCGAATTTTTTTTTGTTTTTT
The DNA here is from genome assembly GCA_025413025.1 of Ficus hispida. Classification (NCBI taxonomy): domain Eukaryota; kingdom Viridiplantae; phylum Streptophyta; class Magnoliopsida; order Rosales; family Moraceae; genus Ficus; species Ficus hispida. The sequence goes on from CM046361.1 coordinate 20,917,486, forward strand.
GGTAGAAAAAAAGAATGGAAATTGTTTGTTTTATACTCCTAGCTAGAAATAACTCACTCAATATATATGGAAGAGAAGTTTTTTTTTTTTTTTTTCCTTTTTATTGCCCACTGATTGTCATTATACTCAACGTTTTGCTAATTAAGCAAATATTCGTGTTTTAGGAGTTATTTTACCATATTTCTCGTACAAATATTCGAGTTTTAAGGGTTATTTTACCATATTTCTCGTATTACATAGAACCTGAAAAATCTCTTTTTTTTTTTTTTTTTTTTCTAATTTGGGATGAGAGAATTACAACTCTATATCTTTTCAGTGGAATCAAGCGTGGTATTATGTTATATTATACTTGCAACCATTAGACTGTATTTTAACTAATTGATAGACATTATTATTTTAGTTATTAGATCAATTTTTTAACAGTTTAATCATAACTAAAAAGAGTCATACTTATTGTGTAGTAAATTTTTAACATAGATACTACAACCATTAAAAAATTAATCTAATAATTAAAATAATAGTACATACCAACATACAAGTTAAAAAGCATAGTTTTGTGAGTACGTGTCCAAATCGAAATTAAAATCAAAATTTTTTAAGAAAATTAATACGTACTGATTCAACCATCTAGCCATGTAATAATTCATTTAGTTTTTTTCTTAAATGAAAATGTAATAAATATGTGGCAGAAATGTAGAGGTATTGACCGTATATATATAATAGCTGAAAATTATTGTAGCAATTTTTACCTCCTAGAAGTAATGTGTGGGTAAATGTGGGTGCTAAGTGTTTCCAAGTCTTATTATTGCGAAATAGGTCAAAATTAATAATTTTGTTTATGATATGTAAAAATGCTTTTGTACTTCTGTCTTCCATAACAAATGTTGAATCGGAGCGCAACTAAATAGACCTTAGTTTACTCACCTTTTTTAGTTGGTAACAAATCGCTATAAGTAACACAAGTAATCATAAATCATACGCCTCTAAATTTTCTAGAACAGCAAATGATCATAACATTGGTCAAAACCTTATTAGACTTATTTATTTTCTTTCACAAAATAAAGATAGAATGATCTAACTTTATTATTATATTGTTTGTAGGATTGATGTTCAAGTGACAAGATCTTTTTTTTTTTCCCTCAAAAATTATAACTGAATAAAGATATATATAATTAAAATTTTTAAATATCATAATTCAGAGTAGATTAATCGATAATCCATTTTAAATACTATCCGTTTTAATCCTTATTTTGAGGAGTACTTCCTTATGGATCTATGGATGTATTCAACCGAAGGATTCCGACACCTCTTCAAGACTCAAGCCACATAAACTATCTCTCAAAGTTCAAATATGTTTATGCATTAAGGACCCTCTTTAAACAAACCTAAACCTCATTTTCTCTCTCCTTCTCTTAAATTGGTTAATCTTGCAAGTCTAATTGTCATCAAATATGATTTTGTTTTCCTGTATTAATTTGTATATAGTCGTATGATATTGGCAAGCTCATTATACTTGTTAGTACTGCATGAATTTCAAGGTTATTAAAAGGAGTTTTGCCTTGGAATATAGTATTTATACGTACGTATAGGATTTTCTTAAATATTACTAACGAGATGATGAGTCGATGACACTTCCTCTTCTCAGGCTATATATATATATATATAGATACATCTTACCTAATCTCAAAGGAGTAGTTTCACCTTATTTGACTTCACAAAAAGTTAATGTGTGCATCACCTAATTTTCTTGAATTCATGAGTTTCGTATGGTTTACATTCCTGAATCCTAATTTTATGTCATCTTCTTTTCTAATCATTTTCAACTTTCCCTGTATTTTTTTCTCCAACCAATTAGATTATTTCAACTTTTGAATCAATTAGTTCTTTGAGAAAATTAGGTAGAGATTTATATTTTGAATAGATTCTTATAACTTTATCTGTTCTAATATTAAAGTTTACTTTTAATACTATAAAATGATAAATTATCAACGTTAATGTTGTGGTGGACATAAATATAAGGAGATGTCAAATTTATGATATTCTTGTCCTTAAGTTTTATGTGACAAAGTTAAAGTTATCTACTCTTGATTCATTTACTCATAATAAAATAAAATTAACCCAGCAGATTTATAATTTACCGATGGTTGGTCTAGTAAAATTAGAGATTATTTACCTACTTTTACAAGCAAGGATAGGAAGCCAGAAATTTTTTTCAGAAAAGGCTTGAGTTAATTTAGAATAAAATCTAAGAATGTGAATCAAATTTTTGAAATTCTAAAAAAAAAAAAAAAAAAAAAAAAAGTCAGGGAGACTAAATAAGAAAAGATAAGTACAAATAAAGAACTCTAAGACGTTTTATTATATGTAAAAATAACTTATCAAATATACAATAACAAAAAAACAAAAAGATTCATTTATCAAAAACCAATTTTTTACCTTTTAAGATCATTGTTAAATAGAAAATTATCATATTACACTTTTAACTTTTAATATATTTCGTAATCCCATGTGATTAATTACTAATTTAGTTCTTCTTATTTATTTAATATATATATATTTTTTTGGTCCCTATGAAAATCTGTAAGCCGACGCATGTGATTAGGTAGTACTCTCTATCAAACTATGTTTGGTATGACACATGCATGGTTTCCATAAATCCCTAAAATTCATTCATCACAAAAATGTCATGTCCTATCTTAGGTTGTTTGGCTTTAGCATTGTAACACTTGCCATATAATTGGCGATAAATTGAAGGAATGAAATTGGTTAAAAAGAGAGTTTTAGATATATGTTAATTGAATGATTTAGGCAAAAATAATAATTATTATAATAAATAATAATAAAATGTATAATGAGAATTATGACAGATTCTAGATTGTGTTCACCAAGCGCTTTCCTCTCTCATCCCAAACTTTTTTGACTTGAAAAAAAAAAAAAAAATTTGTGCCAGGAGAAACCAAACGCTTTTTTCATAAGCCGCAAAAATTAAACATGTGCCAAAAATTTCAATATTTTGACCTCTAAAAGAAAAAGATTTGCAATACGACGAGTTACGTGTATAATAATAATAATAATAAATCTATTCTGATGTTCACCACCTATTTACCTGCTTAGTTTCAGTACAAGATATTCAATATAGTTTATTTTTTAACAAAGAAAATTAGTATGATTGACTTAGGATCCCTTTTTTATTATTTTTTCTTTTATATTATTCACAATAATTTGAAAAATAAAATTTGTCAAACGCTTATTTATCTCTAGACACGGTAATTTTAAAGTCATAGTTAAAAAATTTTCTCAATTTGCGATTAAATCCTAATTCCCGCCACACGTGTTTTTTTGTCAAAAGTTCGGAGCAAAAAGGAAAAAGGAAAAAAAAAAAAAAAAAAGCCGGTGGCAGGTCAATGTTTCTGAAAGAGTAAAATGGCATTCTTTTCTAATTAAAGCCAAGATGAAGGGCGAAAATGGAAAATACCCAAACCTGCACACTATTTTGGAATCTTCTTTATAAATTTACCGCCAGAAAAAAAAAAAGAAAAACAGAAAATACGGTAACAAGTGGACCGTGGACGTGGTTTAAACAAATAATAAGATTTAAAAAATAATGAAAAGGAAAAGAGTTGGTTCATGTACCAGAATATGCCGTCGGCCCGCAAATAAGGAGAGAGACAGTGATGGAAGCAAAATAGGCAAAACGACAAAAATGTACTAAAAATTTTAAAAATAAAAGTTTTGCAATGGGTCCCACAATGGACGTGTGGGGCCTATTAGCAGCGTGAGAAAAACACACATCTGTGTAAGATGGGCTTGAGCTGGTTTATAGATCACGGTTATTTATGTCCTATTCTTCTTCTTCTTCTTCTTTCTTTCTTTCATTCTTTTTTTTTTTTTTTTTTTTGAATTTTCCCTTTGGTTTTGTTTGTTAGTATTGGGTGATTCGTGTTGTACGTGTTGAGAGTTGTTTTTTGAGTTAAAAAAACAAAAAAAAAAAGGGGGAAGGGCTATCAAAAATCATGATTAAAGAAACTTTTTCAAAGTCGCATTACTTTAATTCTGATAATAATTTAGACATAACATCGAATGATTTTTATAAAACTTGAATGTGAATCCTCTTATTCGATCAATGACTTAAAACTAAACTCAATTTCATTGCGCTACTATTTTGGCGGTAGATGAATAGATGAATGGACTTTGTTGATTTGAGGATAAACATGTATATCTTCTTAGGAAAATTTAAAAAATATATATATATATATATATTTTATCACTCGTGTTATGGAGTGTGGGATCTCATCCTGAACAGTGGTTAGATTCTAACATTTTTGTTTTTTGTTTTTCATAATAAACTTGATTTGGAGTTACGTTATATGTTTTCCTCCTTCATTTGGCCCTACCAAAAGTAGAATAAAATCTTATGGATTCTTGGCCTTTGTTCTTGTTAGGAGTACTGGCTAGGTGTAATAGCAAAGAAGAACTTCGAAAAAAAAAAAAAAAAAGGGATGAAAATAATTGGCCTCTAAAAAGATCGTGATGAGGGAAAATCTATGATGGAAACTTTAAAATAATACGGTATTCCGATATAATGAAAAATCTAGATGGAATTGTGATTATTGTTTAAGAGCTTTTGTGAGTACTTTACTAGGAGTAGGCTCTATGCGTACATCAAATTATTATTCAAGTTTGTCTCAATTCTAATATTAAATATTCTTGTACAAATCTACTGGCCATTTCCAATTATAGAGACAATTGGAACACTTTAGAATTATTTTATCCATTTGGCTTATTGGAATGAGATTTTACGTGATTATATATCTCTTTGTAATTCACATCAAGGCACCACCGGGGATAGCATATATAATCTTTCACATAATTTAATAAATAGATTAGATTAATGCTCTTTAATTCTTTGTAGTATCCATCCATATGTTTGGTGCAATATCTTTTTGGTAAGATACGTTAAGATTGATTTTTGTGTCCATAAATGAGATCAGGGAATGGTAGTGTGAGTGTGTGTGTGTGTATAGATATATATATATATATATATATATATAGGTTTTGATTAGATTAGTTGATTTATTGGATCTTCTTTTTTGTTTGATCAAGAAAACTTGGATTGGGGAAAAAAGAAGAAGAAGAAGAAGAAGCAAAACTTGATGGACTGTTGTCTAAGTGACAGATGTCTCAAAGTATGAAAGTGATCAGAAGAAAAAAGAAAGAAAAAGAAACCTACAAGAGAGCTAAGTTTTCCAAAATTGGTCAAGATCGTGAATGATAATCAACCTCAACAATTTAGGATTTGGTGCGAAAGGTGTTTTGTTTTTCAATAATCTTGAATTTAACAGAAGACACTATTATAGATGTTTTGGTGCTGAGGAATTAAAATAATATTAAAAGACAATTAATGAGAAAAAAAAAATGAAACGATGTATCTGAACTCGTTGTATTACAACCTATTATAGATGCTTATATATACATTAGTTCAAGGAATGGTCTGCAATGAGCCAGATTATATGCTTCAATCGTGGTTCTATTTTCTTGCCAATGTTTTTGATGTGCCCTAAAATATATGATCATACTCTTGTTTCTCATCATATGATTAAATTTAGGAATCTTCTAATATGAGTCAAAAAACTTTATTTGAAATATACTTCAATACTTCAAAATCCCTCCCTCATTTTCATTACTTATTTTTTTTTGTAGTAAATAAATAAATTCATATTCTCTGTTAGTTGGGTTGATTTGGACCTACTTCCACAATGCTTCCCCCCCTTCTCATTTATGAAAGTACTTATATATATATAATTTTCCTAAATATAATAAAATACACTAATTTCTCTTTATTACTAGGAAATCTTGTACGGTAAATTAGAATTGTTCATAAGTCTCGTCAGGATCCCAATAGTCGGTAGAGAGGGTTGGGACGCAATAGGCTCGTGTTGTACACGCTTCAAATTCACTTTAAAATTTTCTTCGATTTGGCGTATATTACAAGGCGACAAAAAAAAATCTTAAAGAATTATCAAATGGCCAAGTTGCCTTTTTTTTTTTCCTTTAGTTTTTTAATTTTTAATTTTTAATTTTTTTTTTTTTTGGTAATATGTGGACAGGGTATTGCCCATCGTCAAAAGCACTCCCATAATTCTGCTCCTTCGACCAAATAAATGTTTGACTGTTCTCTTCTCCTTCTCACGGCTGTGATAATCTGATCCTATGAACATCTTTGCGGTAGAAGATCATGGTGGACAAGTGAAAAATATTCGAGTGATTAGTGATCCTTTTAAGATGTTTTACATGCAAAGGTTTGTTTGTTTTTTTTAATTATTATTATTAATCTAATACTTGATCTAGAGTTTTTAAATACTAGGACTTGTTTGGCATCACCACTCAATTTAAACTAAACTGTACTTTTTTCATCATGTTTTTTGTCTTTTTTCTGAAAAAGTTTTTTGTCTTTTCTGAAAAAGTCAACAAAAATTACTATTCAGACTTAAAAATCTTAACTCAACTCATTCACCAAACCTTAATGTATCCTTATCGTTAGTATATATGATGACACATTTCTCATTGAGAAATATGTCAAGAAACTCCTTTGATAATGTCTAAAAAGAAATTTTGACTGATCGCCTCCTTCCCATACTTTACTTTAACAAAATAATGATAATAATTTAAGAGGAATAATGGCATCAGTGTCATTCTTTTTACTTACCTCATAAAAGAGTTGCTTTTTCTCACATTGTGTTTTCTTTTTAGATCTCAAATTATAGGAAAATCTCATCTTAGTTCTTGAATTTTAAAACATTTTAGTATTATTTTACAAATTATAAATTGTCCTAATTTTTTCTTGGTAAATAATAAATTGTCCTAAATTAATGACTTAGTTCACATGACTATTAATATCTTGACCCAAAAAAAAAAAAAAAAAAAACTTGAGAACCCTATGCGATTTAGTGAAGGTGAATTTGGAAATTTTCTAAAGTAAATCACGATTGTTAAGAATGAATTCGTGCTCTTTTCCATTAAAAATTTAGTAAGCGAATGAACAGAATATCCAAATTATCATAGTTTCATATTTGAAGGACTCAGATATGAGATATTTTGAAAGTTAGGTATCAAAATAGAATTTATCTCATAAATTAGAGGCTAAAAGTAAGATTAGCCCCACTTGTCCTTTTTATATTGGGTTGAACTTGAAATAAATAAAAACTTTGGTGTGTTTGAACTTGAAATAAATAAAAACTTTGATGTGGTCCCCCAACCAAGCCTAGCTGTTCGTCTCCTGTTGAAAGGCAAGCACCTTGGGGAATGGTCTTGGGCTGGCTGGTAGTGAACCTGATAAGTGTTGAACATTTTAATCTGGACCTGGTCCACCCTTTACAAATCTTCTTATAGATTCTTTCTTTATTTATTTTTAATTTGTCCTACAATTATAATTCTGTACAAGGTACAGAAATATCTTGAAGACAAATTTTATAAATTTATCCTGAATTTAGGTTAAGCTTTTTATTTATTTTATTTATTTATTTATTTTAGAAAACTTCCTCGATCTTCAACACGTTAGTAAATTTAGACAGAAAAATCAATGTAACATTAAATGCAAAATACTAATTAATTTTAAGTCAAAAACTCCAATTACTGAAATAATAATAATAATAATAATAATAATAATAACGAGAAAAACTTATAAAATCTTTCTGAAATTTCAGTTTTTAGATAATATTGAACTCGATTCATAATAGCCAAACGTTTCCACCCTAAAAAAAAAAAAAAAAAAAAAACTGAACTTCCTTTTTTTTTTTTTTTGGGGTCCCCTATATCCTTTATTTATTTATTTATTTATTAATTGTAGTAGAAATGGGTAGCTGTAGAAATTACATCACTGTCTGGATACAGATAAGCTAAAGAGTTGAAGAATTTTGTGCATATTTTGAAGCTACACCCAAAATGAAAGGCACGTTCAAATAGAAAACTAAAAACTAGGGACATTTATTACTTGGACAAATGGTAACGCACTTAGAAATTGGCAACTTGACATTTTATTTTATTTATTTATTTATTTATTTTTTTTTGTGAGACAAATTGGCAACCTAGTTGCAATTATATATTTCCTATTGTCTGACACTAGATTGGCAAGAATTATTCTTCCTTTTTCTAAATTATATAAGGGATAAGTAAGGGAACCCCACGGCCTTGCGTGACTAAAATAACAATTCAATTGAGCACTAGAGTTAAAGTAACTAACTAGAGTTACTTTTAGTGTTCGACACTTGCAAATTTTTTGCTAAATAAACACATGTAACATGTGGATTCACAGGGCATTTCAAATTTGGGACCATTTTTATCGGAGATTTCGTCTTACGTACTAACCTATTAATGTAATTTACCTAAATTTATATATCTTTAGGATGATATATACTAGTTGTTTTTTATGTACTATTATAATATAAGGATTAGAAAAGAGAGTATAATGAGTGTTTGCTTCACTCATTATCAAAACATTTGAATGATGTCATTTGAACATGTCACATTAACATTGAATTTTGACAATCCAAAAGGGCGCTCGTCATTTAGATGGTAAAAATGTTAGAAATTGTCTCCTTTTTTTTTTTAATACAAAATTTGGAATTGACTCCTCTAGTAATCAAAAATTTAATCGTTCGTCTATATATATATATGTTACAATACTATTTAAGAGTATTTTAAATTCTTAATATAAATAACTGTTCAACATCTATCCAAACATACATTCAAATGTATTTTTAAATAATTCTATTTAGATCTAATGACGATCCAAATGTTTTGGTTAAAAATATCATCATCGGAATTGCAATTATAATTATTATTATAATTGTTATGGTAGAACCTAGAAGGTTCATTTCACTCGTCGATAATATATATATATATATATATATTTATCTCGATATTCTTGTTGAAGTTTTACAATATATGCTGTGTCCAATTTCACGACGGATTCCCTTTGGTGAATTTACTAGAATGATGTAGACATTTACAAATGGTGATTTTTAAACGATCGCATTAATAAATGTAGACATTTATGAGTAAGCAACAAGCTGTTCCAGTGACAATATTGGTCCTTTTGGATGACTATTATACGTGTCTTACTTTCATATGATCTTCACAGTTCAAACACTTTATTCGCCGCAGATAATCCTGTCTAGAATTTGTGCTAACCTTGAAACCTCTAGATTAATTAATTAAATATTAATCACCTCATAAATCTAGAGAATCTAGTGCGGAGTTTGAAACACTAACCATATGTAAAGAAGATAATTGATAATTTTACCTATAGATTCTATAGTAGGGTGCTTCTATTCATAGATTTAATATGGTCGTTAATCATAACATTAAGATTTATATCAAACAATACATATCATATGAAGTTTGATACCATGACAGAATTCTTTTGACAATATTAATTTTATAAATATTATTTTCCGTTTGATTTTAATTATACAACTAAAAATAATTGGATATATTAAACAGATATCATATTGAGAATCTTATATTACATTATTGGTTAGGGTTTGGCTCATAATTCCTATAGTCATAAATAAGTTTTCTTTTAGGGGGGGTTAAAGAATCTCATATTTTATTACTATTTGAGACTAGAAATCATTTAGACATATTATGATTTTTTGAACCGACCAACGAATCTAAAAATTTTAACTTAACCGACCAGCGAATCGTGGCTTAATGTTTTAGTGGATGGAAACATGGTGAAGTTAACCCACTACCATGGGATTGATGGACAAAGGAAAGTCGAAAGCAGCCGAGAAAGAAACAAAAGAAAATGAAAGCAGCCAAGAAAACAAACAAAAGAAAATGGGATCTGATTAGACAAGATAGAAAATCATATGTCTCTTCATAAAACTATTGCTGTTCTACTAGGCATTGAAATTGCCAAAAAGGAAAAAAAAAAAAAATGCTGTGTGGGATTTTTTGTTTGATCATTGAAAGGGCCCTTGGTATAGTTTTAATTCTTGCTTTGCATGAACAACAGAAAGAGAAACAAATAATAATAAATTTTCAGCAAGTTTTTTAGATTATATTTTTTGGGAGAGAGATAATCAATCAATATGATCCTACTTTTTATAAACACTAAAAATAAAAAAATGAAGTATATAAGTCATATTTTTTTAATTTTGACTCAACAGATAACAACAACTCTTTTAATAAATCATCTAAATAATTTCAGTGTTTTAAGATTCTAAGAAATCAAAAGCAGATTCTTGTAAATTTGTCAGATAGATCCTCGGTGACTGTAAAATTTTTTGGGGACAACTGCTTAAGATGAGCACCTAAGGGGCTTTTTTTTTTTTTGCTAAATATTAATAAGGGTGGTGGATTAGCCAACTTGAGAAAGGCCTGGAATTTTTGTTCTAAACGAGAGCAAAGACTTCAGCCCAATTCTTCACTGCTAAACTAATTTTATTAGCTTATTATCTATTTAGCCAATTCAATTCAAACTTTTTTTTTCTTTTTTTCAAAAGTTTTTATCTTTTTTCAAAATTTTTTTATCTTTTCTAAAAATTCAAAAAAATTTATTATTAAAATTTAAAAATCTTAACTCAAACTACTCCACTAAACAAACGCTAATATGTTTTGGTCTGTTTTTTGTCCTGACATTTAGCTGGGTTACATGAATTAACACTCAGCTTAAAAGCCATCATAGAGATAAAAAGGGCCTCGAGCCTGATTTTTCTTGGGGGGAATTTAACATATATATGGACTCTCAAAATGTATATCCAACAATTGTGCCATTTGGATCCAGCCGACTAAAGGATTGGGTTCTACACCTGCTACTTCATTAAGGGCCCGTTTAGTATTCAAATTTAAAACTGTATTTTTTCATTTTAATTTTTATCTTTTTCTGAAAGGTTAATAAAATTGATAACTAATTTTTGAAAATTAAACCAACTCTAACTTAAAAATTTCATCTCCAACTAACGTACTAAATGGAAGCTAAACAAAACAAAACAAAAACATAAATTACACTAATGCCCTCAACTTTGATTAATATTAGAACAATGGTAAGGCAGGACACTCGTGGTGTTAAGTACCATCCACTAATTAAACGTGTACCTCACGACGAGACTCCCACATATGATCCACCGTCTATTAGTAATGTTGTTTAGTACCAATAATGTCCTATAACATTTTTTTCTTAATTATTATAATTGTTATGTTGTGAATTTTTCCCACATGGATCATTTATTGAGTTTGTATGATATTTATACGTTGATTGAACACTTTTTTTTTCTTGATTAATTTTTAGTAAGTTTTATGGAAATTCATTTAACAACTATAACCACAACTGACGCCACTGATCCTCTTATCTCATCAAGCACGGGTCTGATTGCCTAAAAATGAACAAAGAGATTTTTTTTTTTTTTCTTTTATTACGTCTTATACAAAACAAACGTTGACGTTCAAGTCAGGAAAGTGATCAAGCAACAACCCTTTTTATCTTTTTTGTATATAAATTTTTGTCTTGTCTAAAAATACCATGATTTCGAGAAATTATTTTCAAATTCTTAAACCACATTAGATTTTAAGATTATAGTTGGGACTTTGGATCAAATTATTGGCAGCTAGTAGTAGGTAACATTGAACTTCTTGACAAAATGCAAGACTGTCAAGACATGATAATATCTGAAGTCTAGCCAAACTACATTGCCCGAGTAGTTAAAGATGCACAAGAAAAATGAACTCTAATAAAAGCCAATTTTAAAATTTTGCACTGTTAAATTATTATTATTATTATTATTAAAAGCAAAATTGAGAATCAAGCCTTTTCTTTCCTTATTTTGGATACAGCTAGAGAATGGGGCATCTAGAAACCGTATGATAGCAATCTACAAATTTAAGATGACATTTTTTTTTTTCCCAGATATGTTGCTTTCACCTAACGGATTTAAATTGCCTTTTTTCAATCAGTGGCATTGATTGTGGTCAGTTTGTAGAGAAAAATAATTAAACGAAAATCCTAACTTAGGATAGTTGATTTCGATTGCAGAATATCTAATTCAAGATCGAATGGCATCACTAGGGCTTCATTTAGTGTGTGTCTATATATACAATCTTTTATCGGACACCCTTATAAAACAATGTTTATAATTTTTTGTGCGTTATTATAATAATCAGGTAACTCAAATATAACTTTTTCAGTAAAACTTGTCCTTTATGCTAATAATTCTAAATAATCTATGTAACAAGATTCTAAATTAAAAATTCTATAAATCAAATAATAATTATAAGATGTAAAATAGAATATTCCACTCCATTAGATAAGAGAACTTTCCTATATATATAATCCCATCACTTGGGAATGTTCTTCTCTCTCGTTGTCCTGAAAATCAGGATATAGGCTTCGTTTTCATTTTTTTTGGTTGGAATTAGATTAATTCTTATTCTGTTGTTTTTAATCGATTAAAATTTAGCTGGAATCTACTTCTCAAACCTGCTTTTGCCATTATAGGTCATGCGTATTGTTGAAATTTCACAGTATTCTGTAGATTCAATACTGCTACAAGTGTACTTCCAAATTTCACATGTATTAAGGTGAATTTAGCATGAAGAATGAACCCGCTGACCTTGCATAGATCTAAGCAAGGATTCAGATGCATAAATCTTGTCTTTTATTTTGAGTTTTATGCTAGGATACGGGGGGGGAAAAAAGTGTTACTCTATTCTCTTTTAGATAAATGTATAGATATTTACATTTTATAGCAAATGTTTGTTTTATACATTTGATCAAGATTTAATGATTAAAAAATTACTTTATACACGGGACAAATTTATAGTAAATGTTTGCACTTCTGATAAGTAATATCATTTTAGTAGTTAGATTAATTTTTCAATGACCTGATCTGGAGCGTTAACATTAAAAGTTTATATTGTGCGATATAGAACTTCTAACAATCATATAATTAGCCTAAAACAGTATCTTTCCTTATCATAGGGAGTAACAAATGCACTTGGAAATGCAGTATACCAGAGAGTTATATGATGCATTCAGGAAGGATGAATGGCTTCCGAAAAGGAATCCATTGATTATTTTTCAATTGGTAGGACCAAAGTGTAATGATTCACTTCATTTCACGGACAAGTTCTATGGTTTAAATCCAGGATGACCCAACTGTACGAAGAAAACAAAATTAGAGAGGATATGACTTGGGAGGATACAGCTCAGTTGATTGAGCTCAGTATTGCAATTGGATCGTTAATGATTACGGATTTGAGGGTCTTAATTCTCATGCAGTAACGTGAAATCACTAGTTTGTTCTTTCTAGTGGGAAGATGCTCACACTACCCGACAAACAGAAAACAATCGTGAAGCCAAATAAACAAGTTTAAACAATTTACTTAACCAGCGTAAGTGATAGCCCCACATGATTCTTGTCTTGATCATTGTCATCCTTTCAATGTCTTGTTTGATAAGAAGTTTGTCCACGTGCAGATCATACTATAGCTCATGGAAACACTTGTCAAATATTTGACTAGAAAGTCTTGTAAAACACATCGGACAAAGTCACAGATTTTGCATTTTTCCTTGGTCTCTTCTTTCATACAAACAACATTTTTTTTTTCTACAAACATTCTTCACCCTTAATCTTACAAACCATGAAGAAGATATTTGGATTTAACCGCCCCCATTAGTTTTCCGAAACAGAAAACCACTAAAAAAAAACACACATTCTCATTATACATATATATATATATATAGAGAGAGAGAGAGAGATATGATGAGATATTACCTTATGGTTCTATAACAGAAGCACTAAGGAAGACTCAAAATTCCTAAAAAAAAAAAAAAAAAAAAACACAACCCCACAAAATCCTAAACCCCACAGGCCCACTAGAGAGGTTGTTGCATGGTCACAACCAAAGGACTGGTAGCTTTGTGCTTCCCATCTGACCAAACAATGGAGCCACTCTTCACATTTGAGCTTCCCGGGGACAACTTCACCGCCGTGGCTTCAACCCTCACAAGGAAGTTCAGCCTCTGCCCGACCCTCCTAAACGCCAGCTTCTCCGGCTTCACCGTCACCAACGTCCCCCTCGGCGGACTAATCGTGACCTCATAAACCGAATTCGGGTCGCCAACATTGGTCACCGTCCTAATGAAATGTGTGGACATCTTGTGCCTCCCGTACTGCTGGAACACGGCGGATAGCGACGGGTAGTTAAGATTCCCGGCGTGGCCCGCCTTCTTTGCGCCGCTGCAATCGGCGGTCTTCCGGGTGATCACTCTGATGTTCTTGGTGGTGTAATTGGAATTGCACAAGAAATCAATGTAGTCATAGGAAGCAATGTCGTAGATCAATCCGGGGTCCATTGCTTTCTCCGGATGAACATGACCAGCCCCGAAATCCATCACCGTTGAGCTATTCCCCGTCGACTCATCCAACATCGTCTCGCCCCTGTTGTCCAATGTGTAGGCAGTGGTCATGAGTGCCGACCTTATCGCGGCGGGGCTCCATTCGGGGTGCGCCGCCTTGAGCAATGCCGCCAACCCGGACACGTGCGGGCACGCCATCGACGTCCCGGAGAGTATGTTGAACTCCGTCCTCCGCTTGTCGGAAGGAATTCCCGACGGACCAACCCGATCGGGCCATGCCGCGAGGATGTTCAGCCCGGGGGCGATCACGTCGGGCTTCAGGATCTCCGGGGACTCCGGATTAGGCCCGCGGGCAGAGAACGACGCCAGCACCGGCGCAGGCCTTATCCCCAGCTTAGTCCCCTTGAACTCGATCGTCGCCGTGGGCGGCGACCGCGATTTCGACGCCGAGGTGATGTATTTTCTTATCTCGTCACCGGAAGAGGCGCCGACGGCTGTCGCTGGCAAGACGTGGCAATCGGCGACTAGTCCTTCGCCGTCGAACACGCCGTTGGCGAGAATCATTCCGATTCCTCCTGCTTTCTTCACTACTTCGCCTTTTACAGCTCTTGAATTTATCCCTCTGTCGCAAAGTACGATCTTTCCCTTCACCGTTTTGGGATCCAAAGAACCTTCCAAGCACAACGACGACGAATAACCGTCGCTACCTTCGTTGCCGGCGTATATCAGCGGGTACATTCTACCCGGAGTTAGACCCGGCCCGCCATAGACGCTCACTCCAGGGATTACTCTTCCGTTTCCGAGCTTCACGTCGGCAGGGAAGTCTCTGTCCATGGTTCCGGCACCGACGGTGGTGACCCAGGGAGCGACATTGGTGACAGTGAGGCCGCCGGGGCCACCGTTGCCTGCGGAGGCGGAAACGAAGACGCCGTTGTCGGCTGCGCCGAAGGCGCCAATGGCGATGGAATCGAGGTAGTACGGGACGACGACGCCTCCGACGCTGAGGGAGATGACGTCGACACTGTCCGCGACAGCGGCGTCGAAGGCCGCCAGGATGTCGGAGTCGTAGCAGCCGGCGTTCCAGCAGACCTTGTAGGCGGCGAGGCGGGCCTTGGGGGCCATACCGGCCGCGACGCCCCGGGCGTAGCCTAGGGTGGAGGCGGGGAAGACGTAGCGGCCGGCGGCGATGGAGGCGGTGTGGGTGCCGTGCCCGTCGGCGTCTCTGGGGGAGCGATACTCTGTGGTCTCGTTCATCTTACCATTGGTGGACTCGTAGCCCTCGCAGAAGAACCTGGCGCCGATGAGCTTGCGGTTGCAGGAGGTCGCCGGAAAGTCCTTCCCGGCGACGCATTGGCCCTTCCACTTGGAAGGAACAGGACCCAAATCCCGGTCGTTGAAGCTCTGCCTCTCCGGCCAGATTCCGGTGTCGATGACGCCAATCACGAGATCGGACCCAAAGTCGGACTCTTTCAGGAGGCCCGCGGCGTCGGTCTGCTTGAGGCCGAGGAACTCCGGGGAACGCGTGGTGTGGACGCGCCGCACCTGCTCGGGAATGACGGCAAGCACGTGGGGGAGGGAGGAGAGCTTCTGGGCCTCGAGAGGCGTGAGCTTGGCGGAGAAGCCATGGAAGACGGTGTCGTAGGTGTGGATTATGGAGGTCTCCAACACCGCCGTCGTTTTCTTCTTAGAAGAAGAAGAAATGGAGGAGAGAGAAGACTCGTACCAGTTCTTGTGGGTTGAGAAAATAGAAGGCTTTGCATCTCTCTGAACTTGAACTATGAACGTCTTTTTCTCATTATCATCACCAGAAGAAGAAGAAGAAGAAGAAGAAGCAAAAGCTAAGGATAATGAGAGAGAAAGAGAGAGAAAGAGAAGGAGAGAAGAAGAGGAAGCCATTTGAGTGTACTTGGTCTGCTCTGCCGCTAATTACTCTAGCTAATAACCTTTAAAAAGAAGTGGGCAAAAACACAAAACTGGTCTTTTTTCTTTTTTCTTTTTTTTTTTTTAAATTTAATTTTTATGGATCTAGTAGATAACCTATAGATCAGAAATGGAGGTATAACACTACAGAATATGCAGTATTTTGGGTTTGAGTTTGAGTGGGGGCAGAACAGAAGTGGGTTTTGTCAAGGGGGTTCTAGATTTTGAAAAAGGAACAGAAGTCAGATGTGTAAATTTATATTCGTGATAGCACTTTTGGGACTTTGCAGTTGGCAAATTTTTTTTTTTTTTTTTTTTTTAATTTGGGTGGTGTGGAATTGGAGCTTTGAAATGGGCGTCCAGTAAAAACTAAACTAATATTATTATTAATATAATGATATCTTGTCCCATATTTACTATTTTTTGGATGGAATGTTTTAGCTGTCACTTTTATCACTTTTCTCAAAAGCAGAATCCATTTTCAATTTTTCTCCTTTCTTCTCCTTCTCCTTCTTTTACCTTTGAATTCAAAAACTCTACTCCAAGCAACTTTTATTGTTTGAGTGATCATAGAATGGGGTCACAAAATTGTATTGTCATTTGGGTCCTTATATGTTAAGGCACTTTATCAACAGTACATGTTTCAAATATTAGAGGTTCGTTTGTATTATAGATGTAAACATATAATTCGAATGATAAATTGAAATTTGAAAAAAAGAGTATAAAATAAGGTGCTAAATGAAAGTTAGAAACTGTTAAATTGTGATGTCAATCTGTACTGAGAGTTTTCATCATATGACCTATTATCAGTAAGAATTTCTTTTTAGCTGAGATTAAAATTTTAATGACATACTTTATGAATATCCACATTAGAACTTATAATGCAGAACACACTATTGTATTAGTTATGAATCAAACCATAGAATAACCCAATGACTAAAATATTAATTCATATCGATAATATAAATTACGAAATCAAAAATAAAAAATCCTACCTTCAAAATTCTATTATTAAATTAATCATCCATTAGAGTAAAGTTCAAATCACGCTCACACCTCAAGTGGAAAAAAGAATAGTACAATTAAGTGAACAATGTAACTCAAAAAGAATAGTTCTCCCTGGCAAGCTTGATTGTGATTGGTGGAATCTCCTTATAAACCAACAATTAACCCTACAAGTTTATAAAATAAAAAATAAAAAAAAGCCCTACAATTTCAAGTGCCACATAATCAAATTAATGATGTAATGTTGTTCAATGACGTCAGTTGAATTATTGTCGATAATACTACTATTTTATGTGGTGTAATTATTATTGCTGCGAGACCATTAAATAAATTTGTTACCTGTTATTAAATTATGATCCCAAATACCAAATAAAGTTTTTATTTTTATTTTTATTAAGAGATGAGAAATTCAACCCTCATGAATAGAATTAACATTAAGCTACGTCCGGAATTATATTTCTTTTTCTATTTTGCACTGAAAAATTAAAGTTGGGGAATAAAATAAGTCAAAAAGTGAAAGAAAAACATCCATTTAATTAGTCAATGGACAGGTGGAGAAGATCTTCCAGCAAAAAAAAAAAAAAAGAACAAAGAAAAAGGAAAATTAAAGTGAAGCCCTTCTTTGCAGGTCAAGGACAAGGTCATGCACTCCCACTCCATACCCAACAATATGGAATCTATGAACGCGAAATTATATATACTAAATTAACCGTTAATATTCCAAGCAAAAAAGTAAAATAACCCATAATATATATACATATAAAAACATAGTATTACATGTGTGTCCAATCCAAACAATATGATATAATATATATATATATATATCGTGTTGTACAAACGATATTAAATGTTTACTCATCTAATCTGTCTATAATAGTAGTATTACGTAAATTCCGAATACAAGATTCCAAGTATCTGCCAAAATCAGAATTTTTTTGGTGTGAACCTTTTGACCTCTCTGTTATATACAATTCAAATACCGTCCCGTCAATCTATATAAAATATTATCAATCGTATGTATATTTTTTTATGTTAATATGATTTTAATAGGATCTAATAATATAATTATAAACTCCTGTTGTGTCTTCTAATTATGTCGTTTTATTTCATTTTCTTGCTACATGTAATGTAAGTAGTAATTTGGTCCGTGACACGAAATGGACTGCCCGAATAGAGAAAAAAAAGTTCTAACAAAAGTTTTTTGGGCGCATACGTGGGCATTGTGTTGGAGTTTGGGACGTTACATTTAACAAATATATATTATTCCAAAATTCGTACCTTTATATATAAATGAATATATTGTGGTTTAAATATTTTGATATTGGTTTGGGATTGTGTCGGGGAGTTGTCGTTTTTAAGTCTGATGATTCTGCATGCTTTGTCAATGTATATTCACAGGCTTTTTATGTCAAAAACATGCTAAGCTGATTCATACACACAACATGTGTGTTATGCTTTCAAAATGGACTTAGCTTATTCCTAATATACAGATAAAGGAAATTAAAAGGGTTAAATAAAGCACATCGATTTCTGATATATATGCTATTGTTAAAGAATTTTTTCTAATTAAAAAAGAGGATTAGTGATATATTCATGCTTCCGGACCAACGTCGTTATGAGAATTTATTGGTATCATATGTAGGACAGATGAATGATTGAACACATATTTATTCATCTAACATCCAGAGAATCCAGAGTCACTAAGACCTAGTCTAACTTGGTAGGTCATTGGAGATGCTAAGTGGGATTCAATATCTAAATGCTAGACAAAAAAAGACTTAAAGCCCTTTTGGATTGCCGATTGTAATTCAAATTTTTAAGTTAGAATTAGTTGACTTTTTAAAAACTATTTATATTTTTTTTATTTTTTCAGAAGAAACAAAAATTCAGTCGAAAAAATATAGTTTAGTTGGAGTTGAACTAAAACGTTAAACAAATCCTATAGCTAGCTAGTTTGGTAATGCTTTTGGAGACTTTAAAAGTATTTTACACAAACAACGAGACAAATAATGTGTTTAGTAAAAGTGTTCAAAAGTTATTTACACAAATACTGATGTATTTAATAATTATTTAGATATGCTAGAATTTGTAACTTTTGCTTTTAGCTTTTATTTCTCCTATTACTAGAAGTAAAAATAGAGATTCTATATAATAGATCATCCTCTTACTATTATATTACCACCATTGATTGTGCCAAAAATATTAGAAATGCCACTTTTTCTCTCCGATGCTTGCCACAAATTTATTGCTTTAATTTTTTCTAATTGTAAATACATGCATGATTTGCGGGTGATGTGGAGCATGCTGTGCAATTATCTTTATTGTTTTGTATCTACTAGTACTTAAGATTTGGATTTTTTTGGTCACGGATGAAATTACATCAAATAACGTGGCTTGGGCAAAAGTTTCTCTATTATAATGTTAACTGCAAATCAATTTAGGAATTGATCGAATCCAATTATTCAATTAAAGTTTGTGATACAAAGAAGAGTCCCCAAAAAAAAAAAAAAAAAAAGACTAGAGATGAGAGTACAACAATTAGCATGAAAACAAGACTTCCACATTTGGATGGCCTCTTTAAATACACTACAATGACACTAAAACAAAAAAACAAAAACAAAAAAAACTTTTAATCATAAAATTTTCTTACAACATACAATTTTAGTCATACCATCTTTGTATAATTATATGTTAGTTTTAATCACAAAATTTTAATGTGACTAAAATTTTTAACTACAACAAAAATTTGTCTTTTTTGTGACTAGCTAAAAGTAACATTTGGTCAAAAAAAAAAAAAAAAAAATCGATTGAAAAAAGTGTCATAGAAGAATATTGTGACTAAAAGTTCAACTTGCATGTTGCAGTGTGATTTGCAACTTCCGATAACTAATTTAAGCAAGTTTATCGTGTATACACAAACACGACAGATACAGGATGAAATCCGCACCCTACTAAACCTAAACCTCACTCTATCGTACTGAATGTTGAGTTGAATGATCTAGTAGTTATTGGCAGCAAGAGCATTGCCATTGGGTACAAGTGACCCACCTAATTAGCTAGCTAGCTTTACATATATATATATATATATATATATATATATATAGGAATACTCTTGGATGCGGTAGACGGACGGTCGACACGGGAAGAGAGTGAGAGGCCAAGCCGTCGACGACTTCCCAGTCCGGTTTCCGGACGTCATCTCTGCCATCGTCAAGGTGATAAGCTTTACCTTCCCTTACTGCTACTGCTCGTCCTCGGAGTCTGACTTCCGGACGTTGCCGTCGTCGACGGCGAAAAACTTCACCTTCCTCGTCGACGGTGAAAAACTTCAACTTCACCTTCCGGGAAGTTTTTCACCTTCGCTTGCTGATGCTGCTTGTCCTTGGAGTCCGACTTCTAAACATTGCCGTCGTCGAGGCCTCTTCCGGCGACTCTCTCCGGCGATACTTTCTCTCTCTCTTGGATTGTTTCCCAGCTCTCTCTCTCTCCTTCTCATCTTGCCCTTCAATTTTCATCCAACGGCCACGGAGGAGTTGCCGGACGTTTGGCAGTAGCGTATACGTGTTCTCATACACACACACACACACACACATACACACACACACACACACACGGAGGGACGGATCTGGCACCCTTTTTTATAAAGCACTTATAATTTTTTTAATTGATATGTTGTGTTAATTAGGAGAATCTAATGCAACTTTTTTAACTAGTAACATGTGATAAGTTTTTAACATGAAATTACCATGCTACATGATTTTTTATTAAAAAAACACGTTTACTTATCAGAAATTCTAAAAATAGGAAATTAATTCCATGAAAAAAAAAATTCAATTAGATGGAATTAAATTTCATAAAAGTATTTACTAATCTATCAAGGAATTTATTTACTTGAGGAATTAAATTCCTATTATTTTGTTTACTTTTTAAAAGTTAGAAGGATTGATAATATATTTACTATAGTTACGAAATTATCTTTAAATGAAAAAAATAATTAAATAAGAATAATAGTATATTTGATATAAAGTTAGTTACTTCCTATTTTTTAGGGTAATGAATTTATTTTTGTAAGTAGTAGATGGGAGACAAGTTCCTCCTTATCAAAGAAATTAATTCTATATTTTTATGTGAGACCCATATTATTTAATTTTTAGATATAAAAATAAATACTGAAATTTAAAATCAGAAATTTTATTTATTTTTTCCTAATTGAATTACTCATTAGTAAACATCTCCAAAAAGTTACAAATACAAGATGAAATACGATATTTTTTATATATACATACATTTGCGTGTGTGAGTGTCACATATGTGCATGAAGTGTAGATGAAGCAGAAATAATTGAGGCTACAATGCAAGAAGAATAAGCTTAAACTTGGGATTTGGCCTAAGAAGCCTATAAGATGGAGTACTCGGATAAAAATTAAAAAGGAGCTATACAAAACACCGCGCATGGCTAGTTTGGACAGTTGTCTTTCATCTTTTTTTTTTTAATTAATTAATTTATTTGTTTTTATCATCATTTTATATATTTTGGAAGGAAGACATAAATGCGTTGTGGACCATCCTGTAGAAACAAACACCACTAGGAAAAGTATTGAAATTATCACCATCATAATTTTCCTTGAATTTTTTTCTTGCTAAAGTATTGGTCCTCCTTAGTTATTTTTCACATATGATATATATATATATATATATGTATATATTAATATATATCTCTAAAAAAAAATGCACCTTGGAGAGGTGGAGGTGGGGTCTCAAATCAACCCTTAAATAATCACACATAATAAGAAGGACAATATTAACATGGCCTTGGATTGTCTTTTTCTAGTATTTGAATTTGAAAATGACACCATTTCAACCTTGCTTAATGTTTACCATTATGAAAATAGGTTTACCTATATAAGGTTGAAAACAAGCACTAAGAAGCATAATTGGATGGAGATTTCTACAGTTAGACCTAAAAAAAGACATTAATTACTAGTAATAGCTCTATAAGAAATTGTATGATATATATATATATATATATGTATATTTTCATTTAATGTGATTGTGATTGGATTCAACTGAAAGAAATGTGCATGAAGCAAAAAATAGGTAAACCTATATAAGGTTGAAAGGAATAGTACTTAGAACCATAATTAGATGGAGGAAGATGTTACTAGTGATGCTCTATTAGAAATTATCTGTTATGAATATATTTTCATTTTGATGTGATTAGGATTAGATTCAGCTGACAAAAACATGCGTGGAACAAAGAATTGGTGAACCTATATAAGGTTGAAAACAATAGTACTAAGAACCATAGTTGGATGAAGATTTCTATTGTAGGACTTGAAAAAAAATATATAGCTAGTGTTGCTCTATTAGAAAATGTCTGTTATGCATATATTTTTATTCTGATTTGACTGTGATCAGATTTAACTGGCAAAAACGTATACTACTGATATAAGACTGATATACCGTAGAACCCTAATTAATTAGATTCGGTCTTATTTTCGTCACGGTACCAGGTTAAAGCTAAAGTTAAGTGCAGGGCATATGGAGTGAAAAATGCAGGTAGAAGCAGGTGGGAAAAGTAAAGAAAATAAAGGATGAGAAAACAAAAATGTGGGCCAATAAGAGGGCCCATTTTGAGAGGCAGCAAGTGTAACAAAAGTCTGAAGAAATGGGAGACAGAGAGGGAAGGTGAAGGCTGAGGAAAGTGGGGTCATTTTACAGTTCACATGCAATTATTGGGATGAGCTAGCTAGCTTTGATTATAATTACTTACATATATATATATACATATATATATATATATATATATAGATATAGCCAAGTAGTAGTGGCAAAGAGAGAGGACATGCATGGGCCTCCCCTTTAGCTAGGTTAGGTTGATTTTGAATCAATTCTAAGCCTTTGATTTCTTTCTTTATTTTTTAAAAATTTTTAATTTTCCTTTAACACATATTTATATGATAATTAATTATGATGACAAACCTTTTTCTTTTCTTTTCCGCCATTTCATGTAATTCACTATTAATAATGCTTTGAAGATAGTTGATGTTTATCTAAAACACGTTTGAGAGGAAAAGTTTTGGGGTTGAAATTAAAAGAAGGTTCTTTCTTTTCTTGCATCTTCTGTCGTAATCCATGATTCTCTTTTTTTTTATTATTTTTTTTCCCTTTGAATTTATAATTCTTGTCATCTAATCATCTTTAGTTGCTAATAACTTTTGCGAAACCCTAGATTTTCGAAAGTGATAGCAAAAGTACTAGCCAGCAAATGAAAGAAAAAGAGAAATGATTTCTGAAACATATATATTTCAATTTTACTTTTCTTTAGTTATCAAGTGGCATACATTTTTTTTTTTAATTTTAGGGGAAGAAGGAATTAAAAAAAAAAACCCACTTAACTTTGTTAAAAGAAAAATAGAAATAAAGAAATTCAGAATTCAAAAAATAAATAAATAAAATAAAAACAACAATAAATTAATTAATTAATTAAAAATGGGATTCATTTATACATCTTGAATTTCTTTCATTGTCAAACACTCAAAGTCTCTTCACAAATGATATATATTAGTTAGACCATACATTTTGATAGTATGGTATTTATAACAATACAAGTACTATAATAACTATTCTAAAGTTATACTTATATATGAAACTTTAAACATTAATGTTGAAGATCATTAATAAGCAAGACCATATAGCTTCTAAAATTAACATATATGGAATGGAAGTATTAGCTAGGTCTAGCTTGGAGGTGAGGCTGTTGATCAGAGATGAACTTTGGTATAAACTAATTGTACAAATTGTTGAATTTTGCCTTTTTAATTAGCGTGTCTACCTACATAATATATATATATATATATATATATATTATATATTTGTTTATTAATCCATATTTAGTACTTGAAGACAAATACTGGATATTCTTTGTGTTTATCATTATCAAGTGTCTGGAAATCCCAAATCGTCACGTCATGGAGCCATGGACCCAGGGATATGATGGGGTGGAGACAACACATATATAGAAGATATGGTCAAAGGAGAACTGAAAGATCACGCATACGGCTGACCCACATGCTGCTGCTTAATTAAGACTACGACTCCGTTTGTTATTACAATTTAAGTTGGTTGATTTTTTAAAAATTAATTATTATTTTTATTAATTTTTCAGAAAAAATTAAAAATGATATGAAAAATTTGAGTTTAAAATAGTTTGCTAAACGGAGACTAGTTATTTGTATATCCCGTTGGGCTTAACTCGGAAGGAAAAATTTTTTTTTTTTGAATGAATGGTGGAAGAGTATATATGATATCAAGATTATAAATTACATCTCAGCCAGATTGATACCCACTTTACAATCTATCTGTTTTCAAATCCTCACCTCAATATTATTAATAAAAGCAAAAAGAAATGCAAGAATAAAGAAAATCTACCAAGAAGCAACATAACAAAAACAATAAAATCAACTTAGAGAGTATTAAGACCGACTGTAGTTAACAAACTAGCTAGAAATGTCGTACAATAGATCAAGCAAAAAACTCCTTTTATGCCAAGGCCTTTCATTTTAAGCGTCGTTAAAACCTTCCGAGCAAACCTCATATTGTTAAAGAAGAAGAAGAGAGCCGGGGGGGGTGGTTCGGCGTGGTGGGGAGGAGGAATAGACTAGTAAGTTGTATATAGATTGGTATTGCAAAAGGCCTGTGATGAAGCCCAGATTCTTCAGTTGTTAAGCTTCCATAGGTGAAAAAGTAAGTTGAAATTATTTGAGCCCAAAGGAAATAATAATAATAATAATAATAATAATAATAATAATAATGGAGAAAACATCTCGATGATACAAATTAAAAAACCTACACCAAAATGGTATAAAAAAATAACATTAGACTAATACGATATAAAATTAAATTAAAATTTATGTCTTGATGTTGATCAAGATAGAAAAATTTATGTCATGTTGGTGACAAAAAAAGTGGTTATTTTATCCTGATATTAATAATAATATGGATGCTAAACTCCTTTTCTTAAACTAGAACATAAGGGTGGTAGGCAAGTATGAATTCATCAATTTTTCATGTATTTTTCTTTTTCCAACATAGAAATTAACTAGAGCAAAAGGTTAGAAAGGAGACTTTGAAATAAAAAAGAACCAAAAAAAAAAAAAAAAACAATTATAATTGGAAACCAGAAACTAAACTGAGAGATGAATGTTACTTAGGACGAATGCTCTAGTTATATAAATGCCATACTTATGTGTTTACGATCCGATTTGGGATTTTCGTAGGGAGGTATTGGAAAGCAAATGAAAAGTAATTATATCGTTTTATACAGATATACAAGAAAAGCTTCTTTATTGATTCAAATGTTGAATTTATAATTGTTACAGGCATAATTTATAACTAACTTCACACCTATTTTTTACTATAAGAAAGACATTGCTGATCATTTTGCTTAACATAAAATACAAATTTATTTTATATTTTAGGTTCAAGTTTTAAAATGAATTTAGATTGAAATTGAATAAAACTGACAAACAATGCTCTTTTGGGGCTATCACATGTAAGTCACATACAAAAACCCCGTCTAAAATTTAACAAATGTAAGTAAAAGGACCAACGATGGCAAGAATTGTGAATTTACGGGGTTGATTGTCACCAAAAAAAAAAAAAAAAAAAAACTAAATTACCAAATTCAATTGAGAAATTCAGGGGATGCTCGTAAAAAAAACCTATTAAAAATGTATAAATTTTGAGATTATGATGACGATAATCATAATAAAAATAAAAGGCATAGCATAAATTTTAAACAAATCTATCAAGGATTTTCTAATTTCTAACAATAGTCCGGATTATCCGGCCTAGTTGACTTAATTAGTCACAGAATCAATCTCTAGAGATTGCCTTAAATAAAAGAAAAGTTTACCAAATCAGATCAACGGCATTTGATCCCTTTCAATACCTTACACACTTAATCTCAGCCTTTCATCAAATAAATATATCACAATGAGTTACAAAAAAAACAAAAAAAAAACAAAAAAAACCTAGAACAAGCTCATTGTAATAAACATATATAGGACTCATCAATACTTATCATATTTCAACTTTCACTTTCACACACACACTCCTTGGAAGTCCTCTCTTCTCTGTTTTCAGTCCATTCAATTCAATTCAATTCAATCCAATTTTTGTGCTTTTGGCAAATGGCAAAGCAAACCAAAGGCCGGCAAAAGTTTGACATGAAGCCGATAGCAGATGAAAACAAGCGTCATGTGGCGTTTTCCAAGAGGAGGATGGGCCTCTTCAACAAAGCCGCCGAGATTAACATTCTCACCGGCGCCGAGGTCGCTGTTATCGTCTTCTCTAGGCACGGAAAGGCCTATTCCTTTTGCACTCCGGGTGCGAAATCCCTAATCGAGCCCTCATCGGCGCCGCCGCCGCCGCCGGAAGACGCCGGCCGCCAGGAAGTGCAGTGCCTGATGGAAGCGTTGCGTCACATCGAGGAGGAGAAGGAGCGACGAGAGATGATGGCGATGGCGATGGTGGACGGCGGCGGCCACGGATTAGGGTTTTGGTGGGAGCGTCCGGTTGAGAGTATGGAGAATGGGGAGCTGGAGCGGTTCAGGGAGGCTCTGGTGGAGCTGAGGAAGAAGGTGGCGGAGAGAGCGGAGGCGATGATTAGACAAACGCCGCCGTTTGTGCCACCTATGAATGGGGGAAACCTAGTAGAGTTTGGTCAAGATCGGCAGATGACATGGCAAAATACTATCGAAGGAACAACTAATGAGATAAGAAATGCAAGACAACATATTGTGGAGGACTATCACGTCGGTGATGGTGGTGGTCAAGTTGTACCGGGGCTGAAGCAATATTCGCCGTCGCCGTCATAGATTCACTACTGATCATAACGTGATTGATCTGTATACGCAGTTAATATAGTGTCTAACAAAGTAAATTTAGTTTCTGATTTCATCTGATTAATTCTGGTGGTTTGAGTTTAGTATTATAACTGGCTTGGTTAGAAGTTTGCCGTTTAACTAGTCTACTGTTTACCCGGGAAGAAAATTGGTTGGTCGATTTCTTTTAAATTCTACTATATATATAAGAAAAAGTACTCTAATCAAAGTGTTGGGTTAATTTTTATTATGATAACGGTTAGCAAATTACCAATCACGAGATTAAATTCTTGAATATCGTATTAATTAATAGATTTACGAGTTCACATATCATGTATTTGTCTATTGGTGCCTTATTTTCCTCCATGTTAATTAATATTTTTGTACGCCTGTCCGCCTGTGTGCAGCATATTCATCATCGAAGAGCAGAATAATTAAGAGATGGATTATTTACGAGGTGATGTTTTGCTAATACTTTATTGGTTAACTAATTAACAACTTGATTATCATCCTCTCTATTAGAAAATTGGGTTTATTCGTCTCACACGTAGCAGTTTAGGCAATTTTGAAAACAAAATTCATTTGAGATTATAACCATTTTGTTTGGTTCTGAAATGGTATTTGAATGTGCAACTAAACCATGAAATAAAATCCAAAATATTATTTTGATAAATGTTGAAAATAGTCATTTAAAAATATGATTTCTTAGAAATTTAATAAGAACTTATGTTCATGTCATATTTTAATAAGGTACATGCATAATGGAGATTTGTTCACCTTCGTTTTGGATGCATTGGAAAACAATCGTCTTAGTCAAACATAAAAGAAAGAAATTAGGACATTTTAAACTTGGAAGTAGAGAATTAACTTTTGGATCCGAAATGCTGCAAAACAGGTTCGAAATGGATAAAATTCAAAGTTTTTTGAAATGATCCCCATTTTAAAATGACTTTTTATTGTGCAATGTTCAAACTTTATGAAACAAGCACTATTTCAAAATCAGTTTGATTACAAAATAATCTAAACCTACGAAACAAACACGGGATGAAATATAAATGATCCCGATTAAAACACTGTCTACATATATTTGTTATCGACAACGCTTGGATCATCATCAAACGTTGTTATATATATGTGTGTGTATATATATCTTTCATCCAGTAACTAATTTTTCTGCTCGTTGTCATGAAAAAGGTCCAAAATTAATTAACCAGAAATCGGCAAAAATCTTTAACAATAAGACAAACTTTAATCGACCACACAGATTCATGTAATTCTCAGAAGGCAAGCATCAACTGGATGATAATAGTAATTTTCTCCATATATATAAAACTACGTACTATGCCCTCTTACATATAACGACACATGAATGACTTGAACTCCATTTGGATCCACATCCATAGCAAAACTCTTTTCCACACCTGAAAAGAAAGGAGTTAATTAAAACACAAGTATAAAATGAGATTAAACATCAACAAGACAGATTCGGTTCTTATGTGTCTTTATTTGCATCATCTAGACGGAAATCAATGAGAAAGACAAAAAGTCTTAATTAATGAAGCTAACTAAAGCTGACCTGCATGAAATGTGCATACAACCCTCACTCTTCTCAACGTAGAAGTTGCAACCGGGACATCTCCTCCACTTCTCCTTCTCAGCAAGCTCCATCGTCATTTTTTCTTCCCGCTCCGATCCCTTCCTTTTCATCGCCTGAAACGCCACGCAGTCACTTCCCTCGTGCCACGCAACGTTGCACTGAGCACAGAACAGCCTGTGGCAATTAGGACACTCGGACACGGTCACAACAACCCCACCATCGTCCACCAACAAAGTGGAACAGTCCTTGAAAGGACAGTAAAACTTGTGCGATCCAAGAACCATGGATTCACAAAGAGCATTTTCCCATCTTTCAAACACCTCTTTCGGGACAAGAGAACGACAAAGCTGTGGCTCCAAAACGCCTCCACATTTCGGTTCAGGACATTTTACCATCGATATGTTTTCCTGAATCTTTGTGGCTACATATTTCCCAATGCAATCGGTGCAGAACGAGTGACTGCAGTTGTCGTTCCCGAACATTTCTTCGGTTGGTTTGGCATCCATGCAGATAACACAGAATGGTAGTACTCGAGAAGATTGACCAGTTTCTAGTTTCTTCTTTCCCTTCATACTAAACTCCTCTTTGGGAATTAACATTCCAGTACTTCTTATTGCTGTTCTTGATGTTGAAGAGTTGGCTGCTGACATTAGAGCCTCTTGAAGAGCCAACTGTTCGGCGTATTTCTCATCGGAGATTGGGAATATTTCGTTGTCGTCGAAGAGCGCTGAAAAGTAGAATTCATCAACCAAGGGATGAAGAGGAGAAAAGGTTAATGATCCTACCATTTTTTTTTTCTTTTTCCCCTATTTGGCTCTTCAATTTTTCAGCAAAAGCAACATTTTGGAGGGTTTCTCAGTTCTATCTCTTGCCTTTTCATTTTAAAAATGTTCATGCACTCTTTGTGCAGGGATTTGAGGAGTCTTTCCTAGTGTTTTGGAATCTTAATTGATTGGACTACTTTTTGGTGATTGGAATCGTCACTCATAAATGTTTGTTTGTTTAGGAAAGGTAAACAATTTCCCATTTGCCAATCTAAGAATTTGAAGGGGTCAAGTCCCCCTTCAAAAGATGGATGAAGAACATGCATATATTTATATATACGTATCTATATACTTGTGTGTGTATATATATATATGTATGTATAGATCTACAACACTCGAGATTAGCAACAATTACTGATTGAATATGTATCACATTCCATGCATAAAAGCGAAGTGAAAGAATTAAAGCAAAAAATAAAGATAATATATCAATGCCATTAACATTTGTTTGGGAGAAAAACATTTAAAATCTATATATGAACCATTTAAATATTGGTTCTTCATTTTTATTCGTGATATCCTGATCTAATTGAGGAGCAGATCCTTGACCTTACAAATTTAAAAAAAAAAAAAAAAAAAAAAAAAAAAACAGAGTACCACAAAACTTTTCTAGGCAGACCGATTTTATCTAGAGAGAGAGAATATTTACGGTAAATAATTAAAATAAATAACATTTACTCCTGATAACCTCATCCAATTGAGGAGCACATCATTCACCTTGTAAATTAAAAATATAGAGTGCTACACAACTTCTGTCATGATAGACTGAAATTTTGTTCATTGAAAGAAATAAATAACATTTTTAATAGTAAATGATTCAAGTAAATAGTAAATTTATCATAAATAATTCATTGAGTAAATAAACTATTTATTATAAATAAACTATTTATTTCAAATATTATAAAACCTTGCAATTGCTTTTTTTAGACTCACAGCGATGTTGTTTACTACAATTTTCGTTATACGCCTTGTGTTCTCTATAAAAGAAAGTGGACATGTATGGCCAAAACACCATGGATTTCGACACATATAGCAGAAGTCATGGCCGCATCTGCAAAAGGAAGAAAAATTACTACCGAAACACAACAGTTCCAGTTCATTATTGCTTATTCATATGTAATTTTTTGCTTTACCCCTACATTAAAAAAAAAAAAAAAAAACTCAAACGTGGGCAAATTAGTCGGCATAAATATGTTCAGCTGATCTAAACAATCACTAATTGCAGCTCTAATGCCACAACTATTAATCATACTTAAAAATCATCGTATTTTTGGATTTAGAATCAATTCTCTCAAAAGTTTAGGCTCTTAGGAAGCGAGCCAATAATAATATCATGTTAAAATTCTTTTCCTTCCCATGGATGGATAGACGAACAAATTAGTACCTAATTTTAGCCAATCTATACGAAGGGAGAATGAAAACTACTAAATCTATCAAAGAAGCAATAGGTCTACACATGATAAGTTAACCCTGTAACAGAAATTGTAGCAAATAGCCTTTCTATGAAACTAAATGAAGTAACAATAGTTTAAAATATTTGAACTAAATAGAAAACTTAATTCACTTCTAATAAATACCTGTTATTTTTATCTTATTAGTTTACCTATTCCTTTAAAGGGTGGGATAATCTAACAAATAAAACCTTAATTTTTAAGATTGTCATTTTGACAAATATTCCGCCCAGGTAACAAGATAATGAATCTAATAAAAATAATGATGATGATGATAATGATAACAAACAAATTAAAAAAAAAAAAGTGATTTAGGGAGATAAATTATAAGTAAACCTGCAAGAAAAATGCTGGCAGCCAGAGTCCCTTCCCACATAGAAGTTGCATTGGGGACAGACATCTCTTCCAATTCTCCAGCCTAACAAGTCCTCTAAACTTTCTGTCCATCTTCTTAACTTGATCATTTCTCCTCACATTCTTGCACTCAGAACCGGCGTGCCACAGCACCTGACACCGCGCGCAGAACAGCCTGTTGCAGTGAGGACACTCCGCCGACCTGATCACCACCGCCTTCTTCCCTCCGCTGTCCACCACAAGCGGAGCTGAGCAATCGTTAAAGGGACAATAAACCACATTCTGCGTCGACGTAATGTGATACTCGCAAATGGCGGCTTCCCATCGGTCTATCACTTCTTCAGGCACGACTGATCGGCAGTCAATAGGTCTTATGTTCCAGTTGCAGCGAAGCGCACCTAATGTGAAGGACGTTTTCGCCTACTTTAGCGGCTATGTATTCTCCGATACAGTCCTCGCAGAAGAGGAAATCGTGGCAAAAGTTGGCTCTTCTGAACATCTTCTCTGCGGTTTTTTTTCTCCAAGCAAATTGAACAAGTGAAGAACATACAGTATTTTTCAGCAGGTTTTCCCATACTTAGCTTTGTATTTAGCGGTTGCTTCTCCTCTGCTGAAGGGTTTCTCAGGAATTATTTAAGGTAATTTACACAGAATTTCTCTTCTTTCAAAATTTTACGGATTAAATTTGTTATATACTTGATATCAGAGAAGCCGCGGATGAAGAGATATAGGAGGAGATTTTTGAGGAATTTGAATCCCCGTTCAAGATATTTGATAAAATCATTTTTTTTTTCAAGACTAATACAAATTAATAATAATTCTAAAAGAC
The DNA here is from genome assembly GCA_025413025.1 of Ficus hispida. Classification (NCBI taxonomy): domain Eukaryota; kingdom Viridiplantae; phylum Streptophyta; class Magnoliopsida; order Rosales; family Moraceae; genus Ficus; species Ficus hispida. Next base: position 20,949,712 of record CM046361.1, read on the forward strand.
TAAGTTTTTCCCTATAGAATGATAAGATCGTTTTTCTCTCTCTCTCTCTCTCTCTCTCTCTCTATTTCAGAAAAAAAAGGCAAAAAACAAATAATAACGATTTGGCATTTTTTTTCATTGAATATGAGTAGGTTTTTTAATTCAAATTTGAGCAAGTTTCATGTAAAAAAACAAAAAAAGAAAAAACAAAGAAACAAAAACAAAAAAGAGTAGTTTCCTAATCTATTGAATTCAAGGACTAATTCAAAATACAAACTCTTCACAAACAGATATTCACAAAAGGAAACTATTTTTCCTTCAAAAAAAAAAAAAAAGAAACTATTTGAAATTAAAAGATAATTGTCAACTTTCTCTCTTATAGATATGGTGAATTTTTTTAAAGATATTTTTTTAATAAATAATAGTAATAAAAATCAGTAAGTATACCAAGATATCTGACTAAGTCGGCATCCTTTAACACTCTCATCATCTACTCATCCCTTATAAAATTACTAATTAATAAAAATACAATACAATAAAATTCAAACTTTTTATATTTAATTTTTTATAATTGGATTATATAGTTTTCTTGATCCCACTTCCATTTTTTTTAAATGAATAAACTTATTTTAGTTACTTAATTGAAATTGGAGAAGGTCGAGCTTTCCAGGTTTATAAAATAATATCTTAAAAATCTAGAAATTCTTTTTCTTTTTTTTTTTTTTTCCCGAGTGAAAACTGTAATCAAGATTTAGAATTATAAGAATTCAGAGTCATAAGCATTAAACCTTTTGTTAAAAAAAAAAAACCGAAATGAAACAAAACAAAACTTAATATTAAAATTGATATTTAAAACAAATTGATTCGAAAATGATATTCAAAAGAAAATAAAAATAAAAATTTTTAATTTTGATAAAACTTAACAAGAGATCATAACCCAATAAATTTGACTTAAAATAAATTGAATGACAGGTATTTACAAACAAAAGATGTAACGACCTATGCTCCTTTTGGTATGATATTATTCGTTTTGAGTCTCGTGCCCCATACGGTTTTTACTTTCTTATGAACCATCGCATATATTCATTTCTACACAACTTATATTTTTCCTTATAGGGACTGGTGATTATTACAATCACTCCTCGTTTGGCCACACTTTTGGTTGGGTATGTGATATGATACCATTTTTAACAATCTATGCCTACCTTTAGTATAATATTGTCCACTTCGGGTCTTATATCCGCATAATTTTACTCTTAAATTTTACCCTAAAAGGTTTCATACTATTAGGAGGTGGTGTATATACTTATAAACCATTATATATATAAATTCTCAACATGAATATTTGTTCTTGAAAAAAAAAGGCTTAATGTATATTCTATATAAAAAAAAATTATGATATTAAAATATTCTATAAAATATTCAAATTAATAAACAAACCGTTAATTCATGACTAAGGGAAACCGGAGAAATTGATCATATGCTGCAAACATAGATAATTCCATGTTGACTTCACAAATAGGTGAAGAGTTTGAATCTCTTATTCTAAAAAAAAAAATAAAACAAAAACCTGCTAACATATATCAAAATGGTAACTTTTTAAGAAAGCACGAATCGACATGCATGGAGAAAGCGCCAATTGGCTCCACATCCAAAACAGAATGCAAAGCCGCACCTGCAAAAAGAAATTAGTTGTCCAACGTATGAAAATAAAATATACACATATATAAAAAGAGAGAATTTTACATCAAAATGTAAAATGATACAAAAGTAATTTTTCAATGATCAATTGTTTAGATATACTGAAAGCGATTAGATTTACTTCTCTTGTGAAATTAACAACTTTTTGTATATATTAAAAAATAAATAAAAATTATACCAAAACTTTTAGCACGTCTTTGTTGCAAAGAACATCGTGTCAAATTCTGCAGATTAGAACAACTTAGGAATAATGAAACTAATCAGGTGTACTCTAATAAAAAAAAACAAAAAAAAACTCCACTTATTTTTATCTTTTTCTAAAAATGAACAAAATTTATAGTAATAGTCAAACAACTACTAAACGCATGCTACAACAATGGAATAGATTGGTCAAAAGAAATGAAAAATTAACCTGCATCTCATTAAGGTACAGCCGCCGGTCCTCTCCACATAGATGTTGCAATTAGGGCATGGCCTCCAATTTTCCCTCTGAGCAAGGTCTCGGAACATTTTGTCCATATCGCACTTAGAACCGTCATGTCGTGGCCGGTGGCACGTCTTGCAGAGCCGCCTCTTGCATCTAGGGCATTTATCACCCGAACTTTGATTTGTAACACCAACCTGAGGCCCGCCACCGTCATAGACCGTCATTACCACGGCCGAGCAGTTTTTGAAGGGACATCGAATCTCCCTCCTCATTTTCTTATAAGCCTTATCGAGCGCGCCTTCCCACCACTCGACTATCGAATGAGGTAAAACTAAGGAGAATTCTTGGGGTGTCAAGAACTGCTTGCACGAAAAATGAGGACACTTGATCCAAGCTCTCTTTTCCTTGATCTTAATACACACGTACCGAGCAACGCAACCGGTGCAGTAAGAGTGATCGGAATTACAGGTTCGGAACATCTCGCATTTCTTTTTAGTTGAAAGGCAGATTCCGCAGTATTCTCCTTCACTCTCTGGAATAATTTCAGTCCCTTCTTGACCAAGTTTTGATAATAACTTGCCAAAGCACTTAAGCTTTCTCTTGACATAGTTGCTAAAGCTTTCAGAACGTACTTCATCCTTGCCTAGTGCCATTTTTCCAAACATTCTACAAGTCCTATTTCATTATTTTATATAATATATATATATATATATATATATAGGGTCGATGCTTGTATGTGTGTGTGTATGTGTATTTTTCCTGAAGGATATTGGTAGAAAGATGTGATATGAAACGATTTTTTGTTTTTCAATAATTAGTTTTATGTTACGATTTTATCTCTGAATTAGTTATCACCTCATCCCCATAGATATTCTCGTATTCTATAGATTTTTTCTTTGTTACTTTTTAAATATAATAACAAGATATATATATATATATATCTATATAGGGATTAACAAGATAATTAGTGCCACGTAGTTGTGGATATTGTGTTAGAAACTTTTCCAAGTCATTTTTAAAAACAAAAATTTGTTATAAAACTTGAATTTTATATTTGTCTTATAAAAGTTGAATTATATATATTATTAACTATTTCAGGATTTGAGTCTCGGAACTCTCTCTCTTAACACACCTCACCCTATATTAATTGAAAGTTGTTTCAGGATTTGAGTCTCGGAACTCTCTCTCTTGACCCACCTCACCCTTAATTAATTGAAAGTTGTTTTGTGCAAGGGTTTTCGCAAAAGAAAAAAGAAAAACAAACAATTCTTGCTAGAGAAAAATGGTGTTTTTTTTTTTTTGGAAAGAAATAATATTTTTGTTTGATAAAACTAAGAAGAAAATTAATCCACAGAAATTTATTAGAATGCATTTCCTATTTTTGTCATTGCCGGTTAAGTTTGTTTCCTCCTTTTTAAAATCTGGCATTAAAAAAATTAAGGATATGTTTGGCACATAATCTTAAAAATGAAAATTTAAAAGGATTCTAATTCATATTGAGAATATCTTTATATTGGTGTTTGCAGGAGATGGAAAATTAAAATTAGTGCGCTGTGATTTTCAAATAATGAAAATTTTAATTTGAATTAGACTTTTGAAATCTATGTGTATCATTAATGGAATGTAAAGAACTCGTCCAATAATCCGACAATAAAAGCAAGAAAATAGAAATAAATAACTTAATATATACTGCTATTAATACGATTATGAAATTTCCTAGACTGTACAAAAAAGAAATTATAGAAATATGACATTATACTATTGAAAGGACAAGAAATCCATAACACGGATCTCGACGTTTGCATAACCATAATGAGAAAAACCAGAGATTGATCATCAACACGAAAATAATCCTAAAATTTAGATCAATTAATTGGTTAAACATAAATGGCCATATAACCATCTCTTTCCACATATGTAGCAGAATTGATGACCGCACCTGCAAAACAAAAGTTGTGCAGTAATAAGAGCCAAAAAATAAATAAATAAATAAAAAGGAAATAGTATGTGGAGTTTTTAATCTACTCGTAAAAACAAATTAACTAAGCAATGAACAACTATACAACTACAAAAGAGAGAAGAGACAGAAGACATTTAGTATATTTTGAAGTCTGCAACAAAATTTTATTGTACTACTTAGAACTAGAAGGTTTTTTTTTTTTTTTTTTTTTTTTTTTTTTTTTTTCCAGATTAGAAAGGTACCATTAGTTCATCCAATTACAACGAAAATTACCTGACTTAATTACCTGACTTAATTCTATTAAGATTATATGCTCAGTTTAAAAAGTATATCACCATCCTCTTGTGCCACAACACAATTTAGAAATCATATTAGTGTCCTTGATTAAAAGCTCTTTTGATATCTCATTGGTGCACTTTCCAAAAGTCATCTTTAGACCCAAAAAGTCAAACGCAACTTTCAGGAAGCTATGCTGAACAAGGGCGACGGAATTGAATCTAAACAATACATCGATGGATTATAGATTATAGAGATCAAGAGAAGAGAAAACCTGCATGTAATGCTTTCACAACCATGAGTCCTCTGCACGTAGAATTTGCAATTAGGACATTTCTGCCACATTTCCTTCTCGGCAAGCTTCATGAACTTCATGTCCATCTTGTCACCCTCATTCTTGCAATCGTAACCGGCGTGCCACGGGACCATGCACAGCGCGCAGAACAGCCTGTGGCAATGCGGGCACTCTGCCGTGGTCACAACCTGCATTCCATCGTCCACCAATGGAGCAGAGCAGTCCTTGAAGGGACAATAAATCTTTTCCGATCCAAGAGCATACTCGCACAGCGCAGCTTCCCATCGGTCGACCACTTGTTGAGACACAACTGCCCGGCAATCTTGAGGTTCCAAGACTGCATTGCAGGCCAAATCAGGGCATTTCACCTTTAGAATGTTTTCGCTTATTTTAGCAGCCACATGTTGAGAAACACAAGCAATGCAGTAGGAGTGAGAGCACTTGTTGCTCTTAAACATCTCTGCTTTGGTTTTCCTGTCTATACATATTCCACAGACAGACAATCTCTGAGGCCCTTCTTCCCTTTGCCTTCTCTGCTTAGCGGAATGTTCCCCGATGCGTTTGTATGACAATCTCTCTGGCGATTTTTTGCTCTCTCTTTTCCTCTTAATGGGATTTTTTATTTTGCTTCTTCTTGCACTAGAGCCTTGGATGGTTGCTTCTTGACTACTCGTTGGACTCTCTAACCTCCTTCCGGAGGACTCGCCGGTCTCCGGATTTCCGCCCCTGAGATACCTGAGTGCTCTTTCACTGCCCATTTTCTGTCGCACGTTTTTTGAGAATCTGGGGATTGAGATATTTGTATCAGGATATGCTAGATCATCAATACATATATATGTGTGTGTTTGTATATACACTTTGCATTATCCAAAAAAATAAAAAATAAAAAAATAAAGAGTCAGAGAAAGGGCTTATGAAGAGATTTAGCAAAAGAAAAAGAAAAAAAAAATGGAATTGGAGTTATACATGTTCTACTTGTCTTAGAACGGAAACTTTACAGAAGCAGCTAGTTTTCCCGAGAAAAATTGTGATTTATTTTATTGGAATTCTAAGAAATCAAAACATAAGGCATCAACTAAAAAAAGCAATTTTATGATCAAAGATTCAAAATAGTATTCAGTCAATTAAAATCGATAACTGATTATGCATGTATTAGAAAAACAAGAAGAGTTATCAATACATAAAAGGGCAAAAAAAAAAAAAAAAGGTTGAAAATTGAAAGAAATACCTTAAAAATGGGAAAGCTAAATGAAAATCGGTGACAATATGGCAGAGATAAGACTTGATGACCACGTAAACTTGAGCCTTCCCCGTGTAGAGGTTAAAGAGACCAAATCCCACTAACCCACTCTCTCTCTCTCTCTATCTTTCTGCCATTTCTCACTCTCTCTCTAAAGCTATGCACTCTGCACTTTGTGCTTTTGGTTTTTGACTTCTAAATGATACAAGAGAATCTTTTATATTAATTAGTGAAATATTTATAACACATATATAATTGAAGGGACTTAACGGAAAATTTGTTGAATTTTCCCCTAAAAATCTAATAAAATCTACCTTTTAATCCTCCAGCCGTCAATTCAAAAAGAAAGAAAGGGAAAGTTACACTAATTAAAGAATAATTTATATGTGATAAGGAAATAAATAGCTTATTTTTTGAATAATGGTAATTAATAGCATGTTTGTATTTTTCTGTTAAAAATAAATTAGTGTTTTCCATTTTTATCCTTTATTATTATTTTTTTTTTTTTGAAATTTGGGAATCAGTAAGGCTTTCCTCTGAGTGCGTTCTTCTCCGGCACCGGCGAGGGATCGCCGTCACCGCCTCCATTGTCGAGACATTGTCGAGTCTGTTTTTCTGCCCTGATTTCATCTCTCCCTTTTTTTTTTTTTTTTTTTTTTTTTTTCTCTATCTTCGCATCTCTCTCACGTTTTTCCATCGTGTAATGGTTCTTTTAGACAACATAACTTTCGTCTTTTGAATTGTTGAGAAATAAAATACGTGCTACTAATTTTATTAACCAATGAATATTCGGAAGCTGTAAAGCTCGCTGATGATTCATATTTCATATCACTAATGCTTAAACAAAAACAAAACTTACAGAAATAACCCTTGAAAATGCCTTTGTTCTTTCTGTTTATTTGATGGTTCCAAGATACTAGGTAATTTGTTTGTTTAATCTTGAATTATACATTATGTCAGATAAGATTTTCAAACTTTTAATTTTAATAAAAATAACCACTAAACTTTCAATTTTTTTATTGTTTCAATCCCGGATGATAAAAGCAATGGAAAGTTTTAAAATTTAACGTATATCAATAATGACGAGTACAAGGGACAAAAATTGTCAAAAAAAAAAAAAAAAAAAAACAATCATTTAAGAACTAATTTACAAAAATTAAAAGTTCAAGTATTGAAGTGACCCCATGGTTTACCATTCAAGGACTAAATGGACAAATTAAGCGTAGCTTTCATCTCTTACCTGTATATTATTCAACTTGTATCAACACAATCATAGATGATAGATAGAACCATTGGCTTTATAATTTCATTAGACACTAGATTAGTAATAGATGTCCATTTGGGAAATGAAACATACATGTATATTTTACAAACACCGTTTCCTATAACATCATTGATTTCTTCACCCCCCACAAAATCCCCAACCCCCCAAATATTCCCAACCAAAAAAAAAAAGGAAGAAGACGAAGAAGAAAAGAAAAACAATAACAAGAGACAAAACTGAAGTTTCCTACAACTAGGATAAATATATGCCTACATTAGTATGCTCTACACTTTGCCTATTTCTTTGTCTTCTCTCCCCCACCACCATTTCTCATTCTTTTCTTTCTTTATCAAGTACCACATGTAGGAGTGTGGCTGTCACTCAAGTGTAAAGAATATCACGATTCCGATATCCCGACAAAATTAACAATTTCTCGTGCAGGTTAGGGGAGAGAGCGACCTAGTAATCAGAGAGCCAAATAATGAAAACCGAACCAAAAAATGAATCATAATGGCCGTGACACGGTTAGTCCTTGGGCAAACCCGTTCGAGACTTTCTGCGATTTCTTCTTGAAATTACTGACGCTGCAGTGCGGACATATGTATTCAAGCCCATCTGTTTTGGCATAATCCTGCATTCCAAGAACGAATTATTCTTACAACAATGACAATCAACAAAATGCAGTTGGCTCGTATAATTAACACGACTCTGAAATTATACACGACTCTGATGGCGAGAAAATATAACAAAAGACGACATACAAAGCTAAAGACAGTAAGTTTGGTGTTCAAAGGTGGTTGTCATGGAGTGAGATATGATAAAATATTACCTTAAAAGCACCGAGACCCTGCCTTCTGTCACAACCAAAATGGGCCCACTCACCACATATTCCACAGTTTACCCAGTCCCCTGCTGCACTACTGTATAACACAAACCAGATCCCACCATAAGCAAAGCATAGTTGACCATGCCGATTGTTTAATCACAAAGAATAAGATGCATAAAATCCAAGTTCAGGGAAAAAAAAAAGGTGTAAAATCCGAACCTATGACACAATAAGCAGCACTCTCCATCCACATCATCATGAGCCAGTTCATACTCTAGAAGGTAAGTTTCGTAATGCCTCTTTAGCGTATTTCCAACACCCTGTAAGGGACAAGAATTTTAGTTATGAGAGACTATTATATTTAAAATTTTCTAATACGAAAGATTAAACTTTTCCGCCATGCATTATATGAATGCACAATTTCCACACTTTGAACTAGGACGTTAACCATTAAATTTAGTCACCTAAACTAAAACAAAATTTCAGCAGTTAAGTAATCCTGTCTGCATCATGCTAATTTCCTAATCCTAAAATCACCCCAGCCGAGGTCCAAAGTCACCTTTGTTCTGCCTTTGTAATTCTCACAACAGATGGAAAAAAACAAAAGTCGGAATCAGAGCTAGGGTTATGGACATACAGTCATTCTATTGGTCATTGTGTAATTACGCATCTTAGAGAAGATTTGCCCCTTCCAGTTGATGCCATTACCAACGTGAAAACCACCTCTTGTCACCACCTGAAAACACCAGTTCCGAAAAATTTTCAATCCGAGTGTTCTTCCAGTTAAAAACTTCAGAACGTAGGAACCAAGTTCTGGTCAAAAGCTCACTCACCTCTTTATACAAATTGTAGAGATCAAGACGCTTTCCATTAAGTATGGCATCTGGAAACTCCACAAGCCCACTTTGAGGAATAAGACGGGTATGTCCTCGAAGAATCAAAAACTGCATCACATCCTTCAAAAACTCCTCCTGCACGTGAAATATAACTATTGGAGAAAAAAGTACAATGGGACTCATAATGGTTGGCTGGTTCTCTGAGGACCAAGTTTACTGTGGAACTTGATATCGAGGCATGTGCGTTTAAAAGAGCGCTATCCAAATATCATAGCATCTAATATTTTCCTCCCATATTCCGAGGAAGTATGAAAGCTACAATTTACAATGAGCTAAAGTCATCCTCAGAAATTTTCTATAACAATCATAGTTTCAAGCTGAACTTTTTTACATCCCTAATTCAACGGCTAGGAAATCATTTCAAAATTTGAAAAGAACACAACTAACCTCTGAGCAAGCATGTATCGGACTCCGACCACAACCATGTTTCTTCAAAGGCAAAGGATTCAAGGAAATAATTTGCTTAGCCTGTGATGAGCTTGAAAATGATTTCCGTTGTGTGGTAGGAGTTAATCCTACAATACTGAGCTTTGTGGGTGGAGCAACTGGAAGATTAGCTTTAACTTGGCCTCCATCATGTCCATCTGCCTCAGAAATTCCAGAAAACGGTGTCATTTTCGGGCGCCGAACATGAGGAATGGGCCTCATGGCAGCAACTTTCAATCTTTGTCTCGCTGGAAGCAAGGGCACGCTGACTCCATTGCTTGGTCCTCTCTCCTTGTCGTCCTCCTCTAATTTAGGAATGGCTTGGTTTGGAACCCTGTGACCGTTATGAGAGCCCAGGATTGTTTCGTGAGGCCTCTTTCTACTAGGAGCAGGTGGTCTCAACCAAGTAGGAGGATTGCTGAAAACCAAGTCATTTGAAATGTCTTTCCCCTTACTCGAACAGAAGAAAAGCAGGCGTTCAGCATCTTCTTTCTCGAAAGAAGCAACTGGTATTCCCTGAATGCTCGCAACTCCAAGTGCCACTAAACAATGATAAGAAATATCTGGGGCAAGCTGCCTCAAAACCTGGAAGCATAGCCAAAGAAAACACATTTCATTAAATTTTTTTCTAAAAATAAAATGGTTTTCGTTTCCTCGGACATGGTTGACAACAACCCGACAAGGTAAACATTTTGGTTATTCAATCCAAAAATGCAAAGCTCCTAAATAAATAGAGAGCAAAAAAAAAAAAAACAATAATTATTTAACCATGGCAAGAAACATTATTAGCCAACATCACAATCACAGAGAGAGAGAGAGACAGCAGATTTTATAAACCTGTGAAGCCCATGCAGGAACCTTCATGCAAACTTCAAACACAGTTGCCCCACAAGCAACAGAAGCAGATTTCCGAGGTTCAGACACAAGTAGTTTGTTACCATCATTTGCCGTGGGAAGTGAACGAACTAGTTGGCTGTTTTCAATGATTTCATTCTTTATATGATTCTCCAATAGCTGAAAGTGAACAAAGATACCATAAGTAAATCACCAATGGTTTCAGAAGAGCAACCTTTCCACATAAAATTCTTTGGGATTACCTGATCGTCAAAGCAAGTTTGTGCACTACCCGATAATAGAAGCGAGATGTGCGCACAACTACAAGTTGATAAATCACATCTCATCGTCACAACCCCGCGAGAAAATGTTCCAGCCTGAAGAGGTGGGGGAGGAGCACTGACCACATCATAGAGGTAGAGTTAATGGAATAGAAAGATTCTCTGAGAGCGTAAGTATGCAGACAACTCCATTTATCCTTTAAAAAATAAATAATAAAAACTTCTCTTACAGACACTTTAATAGAGTAACACACAGACAACATTCAAGGCCCGCAGTGTAACCTTTGAAATAGACCAATTAAGGGGAAATGGAAAGTTAAAATTCACATAAATGTAGAAAATACTTCGAATATGCAACATACCTGAACTTGCCATGAAGCCTTCCCCCACGTATCTGAAATAAAAAATAAAAAATAAAAAATAAAAAATAAAAAAAGAAGAAGAAATAAAAACCAGAATGTGTGAATCTTTTGCACAAAGATCCAAGAGAGGCAAAAGGAAAAAGACCAACCAAAATATGATTCAATCTCCTAAGAAAACTACTGATCCTTCAAATTACACCATGCACTTGTTGCATGGAACATGATTTTTAAGGAAGAATTTTCACGAAGACAAGTTTCTCTGGTTATAGATCGAAACTGAAAACATAGCAAATAAAAACAATCCAGGCAAGCAAAGTATCACACTTACTTCAATGTTCAATAGAGCGTTAAGACCATCTTCCAGAGGTTCTAATATGCTTTCGTCCTGAAAAGAAGTGGTGATACAAAAATAAGCAGAGTATCCCATTTATCCAGAAATGAATGGTAGGTTTGCGATTGAATATGTTGACATTTCTTATAACAAAACTACATACATGACATTAAAAATGGGTTAAAGAAAAAAGGTATGGCTGAGCTTACCAATGTGGATGGCACTCCACAAACTAGAAACCGCAAGTTCACATCATCATCATGTATCTTTATGGCCGGGAGTGTATCTAAAGAACCGTCTTCATCATCCTCCTCTACATCAGCTGCAGGAGGATCAACATTTATTTTTAAACGCTCTCCAAGAAGACATGGCCCTTGCTCATCACTAATTTCACTGTCCTCAGCAGGAAGGACATGGTTGTTTCGTATGCAGTAAAGCCTAAAGGAAGCATATGCAAGTTGGAAAGCATCCCAGGTATGAGTTGATGAACTGCAATTCATAAAACAAACAAATATGAGCTGTAACCTCAAGCTGCTTCTTGACTCATAAAGAAGATGGTCGTATTAGATGCCTAGGATAACGTCTGACCCAAAAATACCAAACTAAAGATCTACATAAGGGAAAATGAGTTTGTTTCTACTTTCATACATACACAGACACGAAAAGTAATCAAAGAAACAAACTTTCTTGTAGTCAGACTTACGCAGAGAAGAAGATTTAAAGGATTATCTACCTCTTTACAACTAAAAGTAATGCGTGAAGGAAATGGCAAGCTGCATGGCAAGAAAATCTGTTCTTCCAATATATCACATAAGGAACTCCCTGCACAATAAAGCATCCTGAGTCAATTAACCAAAAACCAAAACCATTTTATTTTGCAGGCTTGTTTATTTGGCACTTAAAACCACTATTTCTTTCACAGTAATTATTGGTAATGAATGAAATACTGGAAAGCAAGTGCATGATAGAAGAAGATGACCTTCGAGTGAAGCTCTTCCGCCAACTCCTCGCCGTCTGGTATCTCCAAATAAACCTGCATCAAAACAAGAAATAGATGGAATCAAATGCCCAAAGTAATAGATGCATAAGTCAGAGAGAATATGGGAAATAAAAAGAATGCAAAAAACATTCAAAATACCATCGATATCCTAAAGTACCTTAAATATTCACAAGTTTACATACTACTAGCCCCTCAAAACTGGTCTAATTTGTACATGCAACGAGAACTTTACACTATTCTTTATTCTAGTTACTGCTACTTTTTGCATATTACATTTAATTGCTACAAGAAAATAGCAATTCGACCAAGTTATGCTTTCTTTGTTCTTACACTTCTTTTCTCAACCTTAACATTTGTGCAAACTAACAATAACGGCATCCGTAATGTTACATTTACAGCTTCACGTGTTTCTAGAACAGTATTCAGTAACATAGGCTCAAAATTAGCACTTCAATATGCAAAATATGCATAGTAACATGAGGATATGGTGAACCAAAATGCAGAGAAGACACGCCATTTGCAAAAGAGAACAGGTAATGCATACAACACAAGAATGCAAAACAAACTTTACAAGTGCAAAAGAGACGTTTACGGACCGTGGTAGGCAATGTGGTGCCAAAGAGCTCGGACACAGATTCAGGGGTCGATAGGTCAGCATCTCCCCAAATAAGAGGCCCAACCTCATCATTACCAAGCTGTTCTCCTTGCAAGTATACAAGATTTGGCTTGTATGATTCAATGAGTTTAGAGAACTCCTCTTTGCTTGGGCTGGTTAGAGTTTGAATCTGCATTCCAAGCAGCAAAAAACTTAATGCAATTTCCCACGAATACAAGATTTTAACCAAGTTTGTAAACTAAGAACAAACACACGCACACGCACGCACACACACACACACACACACACACACATATATATGCATGCAAATGCTATATTAAAATCACAAGAAAATGAATTTTTCACCTCCAAACGCCCTGAAGAGATCAACTCTGGAAAGGGATATTGCGGCCGATTCTCGGGCACATCCTTTTTGCGTTTAGATTCAGAGACTTTCCCACAAGTGACTGCTAGAAGACTACAAGTATGTTTTGAAGGTCCCTGAGAATGAAACATTTGTGTATTTTCCAAATGCCCAGAGAGCAAAAAAAATTCCTTTTGCCGTGGGAAGTCGTCAACGCCGTCAGAGAAGAACTATAATCGGAAAAACCATCACAGCCCAGAAGGCAAGCATCAATTTCCCTCTCAAAACAATACTTTGGAAAATCAATCACAAATTTCACCTTCTGTTCAGCATCAAGGAAGGAGAACTGAATCTTGCCCAGAAGAGGAAATCAGATCAAAACAGTGCCTGCATCGTCTTCACGAAGCAGAACCCAGAAATCTTACGCCGAAATGCCCTCAAAACAGCAAAAAAGGTCAAATCGCGGAAGAACAACTCGCGACGAAACCCCAAAAAAAAAATTTTAAAAGAGCAAAAAATTGGCCTAATTTCGCTAGCTAATGGATCAAAGTGGTGAACAACCTCGAACTTTCGGTCTCAAAACCCTCGAAAATTCGAGAAAATCGAAGAATAGAAAAGAAATAGAAAATCAAAAGGGGAAAGTGAAAATCCCACCAACCCAGATGAGAAAAAGAGGAACTTTCACGAACCCAAAGATGAGGAAATCAAGAAAGATCAACGACCCACAACAAGCGAGTTCGTACCCTCCTATAATAAAATCATAAACAAGCAACAGAATAGAAGAGTAAAGTATAGAAAGTAAACCCTAGCCCCTCAAAATCAAATCCCCAAACCAAAAAAAAAAAAACAAAAACAAAAATCCGTATAAAAAGAATCTTATACTTCTTGTCAATAAGAATTTCTTATTATTAATTATCTCCCTGTTTTTCTGTCCAACACTTATCCGAAATAAACACCAAAAATCAAATGCCCACGCAGTCACTCAAATTAATTATTAAAATTTAATTAACATAAATGAGGTGTAGGTGTCAGAAAATACTTATTAAGATTTTGCACAGGTCAAACATAACAAAAAAGAATTTGAAACAGAGAAACTATAATAATTATAAAAAGACAAACCTTTTTTTGTTTTTTTGACGAACTGATAAAAAGGTAAAACATTCCTGATTGGTGACAGAACAAAAACACCCAACAACGGAAAAAAAAAAAGAAAAAAAAAAGAAAAAGAAAATGGATTTGCTTAGTCTTATCTTATATAATTAAAAAAACAAAAAAAGGGGTTAATTTCGTGGGAATTGGAACAAAACCCACATCCAAATCATCAAAATAGTAAGAAAAATTTGGCCTTTCTTTCTGATTATTACAAGTTTCCCACGAGATTCGGAAATAGCCAAGGTGATAAACATTTTATATCGTTTGGGTTTTTCTCGTACACTCCAAACTCAGAATCTATCATCCTTTCCTTGTTTTCCTTTTCTTTATGGCGTTTTGGGTTTATTAATAATTTTCCCTTCGTTTCTTCATTGCTAAAAGCTCATTCTTTTTCTTTTTTCTTTTTTCCTTGTTCTTTTTTTTTTTTTTTTTTCTCAGTTTCTCCTCATCACCATCACCTGCGCGTGCGGACACACGCAATCTTCTTGCCTGATCAAATTAAGCAAAAAAAGTCAAGAATTGTAGCTCTTGGCAATGCTCATTCGCGTGGGATTGAAGTAAGCTTTAGATTCACGTGATATAGTTTTATATACACATCTATATATATGTATGTATGTATATACTATATGCATACTTTTATACAGATATACAGTCCTGAATCTGAGAGGTAATCTGGCGAACTATATAAATCATTAACAAAGGGAAAAATCTTGAAAAAAATTAAGTAGTGCTAGTTGGATTAACAGGTCAAACAATAGCTATTGGTTATCAGATAAAAAAATTAACATTTGCTATACATGTCTGTGTATTTATAAAAGAGAAGGACGGTACACAGTTCATAGTTTTGTTTTGTTTTGTTTTTTTTTTTTTTTTGGGTCTGAATACACAGTTCATAGTATGTAAGGAAGTTCTGAACTTTTTTCTTTCTGGGTTTTGGCGTTTTGTTGCCATTCCCATAGTCGATCCAAAATTTATATCTTTTGTGACGTTAACACTACAGCAAATTAAGTGACGGTAAAATAAAACCACGGGAATTGGGATATACGGATTGCCATAGTTTCAAGCAAAAAAATTTAAAAAATATTTTCTCACATGAACATTTGCTCTTTTTTTTTTTTCCTTTTTTTTTTATTTTATTTTATTTATTTATTTTATTTTTTTATTTTTGTATTCACATGAATAAGACATACACAATCTCACCTCACAGATTGACATGCCTTTAGGCCTTTAGGGGTGGAAAACCTGGTGAACATTGGGCGTCATTTCAACTTTTACCTTATGGAATACTAATTTTTTTATTATTATTATTTTCTTTTATAGTTCTTGTAACAATCAAAACAAATCGTAGAATGAAGTATCATGACTATAATAATAAAATGTCAGAAGTTAGTTGGTCGAATAAGGGTTGTTGTCCCAACTGAAATGTTTATTTTAAAATGGGATAAATTTATGATAGAGTCTCGTTTATATATTCTATCGATAGAATTTATTTTTAAAATGTTTTAATATAATCGAATGTCTGAAATATTATTTGTGTATGATAACTATAATACACATTACCTCATAATATTATATACTAAAAAAATAAAAAAATAGAAATTAAAAAAAATTCAAAGAAACAAAAAAAAAACCTAGTCGGTGATTGTCCATCGGCGGACCCCTCACACTGGTGACGAGCACCCCTCCCCCCAATGCCTACGAAGACCCCCTCCCTCCGCCAACCAGATATGCACCCCCTGCCAACACTGACGAAGACAACCCACCCCTCCCCCCCCCCCCCCCTTCTCCCACCTCTGTGAACTAGATCTGCGCTCCCTTCCCCGTGGCTAGCAACGAGCCAGTTCCCCCCTTCCCCTGGCCCGCCCCATTTGCTGAAACCAATGAAGGCTACCCCCTCCCCTAAACCAGTTTTGGGCCCCCCAGTGTCCCTCACCGACCAGATATGGCTAACACGTAACCCAGGCCCTCCCCTCCCTAGACCCATGACCCCAGGTGACGAACCACCCACCCTCGAGCTCGATGATCCCAGGCGATGACTTGCGACCAACCCTGAGACGCCTTTGACGAGAACAAACCCCGCCCCGCCGACGTCGAGTTGCGGATGAGGAGCTCCCCCCCACCCCCCACCGAAGCCTTTTTATCGGCCAAATATGGATTTTTTTTAATTTCTTTTTTATTATTTGTTTGATTTATTAATTAATTTATAATATTATGAGGTAATTTGTATGATAGTTATCATACACAAATAATATCTCAGTTATTCGATTACATCATAACAGTTTAAAAATGAGATCTATCAATAAAGTGTATAAATAAAACTGTACCACAAATTTACCCTTCAAAATGTACCCTGAAAATTTTTGTAATTTTTTTTTTTCATTTTGTCTTAAAACCCTTTTTTCTTTATGTGATGTAAACTATTATAAAAAGCTAACTAGTAAATACTATTACCTCTTCCTCTCCCTCTCCCTCTCTACATATATGACAATTCTTATTGGTGGCATCTGGGATTTTATTTTATCTTTTTGTCATTCATAAATTGGATTCTAAGGGCCCGTTTCGAGGACATTTGGATATGGTGGTTTAAAGATTGGATTGAAAAGTATGTTTGGAGGGAAAACTTTTAAAAAAAATTTGTGATATAGAAAATAGTACAAAAATTTGA
This sequence comes from Ficus hispida, assembly GCA_025413025.1. Classification (NCBI taxonomy): domain Eukaryota; kingdom Viridiplantae; phylum Streptophyta; class Magnoliopsida; order Rosales; family Moraceae; genus Ficus; species Ficus hispida. The sequence continues at coordinate 20,966,586 of CM046361.1, forward strand.
AATATATTCAAAAAAAAAATATGCAAAAAGGATCTTATCTTGTTTGTTCATTGTTACGAGCATTTTGACATAAAAATAATCTCATTTTGATTTAAAACGAGAAAGTATGGACTTTTAAAATTTGAGCTTTTTGAAAATGAAAAAGAGAGAAAATTTGATTTAGAGTTGAGATTTTAAAATCCATATGACAAAATACCATTTGGATCAGTTTTTGTTTTTTCCTTTAGCTTTAATATTCACATAGTTTTATAACTTAAACTTTAAAAGTCCATATGAGGATTTTTTTTTATTTTATAAATTGCATAAAATTTCGAGACAAATAAAACAAGTTTTATATTGATATTTTTTTCCTAACACATTTTAAATTTTTACACTTTTTAATTACAGTAATTCAAACGCCTCGATACCCACAATCAATTAAAATTCAAATTTTATAATCCAAATCTTAACACCAAACGCATGTTTAATATCTTAAACTTTATCATTCAGGGCTCAAACCGTTTGAGGGACTTTTGGAGACGAAACTTTAGATATATTTATGTTTGGAGATGAGATGAGATAAGGCTTGGGACAAAAAATTTTAGAAAAAAAAAATTATTATGGGATTTTGTGTTTGATGAAAGAATAACCAGGAAAAAAGATCAATATTTTGGGGAAGCATGTTTTGTTAAGTTGAATTAAAAAAATATATATATTGTATTTTTGTTTTTAAAATAAATTGTAAAGCAAGTTCGCAGATTAAAAGGGTGGAGTAAAGGGTGGCAGAGGTAGCCACTGCCAGAGTGAATATGGAACAGTGCGACTCATAAGGGTTCATGAGCAGCTTTTGAAAACCAAAATACAAAGCCAAACAATAATATGCAAACCAGAAGGTGTTAAGCCGTTTGAAAAAGTGCCCCCAAATGAAGCCTAGGAGTATAGTCCGTCAATAATGGAATTTCTTTTTTTTTTTTTTTCTCCCCCTGAAAACATCAAATTTCATTAAAATACATAAAAGAGTCCAAATGGATTTCGACCACCACATGAAGGTGCCTCCCTTAAGACAAAACTAAAAGATAGAGAAGAAAGTCTGGCATATTTGGACAACGAGTCCTCAACAATATTGTCAGTATGGGAATTAAATGCAAAGCTTAAATCAGAACAAAGATCAAAAAGGGTACATAACTTAAGAGAAAAGGCCCCAGAAAAGCCAATGAAGAACACCATTCCTCTATCTTGTAACTTGAAGGCCACCATCATGAACTAAACAAACCATTATTTAGACAACAAGCCTATAATGATTGTTAATTAACTACTACATGTTAAGGTTCCAAATATCTAAACTAAAAAGTTAGATCTAAATTTGCGATCACCAAAAAGTTTGTGATACATCTTACACAAAAATTGCGGGACGTTCTATCTATAAATTACAAATAATTATTTGTTGTTGGATTATATTTAGTAAGAATTTTCCTATTAGGAGTCTCATTTGTCAAAATTAAAAGCTTGGATTCAATTATTAAAAAGTTGACAAATTCAAATGCACAATAAATTAAAAACTATAAATTATTTTTATATTATGTTATTGTTGAGAAAAGACCGTTTATAACCATGTATTTTGAACTTGAAGCCCGATTTCAAACCTATTAGTTTGTTTAAATTTTGAACTAAACTGTACTTTTTTAACTGATTTTTTTATTTTTTCTGAAATTTCAATAAAAATTATAACTAGTTTTGAAAAATTAACAAACTTAAACTTAAAAATTTTAACTCCAATCAGCGATCCAAATGGAAGCTATATCTTATGGTCAAATTAAGTGTGAAATTATTGATAAACTTTACTTTAGACTTTCAAAATCACATTTTCAAAGCCAAACGTCTTTATCTGAAATTAAACATTTCTTAAACACTCATACACACTTTCAACGACCAGTAGACTTTCAACCACACACGTCGCTGTAGGCTTGAATTGAGTTTTAAAGCGACAAGTTTTTTCGAATTAAACCTGCGCACAATGTGTAAAACATGCTTCGTTTTTTATTTTTTCCCTTGTCATCTGTGTTTTTCTTTGAAGTTGTACTCCTACAAAATGCCCTAATGAGTTTTACTTTTTATAAGCCTATGTTTGATAAATTAGTTGAGACGAAATTTTTAAGTTGGAGTTGATTGATTTTTTAAAAATTAATTATAAATTTTACTAATTAAAAAAAAGAGATAAAAAATATAGCTTCAATAAAATTAAACTTGATAATCAAAACGGAGACTTCGCCTCAACAACAATAATGATAAAACCTTACAGCAAGAGCTGTGTTCAGAAATATAATGGCAACTACATGTATGTATGTGCATATATATTTATGAACCCATAAAACAAACTTTAATTACTAGTTATAATGATGGGACATATTATAAAACCATTTGAGAAAGTCATTGTGTGTATACTATGTATATATATACATATATGTGGTTTCATGATATTTTTTATCTACACGGAAAATGGGACAAGACATTTGTGCTTTCTTCGAAAACAATTAAAGGTAAACTGTATCTGCGTGTGGACATTATCATGTAAAGTACCCAAACGATGCTCGATATGGATAAAGCCAATATATACTTTTCTTTCTGTCTTTCTTTCTTTTTTTCCTGATAAAAAAGAGAATCCATGATATTCTCGTCACGTTATTCATTCATAATTCCTAAAAATATAGTTAAATCACAAGTGAAACAATAATAGGCGTGAAGATCAATCTGCGAAGAATCTTTTTCAATCTGTAAAACCATGGCCTGCTGGACAAATATTAGGCAGAGAAAAGAAAATATAAACCTAATTCAAGTGAAGTTACTCCTTCAAGATTATTATGATATGTAACTCTATCTTAAGCATACATACAGTTATATTTACACACACACATATATATATTTGCGAACAACTGTTAATTTTGTGCAAGCAAATGCCAAAACGACTAATTAATTATAATTATAAAGGTAAAGTGATTACTATTTAAACCTTTCAATACATTTATTCACTTTGTATAATTATAGAAACATTACCGCTCATCAAAATCCCAATGAGCCTGATGTAAGGCGATCAACGGTTGTGTAATGTTAGCCAAATTTTTGCATCAACTAATTACCTTTATTAACTGATGTATAGTTATGATGTTTCTAATAAATTAACAAAAAAAAAACACTGATATTGTTTGTGACTTCTACTAGTAATTATTTTCTTTAATAACACGCGCATATATATTTGTTTTCCACCGCATATGCCATTTTCCTGATCGGGAATTGATAGGAAGAAACTCAAAGATATGATCTATGAAACAAACAAATTACAAGAAGAAAAACCAATTAAAGAACATTATCTCCATGTCTATAAATATTATAATATATCTGTGTACATTATATATGCTAATATATTGTTGAACAAATAAATGAATGATATCTACAATTTTCAGATCCAACGATGAGTGAATTAAATGTGTACACCGACCTTTTTGGCCATATATATTAAACATCAAATACACTATACCCTACTCCAAAAGGCACTCCATATAGTAAAGCTGGCAAAATATCTGTAAATTTACACTGTTCTTTTCCAGTATACTGCATAATTCGATCCACAAATATTATATCTTAGTGTACTATATATATATATATATATATATATATCTTTAGTTGCAAATATCAAAAAACGATCAGAATCCTTATAATTTTTGAAAGCGAAAAGGCAGATATCAAAAAACGATCAGAATCCTTAATTAGCTCAAAGATTATTGAATGATTGTATTAGCACATGGACAAAACGGTATGAACAACTTCCATTTCAAATGCTCAAAATCGATTTCTCTTCTGTTGATTTCTTTCCATTTTATATAAAAGCCTCTCTGGATTTTTTGATGATTAAAATTTGTTCCTCTTTCATCAAAAGACTAGGTAGCTAGGAGATGACAACTGCACGATTTCTTCGGTGATTAGGAATTGGCTTATGATGATGTCTTTGACGTAGCTCCTCTAATGTAAAGCGAGTTTCATTCCTTGCAGGATTGCAAGAATTCCTATAAGATGCAACCATTTGCTTGGTAGAGGCTTCTAATTCCCTCATTTCATCAAGGAAAATCTGTCGGTCACGACATTCTAAACTGCAAAATCCCTGATCACCTCTGCATTAATTAATATTTTCACATAGATTAATCGTTAATTTATAGATTGATTTTCACAAGAAACAAACACTAATTAAGCAGATTCCCGAAAAGGGTGACCAAAATAATTTGTTTGTGACATGTAGTACACACCTGTACATATAGACCTCTTTGTCAAGACTTAGTCTTTTGTTGCAAAGGTTACAAGTTTTGAGAAAGCAAGAGTAGTACTCGTCAACATCATCGGCCGAGTTTTTGATTGCCGGTTTGCTCATCAATCTCAGAGCAGATTTCAAAACGACATTGGAATGATTTTGGTCCCCTTGTGCTGATGATACTGATTCTATGACGATTCGCAACCCAACGATGGTTGATTTCTTGACCGTCGTTCCAAGGCCAAGCTTATGATGATCATGATCATCTTTCTCTTCTAGTTTGAAAGGGCTCCTAAATTTTAAGAACATTTTTTAATGGAAAATATATCTAGAAAATGAAAAGAGAAGAAGAAGAAGAAGAAGAAGAAGAAGAAAATGAAGAAGAGAGTAGAGATGAGAATTGTGAAGTTATGGAGCTACGGATATTTAAAACCCCCAAACCCTTGTCCACACAAAGAGACATTACATACAACAAAAGAAAAAGCAGACGCGTTTTACTCTCACTTTTTTTTTTAATATTTGTTTGACTTTCTGCAGTTGGAATTATAATTTGTTTGGTTCTACTTTCTACCGTTCTGTTTTTACCACGTTTGCATGCTTTTCTCATGGTTATTTGAGTGCATTAATTATTAAAATATCTTGTTGTCTATGCACAGTTAAATTACATAGACTTTTTATAGCATTTTGTGTATTAGGCCCCACCATTAACCTTCAGTTTGGCCCGGCAAAGAAAACGTGATAATCTTGAAAGAAGGTATGCGATCGATGCCATCCTCTAAATATGATACAAACACATACATACATATATATATATATATATTTATAAATATATCAATTATATGGTCCATATTTGCTTGGATTCTCTTATTAAACTCCAACAAATAGCTGGCACCCAATGATCTACTATTTATCGTGTGTTGCTTTTGGGATACTTGTAGTCAGTGGGATGGGATTGGAAATCATGAAATGTTAAGGGGAGTGTACATATATACATACATATATATATATATATAATTGTTACTTTACATAAACATAAATATATTCTGATATGTTGTTTCTTTTGTACAAGTGTTAACATATTGTTGTGATACTTTCTTTTTTTGCAATTAGGTGTCTTTAAACTGCTGCGGAATTCCCCTAGAGATTCTTTATTCACCAATTACCCATCATGTGATTTAACATAAGATAAAAGAAAAAAGATACATAACAATTCTTGCTAGAATTTAACGTCCTTTTCTTAGTTAAATTTGGTGAAAATTGTGGGGAGTGTGGCAATAAAGTACCATATATTGACTCGATAAAAATGGACAAAAGTTTATAGGGCTTTAACCTTCTTTTTTTTTTTTTTTTTTTAACAATCACATACACGCACAAGATGAACTACATAGAAACTTAGCCGAAGGATTAATCATGAGCCTCCGGAGTTAGAACTCAATGACTGGTAAATTCATGGTGAAAAAGTGAACTCTTGAAACAGAACACTTTATTGTAATACATGACTTTAATACAGTAGAGATCTCGATACAATTATGATCACTTCGGTTTACATTGAGTTGGATTTGTTTTTCTCCACAATTAAGTTCTCACTGTGTGTGTGTGTGTGTATATATATATATAAGAAAAGTTATCACTGTTTTGATGGCCGCAGAATATAGGTCTGATAAAAAAAAGGAAGAATGTAATATGTATGCATGAAAGTTCACACAAGTGAGACTTTTAATTTTATTTAATTTTTTGTTTTGTTTTTTTGTTTTTTGAGAAAATACAAGAGAGAAGCTGGGTGTTAAGTACTAATAACTACTATATACATAGATATATGGGTTCAACTTGAGGCGAACAAGAGAGAACGGTATTTTGTTTTTGTTTCTGTCTTTTTTTTTTTTTTTTTAATTCTGTTGAGAAAAATACAAGAGAGAAGGGGTATTGAGTACTAAGTGGGATCCAACTTGAGGCGTTGAGAAACATTATTGAACTGATTCATAGACAAAAGGGTATATATTAATTGTCTAGGTATGATACAAGGGTGAATATAATACCCGAAATACTAATAGATTGGCACCCAACATTTTTTAACATCTCAACAACTTTTCCCCGAATTAATTATTGGGTTTTGGCTAGCCTTCCATCACCATGTGAGCGGATAATACTTCAGAAAGCATAAATGACCCACTAAATAAATTCATGTCTTTTACCACACAAAAGACAACTATATATATATATATATATATATATCTATCTCAATATATCAATATATTTTTCGCTGGTTCCATGTTTATTTATTTTATTTGTTTATTTTTTTATGAGAACCTACCTAGAGGACTGGACGAGGGATCAGAGGAGAGTTTAATTTCTTTTGCGGTTTACAATAAATCTAGTAGCACTACTACTTATATATATATATATATATATATATATATATATTGATCAAATGAAACATTGCGTTTTTATAATTTCATTGCATGTCAGTGTGACAAATTATTCTTAAAATCTCGGACCGTCCTTGTCCTTTCCAAGAGGGAAGTGTTGTGTTGAATGTGGTTATTTTATTTTAGGTTTTATGAGGGATATAGTATTGAATGGAATTGACATACTAGAAAGTAAAGAATTTCATACTTCTGAGGATTTGGATTTGATTAGGGGAGAATGGGCTAGCCATGTAATGCAATTCATTAATTATGATATGTGAACTTATAATGTAAAAATTTGGTATGTATTGGATAACATGTATTAGATAACATGCAAGTTAGACTAGCACGGGAAATCACCAAAAAAACCAAAATAATTTTTTTAAATAAAATATTACACTACGGTTCTTGAACCGTCGTGTAATGTGCACATTACATGACGGTTCGGCCGAGAACCGTCGTGTAATGTCACACATTACACGACGGTTCGGCCAAAAACCGTCGTGTAATGTGCACATTATACGACGGTTTGGTCGAGAACCGTCGTGTAATGTGCGTGCAATGTGTGACATTTCACGATGGTTCGGCCAAAAACCGTCGTGTAATGTGCTTTGATGACGACATCCATGGTTTAACATTATTGAGATACGACGACGGTAACAGAACCTTCGTGTTATCTACCACGACACTGGATTACACGACCGTAAAAAACCGTCGTGTAATCCACAATTTTACTAGTGGAGAGAGAGGGAAGAAGAAGAGATGAGGGATGGAAGATGCTTTTTTTTTTTGGGCTGGGGGGGGGGGGATTAAAGAATTACTGTTCATTTTTTCTTCTATATATGCGTGTATAATGCCTTATATTTAATCATAAATATTAAGTTAAAAAGATGTGGAGAAAATCAGGTAGGGTGTGTGAATAGAATTACCTTTAAAAGATTTAAGAATAAAGAAATCTATCACGTTCAAATTATAAAAAAAAACCAATTTGGCCCATTAAAAAAATTATTAATAAGTAATAAAAAAGATATTAAAATAATTAATAGACAAAATTCAAAAAAAAAATTTAATAGACAGATTACTATTATTCATCCTTTTAGTTCTCTTTCCCTCCAATCCTACTAAACAACATGAATTATTATCATAATTTTCTTCGTTCTTCACTTTTTTTCATTCCACTAACTCTTTCAATCTTTCTCATAAAAGCTATTAGAGATAGTACAGTTGTTGTTAATTTTCTAATTCAAAAAATAGATCATTAATTTATCTCATTTCTCGTCTCCATTATTTATAAAAGAAATCCCGAAATATCTAACAATGAAATGACTGATCAGCTTTACAACATGATGTGTTTGAACCTGAAAATGTGCTTAAAAAGGATGGGGCAAATAATATTCTTTTTATTAAACCAATCCATTATTAATATTAATGTATAATGGTCTGCTTAGTTGTGAAGATTTCATTCAAAGATGAAAATAAGCTTCAGCTTTACAAGTTCTCCAGCAAATCAATGAAATATTCTCGGTTTAATTTTTATTATTGTTTTTCACATGTGCAAATCAATCAAAGTATGTAATCAAACAACCATGGCCGACAACCGTGGATACATTAATATTTGTTGTTAGTGTACAAGTGGTCGGTCAATAAATACCATTTACCTATTAGATTAATTACATTCTTTACCTTTAGTTAAATTTTAGCTAGGTCAGCTATTTTCTCCATCATATTGCATGCACATGCGCGCGCGCATATATATATATATATATATATATATATATAGTATATAATTATATAACAAACTAACCCCTTGCTCAAGAAGATGAAGCATTCTCTATTCGCTTTTATTTTTCATTTTGATTAAGTGTGCGATGTGTGTACATTATTTGTCAATACGTTTTGTTTGGTGTGTGTGTCGAACCAAATGGTTTTGCAATTTATATTACTTGATAGTGGACGAAGAAAAGGCTTTGTTTGACATGTACAGAAGGAGAATATATCAATATTGTAGAGGGTTAATCTATAATCAAAGAAAATCAAGGGTAATGACCAAAACAGAAAGATGGACGAACCGTCGGCATGTCGTTAGTGAGTTGTAAAAGTAAAGTAAAGTACAGGAAAAATAAGTAGAAATAAAGACAGTTGATTTTATAGAGGCTCGCCCTTAATCTCTAGGAAATGTCATCTGTAGTACCTCTGAGAGCTTCCACTATGTGTAAAAGAGCATTACAACGGAGATATTTAGTAAGAAAGGGATAGATAAAGAGGGGAATAATGTGATATAGAGAGATTCTGGGAACATTATGTGTATCTTGCTGATTGTGCACAATAGAATGTCTAGAAAGATGGTAGAACCATTGGAAGAGAGGATTCCTAGGCTTGCGGAGTAAGCCTTGATTTATAAATACTGATTTGTTATCTTGAATTGCCTAATTCTGATAGAATATTCCTTGAATATTGATGGATAGTTGTCATTTTCTGTATTGGCTAATTTTTTAATTCGGGAATGACTAAAAGATATCGGGAAACTATCTTTTCTAGGATATCTGAGCTTGCCGATTAGTTCCCTTGCTGATTTGTCCATACTCTACCTACGAAGTCAACTTTTCTTATTTGGTCTCTGCTGATCTTTTAGTCGTCTGCTAGTCATTCTGCTATCGTCTGAGGATCGTTCCCAGGTCTTCTAAGTTGCCTGTCACCGAGTCATCTTGTGCACTCTAATGACTTATCCAAGGACACATATATGGTGAGAGATAAGATACGAAATCTGACCTCAATATATACATACTATATATAAATATATAAATTTATATATTGGAATCCCTAGAATTAGCCATCCTCCATAAAAGCTTTCAATATTGATGCATACCCTTTCCGGACTCTTTCTCAATGTTCTTATTATTATTATTATTATTATTATTATTATTTAAGTTTCATATATATATATATATGGAAACTTTTGCCTTATTGAATATGTTCTTTGTATGAAATAAAAAAATGGGCGAAACTACCATCAAGTTGCAATATATGGAAGAAGATTATTGGAGAAGGAAAAAAAAAATTGCTTATTTCTTACTTCTGGACTAAAATATGCCTTTAAAAAAAATTTGAAAATATGCCTTTTGAAAAAAAATTTCAAACTTTGTTGGTAGAATCTTTCTATCAATTAGCCAGCTTTTAATTAACACGAGAATCCCTTTTTCTGCATATATACAATCAAATCGACTATAATATGAGCTAGCGTACACTTGATTTATTACTCTTTAAATTTGCTTTATTGAATATTCGTCTAGATATTTTCATCAAGGAATGGGACTGCAGTGACAGATTTATTTATTTAAATTTTACGCTACAAATTAGTAATATGAACAATTGAATTAATTGACATTATTTCCTTTCTAGCAAAGATTTAAAAAAAAAATTTTTTTTTGAAGTAAACGGACCTCTATGAATCTTTATATGAGAAAATTAACTTTTGAAACACGTAAATTGAAACAGGGTTTGTTTTTTGAACTTGAAAATATTAGAACTCAGACACTTTATAGTAGCTATGTATAAAATTATCTCTTATCTGCAACTGTTGGAGCAAATTAAATTTTGGGTGATGTAAATTTATGAATGCGAAATTATTACGTGTCCATATACTATTACAAGACATCAACCAACAAAATTATATTTTCATAGAATCAGGTGTCTAAATCATCCTCATCTCTCTCTCTCTCTCTCTCTAATTAAGTTATTTCTGATCTATGACGGTGCCTCCAAGGTACATGATATATATGTACCTTTTCTTTTCTTTTCTTTCTCTTCTTTTTTTTTTTTCCCCCTGAAAATCAGATTACATGATATAGTATTCACTTAGAAAAAATAATAATGTTCAAACTCATCAAATTTGGTTTTATATCTATTTTTTCTCTTGCACTAATGATTTTTAACATTCGTGTGTAAAACGACATATTGACATGCATTACGAATCTTGTTGATTGTCCATTATTTGATTGGTTATTCTGCATTGTCATTGATCTAACGTGTTCTTATGACGTCATCCAGGGTCGTGATCTATTTCCAAAAAAATAAAAAATTTAGAAAACGATTTGTAATTCGGTTTTAGGGAATAAGATGCAATTTTTCTTTTTAAGTGAAAGCAATCTAATATTTGTGGCGCATATTTATAAAATGCAAGAGGGTTGAAAAATTCTCTAGCCCAACCAATTGAAAAAAAAAAAAAAAAAAAATAGGAGGTTGGCCATTGGAATATGATTCTCTCTTTGTTTAGAAAACCAACTGATCAATCATAGCACACACACACACCCAATCTAAACTCCTATTTAGCGCATATATATATATATATATATATATATAAATATATGAAGCGACCATCAAATTCCTTCTCTCTCTCTCTCTTTCTCCCTCTCTACTAATACTAAAGGATAATATTCACCAAGGATTCTTTTCTTTTCTACATAGGATATATACTAAATAATGAATAATAATAAGTAAAAAAAATAAAAATAAAGAAGAGAACATAAAGGTTCAACGTGATTAAGGATGTATATCTATAGTAAGGATCGATTTGGGAGAGATCTTGGAGATGTGCTTTAGATTAGAAATAAGATGTAGTTTTGGAAATTTGTTTTTGGGAGAAAAACTATTTAGAGTAAAAAATATGAAACTTTAAAATATGTTTAGAAAAAAATATATATCAATATAGATCTTGTTTTGTTTCTCTTAAAAGTCTAAGCAATTTATCCAAAAAAAAAATCATCTCATTTGGACTTGAAATAGCAAAGCTAATGATATAGCAAAGGAATCTTGATTATCAAAGAATACCCGAAAAAATGTACGAATAAGTTGCATTAAGTTCGTTGATTCAAACTTAAATATCACAAATCACATAAATCTATTGAGAGAACTGATCTCAAGAGGATTTTATTAATATTCATCAATGCTCTCCTAACAAAATAATAAATAAGGTTTTTAATAGCAAACTCTAAATTTTAATCCTCATCCTATTTAAATTAAAATACTAAAGGATAATTTCTAGAATTCACACTTCCTAAAATAATTCAAATAAAGATAATCTTTTAAAATTAAAATAATCTCTCTAATTATCTTATTTTCATACTACATCAGTTATGGACTTTTTTTAAAATTTGAGTTTACTTGTTACATTTTATGAAGATATGAATAATTAAAATAAATTGAAAAAAAATGACAAAATAAGTTTTTCAAATTAGATGCGCCTAAATCTTCCCCAAGTGGCCCTAAATCTTTTAAGGTCAATAGATTTTCTTATTTTAAAATGAATACAGATAACTACAAAAATTATTAATATACGTAACTATAAACAAAATATTGGCTTTGCAGAAGGAGAAAATAATATATACATACACACATATACACATATAAAAGTAGACCATAATGCACGTTATCAAAATTACCATAGCCTAGATACTTCACCGCATGGAGGTTTCCAACACGCTCTAGAATTCAATAAGTCGCGCCAATTATCTGATCAGAACCAATTCTAGTCGGGAATTTTATTTATTTAGTCTCTGTCGTTTAAATTAATTACAACCATTCATTAGATTCTTCCAGTACTCTGGTCTCGGCCGCTAACACACACACACACACACATACATATATATATATATATATATATATATCACTTCCTGGTTCCCTATCACGTATAAAGATCTGTTAATCATATATAATCTGAACTTGCACAAATCATGGCCAAGCTTCGCATCAACCCTTTTCTCCTTCTCAGGTTGTTCTTCTTCATTACAGTTTTTTCAAGCACTTATTAATCTTCTTGACTAAGAAAACAAAAACATGAACTTTTTTATTTTTTATTTATTTTTATTTTTTATTTTTGGTAGTAGGCGGTCATACGCCGTTGCAGCAGAGAACGTAAAAGTGCAGCCAGTGGCGGGGTCGATGAGGAAGGAGGCGGCAACGGCGGCAGTGAAAGAGCCGCTGTCGAGCGCTAACACGGCGGCAGTGGCGGCGAAGGCGGAGAAGGAGGAGATATTTTGGATGAGAGACCCGAAAACGGGCAACTGGGTTCCAGAGACTCACTTTGTTGGTGATGATCAGGTTGATGTGGCAGAGCAGCGAGAGAAACTGCTTCCCAATAATCACAAACGTATATAAATTTGGTAATTTATATACCATCTCACTATGGAGTAATTCTCGGATTAATCCGATAATTAAGAAAGCCTTTCCTAAAGTTTTGATGCATATTCGAGGCTTAATCAAAGTTAATTACGTACTGTTATGTTCAAACTCTACTTTTGTTTACCTTCTGTGAACCACAAAAATTTATGTCCTCAATCCCATAATGGATTAAAGCTATCAAATTGAAGATTTGTTCTCTTCTCTTTTCTCCTTACTAGTTGAAACACATGGTGTGTTTTGATATACTATTCCTAAATCAAAAAATCATTAATTATAAATCCAAATCTTGAAATCTACATTATACTCATTTTTCTTCCTTCCAAACACATGATCTATTTTAAATTAGTATTGCAACATTAACTTTCTTCTTTTTTTTTTTTTTTTTTTCATTGGAAGATAGTGGATCAAAAGCCACTCAATCTAAGAGAGTAAAACATAATATTGTTAAGAAATATTTATATATTTTTTAAAATATCTTGATGTGGATATACGAGAAAGTCATTTAAATAGACTAATAAAAAATTATTTTAGTAGGGTAATAAAAAAAAATACTTATGAATGATGTATTTGATAAAAGATATAATAAATAGAGATATTATAATTTTTAAGGGGATTTTGAGAAAGAAAGAGAAAATAGGAGCATAAACGTTTGTTAAACTATCGTGAAAATGAACTATAACAATTTTAAATTGTATTAATCAAATTAATAGAGTATTTGTTGCTCCATTTCAAATCCAAAATATTCCTTTTATTTAAAATCCAAATCCACTTTTTTCAAAATTCGCATTTTTGTCTCTCAAATACCCTTTAATTAAAAAAAAAATAGTTTTAACATGTTTGAAGTAAATGAGAGAAAGAAAATCTTGCACATTAAAAAAGAACAAATGTAACCATTAGATAAAGAGGGGGGAAAAAAAAAGCAAAGGAAAAGGTGGAAAAAGGCTAGAAAGAACCATGAGTGACAAGTGTAAAAAGAGAGATAAACAATGTTTTTTTATATATGTTAGGATTGGGATTTAATTGGTTATTAAAAAAAACATAATATTAGCAAATTAAATAAGAAAATTAAAAGTAATAAGAGAAGAGAAAGGTTTAATATGAACAAAGAGAAGAATCTTGTATAGACTAAGGAACATTATGAATTGAACCCTCATGTAAATTAAAACAAGTTACAATTAAAGAGCCAGTGAGGATAAGAATCCCAAGGATATTGCCTTTTTTTTTTTTTTTCCAATTTACTTTTGTTATGTGGATGAGAATTTTTTTTTTTTTAATAAATAGTGTAGTACACCTACTCTAATCCCGACGTCATCTTTTTATTACAGATACAATCTCTTTTAATTTCAATTGACATGATAAATATTTAAACACTTACATATTAATATAGTTAATACTAAAAAATTGATTTTAGAGTTGTGCTGGTAGCAATATTCTTTTTCTACACTCTCTTGACGAGCACTTGTTGCAATATTTTAAAACCGAAAATTGCCTACCTCGCCAATCAACCTACAACAAAAAAAAAAAAAAGAAGAGAGAGAAGGATCAAAGGCAACAACTAACAACCCTTTGAACCTAATATGAAAAAACCGCCGTGCAAATCGCTGCAGAAAAAGAAACTTGCACCATGTGCAAGAATACATCAGAAGGCATTCCAAATTCTAAGCTACCATTGATCCAGGATGAAAATTCACGTCTTTCAAGTCAAAAAAATTATAACATTTCACCTCAAGCATCCACGCATAATCTACGGGGAACGAAGAGAATATTTATATTTGGAAGAGAAGGAAAATTTTGTATAATGATCTACAAGTATAGCTGGATAAGCTCATCACTGACCACTGATGGAGTGAGGACACCCAAATCTGTGAAGAGTAGAGTAAGATATTGAGGAGGGGTATAATCCCTAGCAGATCTTTCAACCTCGACTTTCGACGGGATAGGTACCCCAAAATCAATGGGACGTAAAGCCGGGGCCATGTCTTTCTGGTCCAAGGGGTAAAGACGCGCAAACTGCAAAGAAAAACAAATGGAATATGTAAAGGTTTTTGGAAGTTTAAAAAAAAATGACGGTTGACTTGTGCTTTATAGTTGTTTACTAAATTAAACATATCATAAGAATATGCTGAAAGAAACAAATTATTTGTTTACTTCGTGGTGCTTAAAGAACAACTTTTGGGCACACCTTATAGCTTTCGGCAGCCACATAAACTGGTTTGTTCATGCTGTGCGCCACAAGTGCAATTTGGTATGTTCCCATCATGTTGATTATTCCTCCACTTTCCACCACTCCATCTGCCCCTACGAATACCATGTCAACCTCATCCATGGTATATGCTACTGCAGAGTCGATCAGAAGCTTCACAGGAACATCAAGCTTCGCCAACTCATTCGACAACCGTAAACCTGTTCTGTCTGGTCTACCCTCTGCATTTTTATGAGGGAAAAATGTTGAATTACAGAGCCAGATAGCGGACAAAGTACCCAAAAAAAAAGGAGCTTGTCCACTTCTTTGAACCAAAAGATAGTTGGGACACATTTTGCTAATAACCGCCCACCAGATGGATTTATGTTTTCATCTTTTTAGGCATCAATAACAAGTCGCAACCATATGCAGATGTTTTCCAAGTCCAATTCTATCAGATGATTTTGCTTCATATAACGTCAAGAAATAATATAAGAATTCATCAATCAAGACCTTGCTACTTCAATAGCTTTGCAACTTAAAGTGCATCAAAAGTTAAAGAACTAGAAGATGAAAACTTGATATTGTAGATCAAGAGCTTGGCTTCCACTTTGGTAATTTAACAATTTAATCCAAGAAACATAAATAACTGAGTGTTAACAAAGAAAACCTGTGCAGAAAACTCGAAAGAGTTTCTTGGCCTGTGCTGCGGTCTTGAGAACTTCTAAAACAACTCTTGAGAAACCGTGAACCAAGATAGTACAACCGTCAAATATAAAATCTTGACTAAGCATCGCAATGATTCTACGTGCCTGCAAATTCAATATAGGACAAAAGTTACACCGAAATGCTAAATGATTTGCCAATCAAAAAACTGCCTTAAAGAGAAGCTAATGCAAATACCTTGTAGGATATCTCCCCAAACTTTTCCGCACGTTCAATCAAACGAGACTTGCCTGAATTGAAGTCCTCATATTCTAGAGCTGATGTTCGAGTTACATATCTCATGAAAAGATCACAGCCTGCTGTCAAAGAGATAGAGGTCGTGTCCCATGACTGGAATGCATACCAAGAAAAAAAGATGGCTTAGAAAAAAAAGAGAGACTTCAACTATCAACTTTACTTTTCAGCATCCTTTAAGAAAATAAGGGCTAAACTCTTACTACGGAAACCCAAATCTACTGTACAGTCCCACGCTCTTTTTTCCCCTTTTTTATAGGCTATTATACAACTCAATCCTAGGTTCACACAGTCTAAATGCATCTCCTTCAAACTTTATACGCCCGGTGAATTTGCTAACTGAACCCTTCTCTTTTTATATTCTGAGTACAGAATCTGGTCTTACTCGCCTTAGCCTTTTACAATGATGAACCAAGGATTTCTTCTCGATCATCCAAATGGGCAAAAAGAGCAAACAAATCCGCCTAAAGAGTTTTCAGGCAATTCCTATTCGCTCAAACTTATCGACCGGCATATTCTCGATGGCCGAAGGTTCTTACACGTATTTGCAATATATCTGGGTGCCAAAAGAAATTCGTTAATGGCCTTCTTCCAGAGGAAACCCAAGGATTATGTTAATTTACCTCATGAATTAATCTATACCATGTTCTTACTGGGAATTTCCAAACTACAAAATGCAATACATTTCACAGCCTGTTTGGTTCATAACAAACCCTTGCATTGGTGAAACAGAGTGCTTTTCTTTACCAAATCCACTAGATTGGTTTCAATTCCCAGTGCAAAACAATGGAATTTTACCAAAATGAGTGCTTTCGATGCAGATTAAACTAAAAGGCAGCTAAATTATCCGAGAAAATCCAACAAACAATGAAACAAAGAGAGCACAGATGGACTGACCTTGAGGGAGTCGGAGGCCTTCTTGAGCTCGATTTCGAGTTCCATCATGGTGGTGGCCTCGCTGGACCTGATGACGGTGGCCAAGGCGCGAATCGCCGCCACGGCCTCGGCCAAATCGGGCTGCTTCCGCCAGTTGTTGAACTCGTCGATGACGCTGAACGGCTTTCCAGGCTCGGAGGAGGCGGCGGCGGGGACGTCGGGCTTGGACGGGGCCTGGTCGTCGGAGTGGCGGCCGACGGCGGCCTGGGCCTGGGCTAGCCAGTCGCTGGTGACGACGCCGTGGTGGGCGGCCCTGGTCTGGTAGTAGGCAGAGATCTTAGGGTTTGAAGAATTGGGGTTTTGGAAGGCGTCGGCCATGGAAGACGATTGGGGCGGGGAGAGAGAGAGGGATTCGGGCTTTGATGACGAATCGGCGGCGACGTTGCCTTGTTCTCGTTTTTCGAGAATGAAAGAAGCTGATCTCCGCCACATTGATGTTTTGTTTGAGACGGTTTTTGTAACTTTCTCGCGAAAACTTTTTCACGGAATATCCTATAAACGGAAAGTGTGCCCTCGCCCAGTTGTCGTTCTAATTGGGAAGATTCCGGTGAGTGACCAAGTATGCTTAAGCAAATGATTGAGGAGACTAATTTAACACAAACCTTTTGATTATTTTCCTAAGAAACACTAAACTGAGTTATTATCTATGTATTCAGTTTTCTTTTTTTTTTTTTTTAATTTGAATTTGAGGCTTGTATTTTTTTATTCAAGACTGGAAATATCAGTTCTCATAACAGACCCAAAATTTTGATGTTTAGTGTTTACTCAATTATTTTCACTTGTACCTTGAATTTTAATTTTTAGGATTATTTCCACTTTATTCTTTAAATTTTAAAAACTTACACTAGGTCTTGAATTTGAAATTAATACAACTCAATCCTCTTTTGTTAAAATATCTGTAAAAAAACGTACAGAAAGAAGGGAGTTAATGTTGTAATGTAACCATTTTTTTATTTTTTAGTTAAGTAAGGTTAATTACTTTAATTTTTAGTAATTTTTAATGAAAACTTTATTAAAAGGGATTGATGTAAAATTCAAGTTATTGTGCCTATGGCTTGTACATTATTACCCAACAAGGACATTGTGATCAATTTTACTTAATTTAATATAAATTCCTTTGAAAACTCAAACTTAATTAATTTATAATTCAAAATTGAACCTAAATTTCATAAATTTGTATTAAATTTAAGTAAAAATAATCAGCAAGTCCTTCTTGGACTATAATATGCAAGTGTGTGCAAAAAAGAAAATCCAAAAATTATAATTTGATAGAATTGATTGTTAGGAAGAAAAAAAAAGGTTAAAAACTAAATTATAAAATTCAAAAAATTCTGAAAGCATCCGTCCAATATAGCTTTTAATTTTTTTTCCGAATACATTTTAAGTTTTTCACATTTTTTTACTCCAAAAAGTTTATTTATATAAAACACATATTTTCGAAACTTAAGTTGTTTCCGTTCTACAAAATATCAATCTCCAAAAGTTGACCCAAATGGACCCTTAACCAACAGGCTGGCTGGCTGGCTGGCTGGCTGTAATAAGCAATCTCATTGCGATTAAAAAGAAATGAACTGCTTAGATTGAGGAGGAGGAAAACAGTTGTTCGTTCGTCAATCAAAGTAATTCTTATTACAAGTAACTAAACAAAAAAGGGTCAAAATTTGGAGGCGCGGTGCAAACGTCGTCGTTTCGTTTCAATTCCAGCACAAGACCTTTTCAAGCAACATAAAGGGGAAAGAAAACTTCTTTATCATTTCTTAACTGACAAATGCATAACTCATTCAATCCCTTTGGTGCCATAAACAACTACTTATTTCTAATACCATAACACTCTGGCTAATAAACAAATTTTATTTTCTCTCTTTTGCTACAAGCTCTTGTAGAGAGTGGCCTCAGAAAGACTTACGTATAAATAAATATACACACACATATATGCATAAGGACTGATTTCACAGATTTTTCACTTTTATTTTTAGTTAGTGAAAAAAAAAAGGGGCAAAATCTACGAGTTTTCCGTAAATGTTTGAAAACCACATTTTTAAAAGAGTTTTTAAAATCAAAATAATTTTAAAGTTTTCTAATAAGTTATAAAAATATTAAAATAAAGTTTATAATTTCAAACTTCAATTTTGATACAAACTCTAAAGTCTATTTGAAATAGCTCTTCTCGGAAGTCATATTTTTTTGTTATGGCAGGAAGCTCTTTTAGAGACCAAAAACACTTTTGACAGATTATCCAAATATTTTTAGAGGTAATTTTTAAACTTAGAAAGTCAAAAACAGTTTCTTAAAAACTCTCCCAAACAAGTCATATACATACATATATATATATATATATATATTTACATTTTTCGGTTGATGAGACTGTGCACAACAAAAAGGCCCATGATAAGACAGTGATCCATGAAGGGCTCCACCACCATTGTTAGAACGTCGTCTCCTAAAAGCACACCACAAGTTGAGTGCTTTCTCTTTACCTGCTTTTAGCAAAACCAAATTAGCACCGACAAATATATAGATATATATACAAATATATATTTATATGATCATTCATATATATTAGAAATCAAGTATCATACGTCAAGAGTGAATGATTTAACCTCTGCAATGGACTTT
The DNA here is from genome assembly GCA_025413025.1 of Ficus hispida. Classification (NCBI taxonomy): domain Eukaryota; kingdom Viridiplantae; phylum Streptophyta; class Magnoliopsida; order Rosales; family Moraceae; genus Ficus; species Ficus hispida. The sequence goes on from CM046361.1 coordinate 20,986,138, forward strand.
CCAAACTTGTCTAATATCTTGAACGGTGATTTCCTAGTCCTATAACTTTCGATGATGCAACCAAAAGATTGATTCTTGTCCAATCCAACACCAACAGCCTCATATGATGAATAATAATATCTCGAAAAGATTCCAAACAATTTCCTCACTTGAAAACTTGCCCTTTCCGCACTTGTCGACCTGTGTCCCTCCCAAAACCTGAACAGCTTGAACTTCTCCTGCAAAATTAGAATTACTCGACAATTTGTAATCCACAGTTTCCAATTTTCCAACATAATACATATATTTACATACATATATTTACATACTGCCGGTGGTGGTAACATGATAACAAAAACACTTTATTTAGATCATTTTACTTTTATTCATCTAAACGTTTGAGTCATCATATATGTAAGAGTTTGCTCTTATTCTCCCTTTATATGACCATGCGTCAATGAATTCTTTGATCTTGGACCAATAACTGTTAAAGGCTTAAAGTCAAAATGCTCTTTATTTCAGCTATGATCCCAATAAATTCCTCAAATAGCACTGAGCGAGGAATTTAAAGACACCAACAATCTTTTTTTTTTTTTTTTCTCTTAATAAGAAAAACATAATATACATGTAACTTCTGTTATACATGACTAATTGGTCATACCTTTCTGAGTATGGTGAAGAGGACTTCTCCATTGAAATCCATTAGGTAAACATCTCTACAGTTGCAGCTGTAATTGTCGACCCGATACACGATCTCGCCGTTCGAATCGAAGACGGTGCAGCCCTTGCCATTCAGTACAAGAGATTTCATCCAGATTGTGAAGGTCGCTTGCTTTGAAGTCAAGTAGCTAGAAGAAGAGGAGGAACTTGGGGCCCCGGGGTGAACTTTTGCCATCAAACTGTTTGGAGGTTTCTTTTTCATAAAAAAGAACTGCTAGAGATAACTTTTTATAAGCCTATAAAGAAATTAGGCATAGCACACTTGCAAACTTCACACACGTACGTACAAGCTCGCTTTATTGTTGTTAATTAAAATAAACTCTTGCTTTATTGAAGGAAAAAAAAAAAAAAGAAAGCAACTTTAAACAATAAACATACGACACAAAAGTTAGAAACCCACGTTTGAGTTTTTGGATTTTACTTGACCAAATGCAGACTATAGATACTTTAAAATGGTTTCGGAATTTTATAATTTTTATCCGGTTTATCACGCAATCAACTGATTCTTTAAACATTAAATGACTTTTCTTAATAATGATCAATCAGTGATTAATTTCTACTAAAGTTATACGTTTTAACTGATATATTAAATTTTTATAAGAAAAAATCTATTCGTTTTTTTTTTTAAATAAGTGATCAAAATTAACTATCTCACCTAATTTCACTTGAACTATACGGCCGATTAAAATGCTTTCTTCGGCCAATTAAAATAACTTAGTCGAACCTAATCGCAATTAGTACTGATTCCTTTGCCTTATGTCATGTGGGGGCTTAATTTCTTGGAAACAAAGTGGAAATTTAGCTCCCATATTTGGTGCCCTTGTTTTGGCTAGCAGATTACGTATATACATTTACTATATAATATAAAACAAGATATGTTTGCAAGCTTATTGGTGCGTGTTGTAAACTAGAGATCAGTCACATGTCCGTACGTTTTCAGAAGGGTATCTATTTCTCTTGTTTATATTGCTTCATCCTCCATAGAGATCACTTAGAATATTGAAGAAATATAATTAAGCCTGTCGTATTAATATTCCACAGCCTATCACTCCCACTTATAACAAAACAAAAACACTTATTGTTTTTAATATGAGAACTTCTATCCAAACCCTTCTTCTGTCATCAGTTAAGCTCGCTCCAGAGATAGAAGAAATTAATGATATAAAACCACAAAAACTTGCATCAATTATTACTTGTAATGATATAAAACCACAAAAACTTGCATCAATTATTACTTGTAATGTAAATTATAAATGTGAGATCTCCAATTTATGTTTAATAAAATTTAAGTTACATCAGGACAGTAATTAGCCTTCTCAACTTAACGAATTAGAAAAACCATGGAAAATGACTTCTTCCCAACAAGTAAATGGCATTGGATAGTGCCTTAATTTGTAATGTGAATTAAATATACTAAATGTTTTTTATGATAAGATTAAAAATATGTTTAATCGTTGTTCTATGTGGAAAATGCACCTCTCAACATGCGTCTGCAGGGTGGCTTTTTATGTAGTTGTAATGCATGTGCGATTTGAGATAAATATAGAATGAGGTCAAATAATTAATGGTAAAAATTCCTAACCTCTCGTTTAAGGCTGTTTTATCCATCGTTATTAACTTATTATGTAAATCCTGGATTATTGGTTATTGCTTCTCTGGCGGTTAAATAATTGATTATTATAACTTTGCAAAAGTTTCACTTTCAACACCTTGCACTTTTTTCTCCTAAATAAATTTGGATATGGATAACATTAACCATCAACTCAACTAGGGAAAATTAACAGCTCAAATATTATTTATAAGGAAATTATAGCATATATTATATTTTATAAGTACTTTTAAAATTTATAATAGTTTTTTAAAATATAATAAATTATAACAAATATTTTTGAACAAATCCTTAGATTTTCAGGTAAATCCTTAGATTTTCTAGTAAATAACATATTTACGGTTAAATTTTAATAATAGATATATGTGCACATTTTTTGGTTAGAGAGAGAAAAATAACGGATGAGGGATTTTTTTAGTATTATGTATTCATTAATATAATTATGTTATTTATTACTATATTTAAAATTTTATACTATAATTTACTATTATTCTTTTAAAAAATGCTATTCGACTCTTTTTTTCAATTTTAAATTTGTTTGTTTTTTTGTTTTTTCTCTGGAAGTTACAACTTTTATTGTGCGTACACACTTTGATTTTCATGATACAGTTGGCTTATCTTTCCCCTCCCAAAAATATGCGTCTCTACTCCATGAAGAAATGCCCAAGTTGAGATCATATATATATATATATATATATATATACACGCGTATATATATATATATATATATTATAGAACATAGCTGTCCTGTGATAGATTTCTTAATATGGTTTGGTAATAGATATACTTTTTTTTTCTTTGTTGATATCTAATCGTTTTTTTATTTTTATTATTTTTTATATAGGTAAGATCTCTAGTAGATTTTGATCACACGTGTTAGCCCCACACGGCTGATCATTGAGTTAAAAAATAAAATAAAATAAAATAAAAGGAAGCTACATTAAGTTCTAAACGAGATTGAGTTCTCTCTCTCTCTCTCTCTCTTCTTTAGAAAAGTTTAGTAATGGAGGATTCAAATCTAATGCTCAAACATTAGAACTAGTTTAAGATAGCTAATAGAACGAACATATAACAAAAAAAAAAAAAGTAATTTCCTTTCATTTATACAATTTATACAATTTATACAATGCACGATCACACTCACATCTTCTTAAATTTAAAGACTATTTATCATATCCACGCTGTTTGATCAAGTAGTCATTATTAATAGAATATATATATATTTTGCTATAAATAAAAAATAAATGATTTTATCAATATAATAATATCATATTCGTCACAGTATAATTATAGATGAAATATATATTCATATATATATATATATATTTAGCAACCCTTTGTGCCCTTTAACATATTTTTTTTCCTACATATTTTCCTTCTTAAAGTTATGGCAACCAATATCCGTTGACTACATGCTGTAATAATTTGCTAAAGTCTTCCACGAGGACCATGACCGGTATTAGCTAAAAATCTATCCATTCAACCAGTGGAATATAATTTATTGTTTTTCATTCAACCATGGAAAGAAAATAAAGCCAGTAATTGAAAGAGAAATATATGTAGTTAAGTAATTTAACATTATAATTTATCACCGAAAAGTAAATCTTAGAATTAATATTGTATAAGTCATTTGATCAAACGAGCAAAAAACGAGGATAGTTGTTGACTTGTATTTTCTTATTTAGTGGTATATCTTCAACAACAAGTATACCAATCTCAGAATAAAGAATAAGATAATTTTATTATAGCACATACATGAAAAAGAAGCATATGTATGTATATATATATATATATATATATATTATTGCTATTAACATGAAAAGGAAATATTTTTCTAGTGAGATTACATTAAAATAAAAAGATGATACTATCACCAAATTAATAGGATAAGTTATAATTATATCATTTTCGTAAAGTATATCTTATCATAGAACAAATATATATATATATATATATATTTGGATATCCCATCGGTATTGAAAATTTACACCTTTTGTGATTAATAGAAAATGGGCTCCATTGTTTTTTTTTTTTTTTTTTTTTAAATATAAGCATGGTGTTGAACATGAAAAAAGAAGTTCAACTCCGTCGGGTAGAATTTTGATTACTCACGTCCCACCTGACGTCATTAAAGAATTTATATTAATAAAACTCGCTATATTGTGAGACACCGAAATTCAATCTTATCAGATTAAATTCCATTTCAAATGAAAAAAAAAAAAAAAAAGAAGGGATAATGTCGATATTAGTCCATCACTATCATCAACCTTCAAAATCCTAATCGTTATCCACTCCCCAATTTGCTAATGCAAGCTGTGAGGCCGCGGCTGCCGTAAGGAGACAGCCAAACAAACAAAATAAGTTGAAGCCTAATGAACTACTCATTGAAGTTATCCTGCTAATTAGATCATTGGGGAAACATGTTCTTCTAGAAAGATATGTTTTTTTATTATTATTTTTTTCAATGCTTAATTAGTAGGAAATAAATATGAATCATCGGAGTGAGTTTGGTTCACCCATCCAAACTCAAATTTTTCAACTCAATTTTTATTTTTTTTCTGAAAAAGTTTTTTTATCTTTTTTAAAAAAGTCAACAAAAATTACTATTGAAACTTAAAAAATCTTAACTCAAACTCAAACACCAAACACCCCCATCTTATTTTTTAATCCAATCAGCATGTACAAATATTACTGTTTTTTCTAATGTATATATACGATAAATTCCACAGGCCAATAAGATAATTTTATAAAATAGGGACTCTGATTTATCGTATTATTGTTGAATTTTGATCTCTCTCTTTTTGGTTAAAATAGGATAGAGCACTTCAATTGGATAGACATAAACCTAGCAAATTTAGCGGAAATACAGAAAATGAAGACACAAATTTGACAACGAACAATTTTATTAAATAAGTTTTTTTTTAATTAATTGATTTATATATTTTAGATAATTTATTTGGTAGAATCTTTATTATTTTATTTTTGTATTATTACTAGAAATTATTTTTAATTGTTTGATTAAATTTTTAATGACGTAATCTTTAAACATAAGCATGAAAAATTTTAAAATGGAACTGATATAATCATAAATTAGATCATTAAAAAAAATAATCTAAGGTTTAGTATAAAATGAGATGTTTTATCCTAAAAATTCTCAATTAATTGTTATGCAAAAGCCAAAATATTGGTCTAAAAAAGAGCTAAAATTTTGGATTTGGGGGTTGCTTGGCCATGAAAAGAGCAAAAAGGAGTACGACTAGAGTGGTAATAATGGGGTCCAAAAAGTCAACACGTTTTTGTACAACCTTTGGTTACTTGGTAATTTTACTTATTTAAACCGTGATTTGTTTGAATTTACTAAAAAGTGCTCTCACGGAAATGAGTTCCTTTGTTCATACACAGTTGTCAAAAAGTCAAAAGTCAAACCGCCCTACTCACGCGTACAAAATCCCTGTCCATCTCGCTTCCCAAGGGTACTTTCGGGATTTCGATTTCCTCTCAAACTCCCTTAACCGCGTGGACCTTTGGGGCTTTTACTTATGTTTCCGCTTAATCGACGTCGTTTTGAGTCTTTGTTCATGTTGGGAGGATACTGGGATCAAATTAATTACTTTTTATTTTTTGGGATCAAACTAATTAATTCTTTTTTTTTTTAGAAACGGAAAATATTACAAAAGAGAAATTAATATTATATCTTTTTATAAATGGGGAATTAATATTATTCGTTGATGACCTAGAGTATCATATTGTCATGTCACTTTGATATTTAAACTTTTATTATTTGACGGTTTTGGTAATTGATAAAATTGACAAAAAAGCATCCAATCAACTGAAATAATAACACATAAATAGTTATATCAAGTGAAAAATATTATCATCTTAATCTGTGTTAAAAACTCTAAAAAAAAAAAAAAAGTAGATTTTGGTCACATAATCTAGTAGATGGTCGAACTTTTTTTTTTAAATTTTTTTAAGATTTTGTTAATCACTTAAAAATTAGTGATTTACGTTATGGTCAATCAATAATTGACTACATTCAACCTTTGATTTATCAAGTTAATAATATTATACAGTCATTAGTAATTGATCATTTTAAAAAATTAAAAAAAATTTAATTGATCATTAAAAAAAAAAAGAGCATTTTAGCCAACTTTAAAAAATTTTCGATCAATTGTTAAAAAATTTCTTAAAAAATATTATGTAACTCTAAGTCCTTTATAATATTTTTTTTTTTAGTTAAGTCCTTTTATATTTAGTAAAACAATTTTTTTAAAATTTTTAATTACTATGCCATAGATATCTCTAAATTTCAAAAGTTTTTTCACAAATTTTAATGTTAATTGTTAAAAAAAATAAAGTAATACTAAGATTTAAATTTTGAGACTAAGGTGTAAATTTCAATAATTTGTTAAAAAAACTTCTTAAAAAATATTGTTTAACTCTAAATCCCTTAAAATATGTGTTTTTTTTAGTTAAGACCTTTCATATTTAGTAATACAATTTTTTTAAAAAAAAAATATGCCATAGATATCTTTAAATTTCAAAATTTTTTCACAAATTTTATTGTTAATCGTTAAAAAAAAAGTAATATTAAGATTTAAATTTTGAGACTAAGGTGTAAATTTTGATCATTTATTAAAAAACTTATTAAAATATGGTTTTGCTTTAGTTAAGACCTTTTACATTTAGTAAAACATTTTTTGAAATTTTTAATTACTATACCATAGATATCTCTAAATTTCAAAAGTTTTTCACAAATTTTAATGTAAATTGTTAAAAAAAAAAAAGTAATATTAAGATTTAAATTTTGAGACTAAGGTGACATAATATTTATAATTCAAAGATTAGTCAAGATAAGTATTCAATTATATGAAATTACATAAATAAGCGTAAATGATATGCATCCAAGTAGAAAACGAGGGTCTCCATCTCTGCCACGGGAAAAATGAAAAAGAAAAATGGAAATAAAAAACTACAAAAACAATTAATAAAATAAAAATAAATAAATAAATGAGCCAATCATTTTGTTCTTCTCATCGAGCCTCTTTTTCAGTTTCAATGACTACACGAAAAAAACAAACAGTGCAGAGAACAACAACAACAACAACAGATTTTATTATTATGATTTGAGATCACAAGTTTCGTAGCTGTTTCGTTTTTGTCTGAGGATTCTCTATATAAATGTCGGATCACGTTCTCTCGGGAACCGCGAAGAAATAGAAAAGAAACAAACAAACAAACAAACTGCAAAAAAAAATCGACGACGATGATCGAGAGCATATCAAAAGTGTTTAATTGGGTTTGTGTCGACATCGAAAATTGCTTTCTGGGTTAACCGCTGTTTCCCAAATTTTTCTTCGTGTTTCTCTCTCTTCCTCTCTTTCTCTCTCTTCCCTGAGAACTTTCGGTTTGTATCACGGTTTGCAGTGGGCACGTGGAAGGAATCTAGACAGTGCCCATTTTCGTCTCTCACTCGGTTGAAGATCCGATTGCGATTTCCTTTCCTTTTGACTGGTACTACCTCGTAATTTTGATCAAAACAAAAGCCTCTGTTTTTCGGATTCTTCCTTTGTTTTTTAGTGCTGTCTAGAGAGTTTTGATTGTTTTGTCTTAAGGGGTTGGACCAATTTACGGTTTTTCTTCAGTTGGTGTTTTGTTTTAATTGCTTTTGAATTTCTTTTAATTTCTTTTTTGAATTTTGTTTTTGTTTTTGTTTGGTTGCATGTCTAGTGATTGAAGATTGCTTTAATCTTATTTTGTTTCTGGTTCTTTTTTCTGGTTTTGAGTTTGTTTCTTTTTGTTCATTTCAATTTCAGGCCCTGGTGTGGTTTTCTCTGAATCCACTGTTGTGTGCTCTAGCAGTATGTTGATTTTGTTGTAATGTAATTCAGATGCTGATAAAGTAAGTTGTTTTGGGGCTAGAAAATGGGGAAAAAAGACTTCCCTTGTTGGTTTCAATTAGTGTATAATAGAATCAGACTGACTTTTTGCTTAGAATATTGAGACTTTTTAGTTCTTGCTTTGGTGTTGTTTGGATTAGATTGTTATTTTCTTTGGTTGAGTGAGATATGGCTTGCTAGGAATGGCAAGTGAGCATATCATGATGCGTGGAGAAGTAGGATTGTTTGTCTATGGATACCACCTACAAAACATTTCATCAGTTTGTCGGCATGATGAGGTCTTGGATGTCAGGGAGATCTGAGCAGACTAATGTGTCGAGGGACTTTTGGATGCCTGATCATAGCTGTAGGGTGTGTTACGAGTGCGATTCTCAGTTCACGTTGTTTAACCGGAAGCACCACTGTCGACTTTGCGGCCGAGTTTTCTGTGGCACCTGTACTGCAAACTCGGTCCCTGCCCCCCAATCAACTGATGATCCGGGGACAAGCCTTGAAGAGAAGGAGAAGATCCGGGTGTGTAATTACTGTTACAAGCAATGGGAGAAAAGTGTAGTAGAGAATGGGATTCAGATATCACATTTAGGGCTTAGTAGTTCACCATCAGAATTAAGTTTGGCCAGCACTATATCAAGTGTAACCGGTAACAGTAGTAACATTACTTTTGACTCGATGCCGTACACATTTGGACCATATCAGCAATCTCAACATAGTTCTGGTCGCAGCCCTCTTACATCTTCTTTAGTGGAACCAAACACAAATGAGATGAACAACGTGGCGCCGGGAAGGAGCAATGAGCTTGTCACAGATGTTGGGAATCTATCTTCAGGTCAACATGGAATTCCAATGAGCAGGTTGATATACTTTTTCTCTTGTGCATTTTTTGGATTCAAGTTAGCACATTTAAGCATCAACATGAGAACATTCTTCCTTTTTTTTCTTTTCTCTGTTAATAGATTATAGGGATCTAAGTCAGTCAAGCGAAGAGTCTGTAAATCTGCTGATATACTGTCATGCTATATGTTTACATTTGATTACTTTTTTAATCATTTAGAAATGCGTCTTCTAATTCAAATCTTCAAGCGGTAGGCGCTTTTTACATTTTATACAACTTGCATCCTTTATCCTTAATTTTTAAATGAGATAGATCCTTTATCTGTTACATCAGGAGTGAGGATGAGGACTATGAGCATGGCATGTATGCGACGCGTTTTCATTCAGTCAAAAGCTGCTATAGTCCAGTTGATTTTGAAGAGATGAACAACGGTAATGGGTTACAGAAAGTGCATCCTGAGAGAGAGAACATTGATGCACATAGTTTGAGCAGCTCCCCAGTACAATATCACAGTTTCAATTCACAGCTTGGGAGAAAAGAAGATGAACATGTTACAGGCTATGAATGCGAAGCATCTTCCTCGTTTTACTCCGATGGTAATGTTGATGCCGAACCTGTTGATTTCGAGAATAATGGACTCCTCTGGCTTCCCCCTGAACCAGAAGACGAAGAAGATGAAAAGGAAACTGTTCTCCTTGATGATGACGAAGATGATGCCCCGGGAGAATGGGGATATTTGCGAACCTCAAGCAGTTTCGGAAATGGGGAGACTCGCAATAGGGATCGTTCAAGTGAGGAGCACAAGCAGGCCATGAAGAATGTGGTTGATGGACACTTCAGGGCTTTGGTGGCTCAACTATTGGAGGTTGAAAACCTTCCTGTGGGTGAAGAAGAAGATAAAGAGTGTTGGTTGGAGATAATCACATCTCTATCATGGGAGGCTGCCACAATATTAAAGCCAGATACAAGTAAAAGCGGAGGGATGGATCCAGGTGGTTATGTCAAAGTAAAATGCATAGCTTCCGGACATCGCCATGAGAGGTAAATGCGGAAACTGTTCAATCAGTGTCGGAACAATCCGTCGTGTTGCTCTGCTTCACATTCTTGCTCATAGATTTTGTTTTTCTCTTAGTATTTCTAACTGATAGTTCTAGAATATAAGGTCTTAGTTCACATGTGGAACCATGTGCCTAAAGAGTCAGTCTAGTGTTGGTATAAATCTAGTATGAAGTTGCTGCTGGAAACACGGCATACAAGAAAGCACAGCATTTTCGGTGAAAATCAAAAACATCTAAGGATATTGTTAATATTAATCATACATGAAGAAAATCATGCATAAAACTAATTAGATTCTATGCCGCCCTTACGATTGTAGTTACATGTACGCATTTCTATCTTTGCTCTTTTATTATCTGGTTTGTTTTCTCATTCAAGTTACAATGTTTTTCCTTCCAGTACCGTGATCAAAGGGGTTGTTTGCAAGAAAAATGTGGCCCACCGGCGAATGACTTCAAATATAAAGAAAGCACGCCTCTTGCTCCTCAGTGGGGCTCTTGAGTACCAGCGGATTACCAACAACCTATCAAGTTTTGACACTCTGTTGCAGCAGGTTATGATCGCCTGAGTTTTCTCTTATTAGTTTGTCACTTACCAGTTTATAGCACGTTAGCAGATTTTTTATGTCTCCATTAGTCATATGAAGATGCTGATAAGGTTTGACTCCTTATGCAGGAAATGGACCATTTAAGGATGGCGGTAGCAAAGATAGAAGCTCATCAGCCTGATGTCCTTCTAGTAGAGAAGTCAGTTTCTCGATACGCTCAGGAGTACCTTCTTTCAAGTGACATATCACTTGTTCTTAATGTAAAGAGGCCGCTTTTAGAGCGTATAGCCCGCTGCACAGGTGCTCAGATAGCCTCTTCAACTGATCATCTCTCATCACATAAGTTGGGCTTCTGTGAGTCATTTCATGTAGACAAGGTTGTGGAGAATTTAGGCAGTGCCGAGCAGGGTGGGAAAAAATTGGTGAAGACACTAATGTACTTTGAAGGCTGCCCAAAGCCTTTGGGGTGTACGGTAAGTGCTCAACACTAACAGAACGTGGAAAATGCTAATCTTAGGATGGATTAAATAGTGTCCTAGTTAGTTAAGGCTTTCCCAAAGCTAGATTTGTTTGCATTGAATTCATTTTGCCCTCTTGTCTGTGTGTCAGATTTTGCTGAAAGGTGCTAGTGGGGATGAGTTGAAAAAAGTGAAGCACGTCATCCAGTATGGAGTTTTTGCAGCTTATCACTTAGCTGTGGAGACATCCTTTCTTGCTGACGAAGGAGCGTCTCTGCCAGAACTCCCATTGAACTCTCCAATAACTGTTGCACTTCCAGAAAAAGCTAAAAGCGCTGACAAGTCCATCTCAACCGTACTCGGTTTTGGTGCAGCTGAACCACAGAGATCCAACAGTGTGCCCACACCAGATATTTCCTCATACTTGAGCAATGCACAATCTTGTAATAGCTGTCCTACCTCTGTGCCTGCTAAGACCACTTCAAGTTTTACCGATTCTTCGACTTATTACTCAGCCCCGACTGAAAGAGGCGATGAAGATATTCACCAAAAGAATATCTCTTATTTTCAGAGATATGAGGAGAAAAATGAGACGTGTTCTACAGAAGCACATGTTGTTGAACCTTCTCCACTAACCAATGGCCCAACTTTTATGTCTGATAATCTCTCTTTTAAACATATGGCCTCTTTAGATGCTTCAGGGAAAAGCTTGTCCAACAGCCAAAGCAACCAAAGCGGGATAACTCAGAATCAGGCAGGGAGTGTTGACATATCATTGGTGCATCAAGATGGGAGAAGCCATTTGGAGGAGCCAAGAGTTTTGCAAGAAGTTTTGGAACCGTTTAAGGAAGAGTTTCCTCCATCACCTTCTGACAATCAGAGCATTTTGGTATCCTTATCGTCCCGGTGTGTCTGGAAGGGAACTGTCTGTGAGAGGTCCCATCTGTTTCGAATAAAGTACTATGGAAGTTTTGATAAACCTCTTGGTAGGTTTCTACGCGACCATTTATTTGATCAGGTGTGTTCTATTTCGAAGATTAATAATTTGAGTTTTGTTTTCTTTTTACAAGAACCTTTAAATGTAGTTTATTAAACTGAAAAACTTAATCATCTTCCAGACTTACCAGTGCGCATCTTGCGAGATGCCGTCCGAAGCACATGTCCATTGCTATACTCATCGACAGGGGACCCTTACCATATCTGTAAAGAAGCTACCGGAAATACTGTTGCCAGGAGAGAGGGATGGAAAGATTTGGATGTGGCATAGATGCCTTCGGTGTCCCAGAACTAATGGTTTTCCTCCAGCTACTCGGAGAATAGTCATGTCTGATGCTGCCTGGGGTTTATCATTTGGGAAATTCTTGGAGCTCAGTTTTTCGAATCATGCAGCCGCAAGCAGGGTGGCAAGCTGTGGCCATTCTTTGCATAGAGATTGTCTACGTTTCTATGGGTAATGATCTTCATCTTTTCAATATGCTCTCATAAAAATAAGTTCTATCTATTTTCCATCCATTTTATTCCTCGACTGCTGGTATGCATGCAGATTCGGCAAAATGGTTGCTTGCTTCCGCTATGCACCAATCAACGTTCTTTCGGTCTATCTTCCACCGCCCAAATTAGATTTCAATTATGAGCAACAGGAGTGGATACAAAAAGAAACAGATAAGGTACGATGATCAAAAGCTTGAGTTTTAACTTTTGGAATTTAGTCTTGTTAACTGATTTAGTTTACCTGGTTATTAGGTCGTTGACCGAGTGGAGCTTCTATTTTCGGAAGCTCTTAATGCTCTTATTCAAATTGAGGAGAAAAGATCTAGTTGTGGCATGAGAACACCGGAATCAAGGCGGCAAATTGTTGATTTGGAAGGTATTCTACAAAAGGAAAAGGAAGAATTTGAGGTTCGACATTAAATTCCCTTCTTTTATGTTAAAGATGAAGTTCATATTTAAGCTTCAGGTTAGAGGTGGCCAACTTTACATTGCAGTTAGATAGTGCTCATATAAACCGCTTGATAAGAGATGAAAGATACTAAACTAGTGATTATTATAATTTATTTTGTCTAAAATTGTTGAACTATCAGTAGCGATCCACTGACTGTCCTTCTAACCTTTCCGGTTGATCTAAAATTTTCTTTCCTCTAATATGAGTTTTGCCTCAATTTTCTGTGACATTTAATGAATATTCACTTTGGATGTATATATTCTGACCACGTTGATGAAAATGCAAATATTCTGAACATCTAAACGGTACAAATTTTAGTAATTTAAGGGGTATCCAGAAATGTGCAGAACTCTTTATGTATATTAGGTACTTCGAAAAATTGCATTAGTTATTACATCCATAGCCTGTCTCTCATGTCTGTATTCTCACATTTCTCTACACGTGCTTTCCAGGAATCTCTCCTACGAACTTTAAACAGGGAAGCGAAAAAGTGTCAGCCTCTTATTGACATCCTTGAGATCAATCGGCTGCGAAGGCAGCTTCTTTTCCAATCTTACATGTGGGACCACCGCCTGATTTATGCAGCCAGCTTGGATAATCACAGCTCCCAGGATCATCTGAGCCGCTCAATTCCTGAACAAGATGGGAAATCTATTTCCCAGAGTGAAAATATTGCCGAGGTGAATGTGATGAAGTCAGGAAAAGGCTATCATAGTTGTGACTCCTTTCTTGTGGTTGCAAAAGTTGATAAGAGCTCTGATAATCCTGTGAAAGTTGGCAGCTATAATGATCAGTCAGAAATTGATTGTCCAGAACCAAGTTGTGAAAAAGAAGACGGAGCCGATCTGTCTGCTTCCACAAACATTTGTAATGGATCTGAACTTTCCCAATCCAAAATTAATGTTCGTAGAGCTCTATCAGAAGGAGAATTTCCTATCACAACAAATTTGTCCAAGACCTTCGATGCTGCATGGACAGGTGAAAATCACACAACTACAGCAGGCCTGAAGGAAGATACCAAAGCACTCTCTGATTCAGCCACAGCAGATTCTTCCGCCTCCGTCGGTGTTATAGGCAGACTGAACGTAGACCAGACAGATGAGCATGACGAGTTAAAGAGTGTTAATTCTTTTTCACAAGCATCATTTACGAAGAGCTCTGTGAACCTGGAAGACTCTGTTAGCTGGTTAAAAATGCCCTTCTTAAACTTCTACCTTTCGCAGAACAAGAACTCTTTTTCTAGCACTCAAAAACTCTACCCATTGGGTGAGTATAATCCGGTATACATTACCTCCTTTCGAGAGTCAGAACTTCAAGGTGGGGGCAGGCTACTTCTTCCTGTTGGTGTAAACGACACTGTAATTCCAGTGTATGATGACGAGCCCGCAAGTATTATCTCCTACGCTCTAGCCTCACCAGAATATCATCTCCAAGTAAGTGATGAGGGGGAAATGCCAAAAGACGGTGTGGATTCTATGTCATCGTTATTCTCTGACTCAAATTTTCGCTCATTCCATTCTTCCGAGGATATGTCATCTGAAGCTTATAGAAGTTATGGATCTAGTGATGAAGGCTTTTTATCCTTTTCTGGATCTCGTAGTTTGGATCCACTTACATATTCCAAGACTTTACATGCCAGAGTTTCTTTCGGAGAAGATGGCCCGCTTGGTAAGGTGAAATATTCTGTGACTTGTTACCATGCGAAGCAGTTTGACGCCTTAAGGAGGATCTGCTGTCCTGAACTTGATTTTATAAGGTCTCTTAGCCGTTGTAAGAAGTGGGGAGCCCAAGGTGGCAAGAGCAACGTCTTTTTCGCAAAAACCTTGGACGACAGGTTTATTATCAAGCAAGTCACGAAGACCGAGCTTGAATCCTTTATGAAATTTGCTCCAGAGTATTTCAAGTACCTGTCGGAATCAATTAGCACCGGAAGTCCAACATGCCTGGCAAGGATTCTTGGGATCTATCAGGTACTTTTTCTTGGTCCTCGAAGAATGCAGAGGCGTTATTATAACAGCCAAAGTAGTCTGACAGCTTTCCTGGTCGTGGTTAATTCATTTACCAAAATAAGCTGCTGTATACTTTGAACATACTTGGGAAATGACGAGTTAATCTGAAACTAACTTGACATGTTCTTATCCCTTTTTATGACGATCTGGATCTCTGAATTTTATCTTGGATTCGTGGTTTCTTTGACTTATGATTTATGTTGACATACACATTGCTACAATGATTAACGGGGAAAAAAGAGAGGAGGAGCAAAAAAAAAAAACGTTCGCATTGGGCACTCTTTCAGACTTCTGAGATAAACTTGAATACATTATGGAGAAATATACATATAAATATAAGTATCCATCATTAGTAAAGTTAGTATCTTAGTGTTCTTGTTGTTGGCTTTATTGATAGGTTACGTCAAGGCATCTCAAAGGAGGGAGAGAATCGAAGATGGATGTTCTGGTCATGGAGAATCTTCTGTTTGGAAGGACTGTGACGCGTCTGTATGATCTAAAGGGATCTTCTCGATCAAGGTACAATCCTGACTCTAGCGGGAGAAACAAAGTTCTGTTGGATCAAAACCTGATTGAAGCAATGCCAACATCTCCCATATTTCTGGGGACCAAAGCAAAGCGCTTGCTAGAGAGAGCGGTCTGGAATGACACCGCTTTTCTTGCAGTAAGTTCTGAAACTCTGCTTTCGTTCATTACTTTACACTTCGTCCTTAAAGTGTAGATTGTCCCGGAGTTCGAGTAGATTACCGTCACATCCCCTTTAGCGATTTTTGGGACAAGTTAAGTGCTGCTTTTGGAGGTCCCAGAAGTCCTTTGCATGCAAGCACTATGCACAGACACGAATGCACTTCTATTATAATTTTGAGAAGCTAGATTTTTTAACTTTCCGACTTCTAATTTGATGGTACTTTTCCCAAAACTCAGTAATCCGAACCAAGTTTTTATGTCTAATTGGTGTGTGCTCTGCAGTCGGTTGATGTGATGGATTACTCGCTGCTGGTTGGTTTGGACGAAGAGAAGCATGAATTAGTTATTGGGATAATTGATTTCATGAGGCAATACACGTGGGATAAGCACCTTGAATCTTGGGTGAAGAATTCAGGCATTCTTGGAGGGGCAAGGAACTCGACTCCGACGGTTATTTCACCCATTCAATATAAGAAGAGATTCAGGAAAGCCATGACAACCTATTTTCTGATGGTCCCGGATCAGTGGTCTCCTCCATCTATGAGCCAAAGTAAATCTCAGTCTGATTTCGGTGAAGAGACTCTTCACTCGCAAGGCAGGACATCGGTCGAGTGATGCTGCAAGTCTTTGATTGTACATTCATGTGTTCTTTTTTCGGGCTTAAATCTTCCGCCAGATGGTTTTCTTTTCTCATTCATTTATATCCTCTTTTTTTCCCCTCTTTTTCATATACCAATTCTTTGATATAGCAGTTTGATATATTTATTTTTTCGAAGATTCAGAAGAAGGCTGTTAAAGCCAAGGAAATTCTGTCAGAGGTACGAGTCTCGGATGACCTCTCCTCGAAATCTTGTAGGAAGAAAAGGAATTTATTCATGTATTTAGCTTTGCAACATGTATATGTAGTCTATCTTTGTCTTGTATATCTGTAAATTAGAGTTTTATGATGATTCACAATTTCTTCTACTCTCGCTCTGTCTCTGTGTGTATGTATGTATGTATGTATGTATGTATGTATGTATGCACAAACAATAACCGCTCACAAAACACGAAAAGAAAAACATCATTTTCAGCATGAACTTACACCGCCATGGCTAAGCAATCCAGTAACCCGATTCTCCGTCTAGCACATTAGATCGATATATATATATATTTTTTTCCCCTTGTTTTCCTATGTAATTTTCCCAGATTTCCTTTTGAAACAAAGAACAAAATCCAATGTTGGTAATTAGGAACTGCAAAAAACTAAAAACAAGACGAAGCTAAAACGAAGTGGATCATTGAGTCCAGAGCATATAGTTAATGTTCAAGAACGGTTCATTTATACACGCTATTTACATTCTGTAAACTGAAGATGATCCTTTTTGTTGGAGCACAAGGTACATGATAATAATAAAATCGAAGCCTGAGTAGTTGTCGAAAGTCGAAACGTTTCTAAAATTGACACAAATGAGGCAATAGTTAATCAGCGAAACGAGTTAAAGCCGTTGCAGTTGATGTCCCCTTGCACAGCAACACCTTTCTGATCGGCAGGGTTCAGTTCTGTGCCTCTAACAAAATTCAGCCATCTTTGCTGAAGTTTGTCGAATATCTCAGTGTCTCTGAAATCAAGTGAACAAAGAATTCAGATTCGAAACTAGAAAAAAAACTGGATTTGTAAATACATCATAAATCATAATACAACTTTCCTGATCATGTCAAGAGAGTTACCAACCTCGAATGAGAAGATTTTCTTGGAATCTGGTCGTAATATCGAGGGCCCTCATCGTCGTATCCTTCGCAGACTATTTCTCCACTTTCATCTGCGTAGCAGATTATTCCGTTGCACCGATCCTCGAAAACCTGCATAAAAACCTATCAGATATCAGTAAAACCATAACTGTTCATCCTAATCTTCACTTCTTTTCTTCATAATCTAGTTCAAGTTGAGACAAACATGAAAAGTTTCAATGGCAAGAAACACGAACGTCAGATATATTGGAGATGTTAAGCAGAAATAATCGAAGAAAAATGAAAAAAAAAAAAAAAAAAACTGTTGACCTTTTCTCTGAAGGACGATCTGATCTTGAGTGCGGTTACTGTTTTCTTGACTGAGATATGTCTTTGTTTGAGCCTCAAAACTTTGCTGAAAGGCTTAATAACTAAGCTAGATTTTTCCGCCGACACGATCGGAGTCGAGAAATGACATGTTAAGGCCATTGATCTCATGCCACAAGAAGGAGGAGAAGGAGATGGAGAAGGTGAAGGTGAAGGAGAAGAAGAAGATTGTGGTTGTTATCGGTGGGGCTTTGGCCTAACTTAGTATTGGAAACATGACCCTGTCATGTGTGTGTTTGTGTTTTTTATGATAAAAAGTTTTTTTTTTCTGCAGTAAACACTAACCAAGAGGTTTGTGAATTATAAAACAAAATATTTAAACTCAATTATTGATTGGTTATGTCATTTCATAGTGCCATTATATTGGTTTTATAGATGTGGGACCCACATTGCTTATCTTATACCTAATGATGCCGGTGAAACCCATAGTCATAACAGTGGTAGTGGGTCTATTCACAATTTCACAACACTGAACTCTCTCTCTCTCTCTCTCTCTCTCTTTTCTTTTCTTTTTTTTTTTTTTTTTGGGGTAAAGTTTTCAATAGTTAAAACTCAAAAGTATTCATTCAACTAAAAAAAAAAAACCTCAAAAGTGTTCAAAATCTTCATCCCTTTGTTTGACAATAAAATCCTTTCACCTAGTATTTTCCTTCCAAGAAGCAAACATCCAACAGAATCTAATAATGGTAAGCATTGAAAATAAAGAAAAGAATAAGAAAAGCAGAAAATACACAAATTACTCAACGATGGAAGGGGAAAAAAAAAAAAAAAGGAAAAGAAAAAAGTGGCCTAAAATTGAAACCCACCACCAGGCCATAACCTTTAAGAAATTCAAATATTTTTAATAGAACTAAAGAAGAAGATAACACGCCAAAATCAGAAATGATGACTGATATGGAAAGTCGGCCAAATATTGTACAAAACGAAAAAGTCACATGCCACTAAAGAACTCTTGGCGTAAGCACAACAATTATATATATATATATATTATTTAAATTTAAAAGCAGAAAATTTAAATTCTCTACTTTCTGATTATTAAATTATATATGAAATCATAATTATGTTTTAATATTGCATTAGATTTTCTTTGTCCCACAGTTTTAATGATGTTGATGGGTATTAAGTTGAGATTTTAATTTAATAGTAATGTTTTAAATTTCAGAAAAATAAAAAAATTTGAGAAAAGATAAAATTTTTAAGAAAAAAAAAAAAAAAAAATTAAATAATTGAGTTATCCAATTAAATAAATCCTAAGTGATCTAAAGTGTATTTCCTTTATATTTATATATATAAATATAGGAGAGATAGAGAGGATGTTGGTTTCAAAAACATGAGTTAGGTGTCAGGCCGTTCTATCTGTAGTAGTACTCGTAGATTCTCGTAATAATGTAAGAAGTGTAATGATATCATTCAACCCTTTTTCTTTCTCAGCAAAAAAAAAAATGGTGAATAAATAGTTTGTTTGTCTTGACTGTACTATGTGGTTGCTTCTCAACTTTAACTAGCTATTATCATCGGCTATGCATACGTTAGACATATTTTATACCACTCATATTTATTAAATTATTTTTGTGTGTAGTATTAATAGTGTCAAACAATTATTTTTGTGGGTAGCATCAATCAGTGTCAAACAATTTTTATAAAATAAATAATAATGCTTTAAAATTGCCAGCTATATATATATATATATATATTTCCCCAGCTAAGCTTTTAGGCTCATCATAGTCTCCCATTTGCATAATTGCTTATCGATTCTAGACTTTAAAAATGAACACAACGGAACCAGATTACCCTTCAATAAAACCGAATATGTAGACTTTTTCAAGAGGACGCATCATCACATGGAATTACTCAAGACGTCAGGAAAATATACTTGAATTTATATTCCAGAATATGATCCAAATTCACAACTAGTACTGATGCATATATACTTCTACAGCATATATAATATATTTTATATTTTATTTGATATATTAGTTTAATTTTAATTAATTTATATTTTATTTGATTGAATTTATATATTTTTTCTGAAAAATCAATAAAATTATAACTAATTTTTAAAAAATTAATTAACTTTAATTTAAAATTTTTAACTCCAATTAACGATCTAAATGGATGCTTGATCTTCTATGAAAAGGTATGTACATGTCACATAGACTGTACAATAAAAAAAATTTGTGAGACCTTCTTGTTAATTTGGAGATCGAAGATTTAAACTTAATATCTTATAATAGAGTTAGATATAAAATTATCGTTAAATTACATATATGATTATTTTGTCTCTCTCCCTTTCATTTTTAGAAACATGTGATAATATTATTATTTAGATATTTTACAATTAATTATATTTTATTTTAAACTGATAATTTATCAATTTTAAATATGTTTTTATGTTGGTGTAATTTTGACCATTTTTAGAAAAATGCATTGTGAGGAAATATGTGCCGTGGAAACCGGAAAGTTCCAATTTCGGCTAAACTACAATGTCATGGACAAAACCAAACTAGCAATTGCCAAATCGAGGGAAGTGGCCAAGTACCATTTCAATATATGTGTGTGTATATATATGTGTGTGTATATATATGTGTGTGTGTATATATATCAGACAAAACATGTACATGAATTAAATTACAAGAAATTATTGGAGCCAAAAGAATGACTATATCCGGGCAGTCCAAGTCGTTCGTTATTGACTATACAACACGTGAATGTGATATTTTGTTTAATAGTGAGGTTTGAGACTGTACTTCAATTGTATCAAATCTTCAGCATATTATTGTAATATACTAAAAGAATACAAAGTTTTACTATTTTTTCTACAGCATTATAACTTTTTTATCCTTCATTATTAATTTTGTTTTGCTTTATTATAGTGTTATGCCGGTTCTATCCTTTTTTATTTTGGTCAATGGATAAATTTACCCTTGAGTTTTAGTTACTTTTACAGCTTGCTACAGTGTTTGGATAAATTTATCCTACTAAAATTATTTATAGATGATTTTACCCTTCTTTTGTGGTTGTTTTTCTGATAGATACAGTAATTGGACATTGTTACCCTTTTAATCTGCACTTTTTATTCTGTCCTTTGAATATGTGTTAAAGTGCAATGTTTGTATGTATATAATCTAATTGTAATTTTTTTCTTTTTTTTTTTGTAAAAAATAATATAATTTGTTTTTGATTTTATTGTTTTTCTTAATTTTTTCCCCTTTTGAGTTTTTTTTCCTTCTGTTTTTTTTTTCTATTTTTTTTCTGCTCTATGAGATTTAAACTTTAAAGTTCAGTTTTTATTCATCTTTTCTTCGTATTTTTGTTATTTTATAATTTTTAATGATTTTTATTTCCACATTTCTGATTTTCAAATTTTTTTTTGTATTCTCTTTTTTCGATTTGTACTTGGTTTTTTTGGCATTTTCATTTGTTGGGTTTTGTTTTTTTTAGATGTTATAATAATTTTTGTGTTTTGCATGTGTATAATGTAACAGAAATTTATTTATTTTCTTTTTCTTTTTTGTAAAAAATAGTAAATAAAAAAATGATAGAATTTTTTGGTTTTGTTTTTTCTTTAATCATTTTTTCCCCTTTTGAGTTTTTTTTCCTTTTGTTTTTTGTTTTTTTTTTGTTTTCGTTTTTAATTATCGTGATCATTTTATTTCTATATCTCTATCTCTGTATATTGGAGAAAAGTTTTTTCTGTATTATTATTATTAATTTATATTTTTATGATTAAGAGAGATCTTGGGAAAAAAAATTAAAGACAAAAAAGATGGAGCAAAATTAGGTATGTTATGGTTTCTTTTGTTTGTTTTTGATTTTTATAAGTTATTTCTAGCTGTTTTTTTCCCTCCAGATTTGTATATTTTATTTTTCGCTTTTTATTTATGCTAGTTTGTTTTTCTAGCTTACGGTGATGATGGATTAGAATGGGAATGCAAAAGAACTATTGAAAACCTTTTTTTTTTTAATGTTTTTGGAAACTTATTATAATTATATTATTTATCGTAACTGTTATTAATAAATGTTATTTAATTTTTTTATTTTTCTATTTATTTTTCTCTCCTATGTAGCGTAATAGCATTAAACTAGTTATAACTATGTGATTATAAACAAAATCATGATATAATTTCACATATGACTCTATCATGAAGAAAAAAACATATATTTCTATGAAACCTAAAATAAAAAATCTTCAACATTATATTGGCATAAAAGCCCCTCCATAGTCCAAATCGGAATTTCTTTGCTGCCATAATTTTTGTGCATCCGTACGACAAGGTCCTTGCTGTCGTTCTCCCTACCCGCTTTCTAGTTTGATGGAGTACATCATTCTTGCTCTCCCTCTATCAGCTTTTCCTTAAAAACGACATGATAATTGCTGTCGTTTGGATCAACCATCTTTCCCTTCAAACCCTGTAGAATTTTCTGACTCTTCGTTATCGATTGTTTAGCTCGCTTTGGCAATAAGAGACGGAAAAAAAATAAAAAATAAAAATAAAATAGGGCTTTTGGGGGGGGGGGGGGGGGGGGGGGTGTTATTTCATGTCGTATTGCCCCTTAACGACGGGGTCTTTGTTGTAATTTTATCAAGCTGCTTTGTTGAAACGACAAAATGTCCACTTTCTTTCATCATTTTTCACGAGTAGCAAAGGCAGGGTCTTCGTTTTTGGACCTTTGTGTTCAAAGTGCTAGTCCACGGCATCTTGCTTTGGAATTTTATTTTCCCCAATTGTTTTCCCTTTCATGTTGTCCACTTTCTTTTCTTTTCGTAAGCATTTGCTGGTTTAGTGAGGTTGGATGGGACTTGTTTACTCCAGGTAATTTACACCATTTACTTTTTTAAGTATTTGTAATCTACCAAGTTAATTTAATCATGGTTTTTTTTTTAATGTATACTTTCTAGTTGGCATGTGTTAACTCGCATTAGATTCCGTTTGTCATATCATTTTAACATAAAAAATATATTTTAAAATGAGAATCTAAAATGATTGGTTATTTAGGAGAAAGAAAAATGAATGTAGTGCATATTAGAAGGGAAAAAAAAAGTGAAAAAAAATATTTAAATTTGAAATAAAATGATTTTTTTTTTTTTTGGTATTTGAAATGGTGTTTGAAACACACCTATCACAGACCACAGGTATCAATTATATAATTTCAAGTCTAATTAGCTATTGACTTGATGCTTTTGTAAAGACGACATGGCATCTACATTGGTGTCGTTAATCTTTGGAATAAACGACGTGTAGTATAGTTAAAGTTGCATGGACGTATCGTTTATTGAGCAGAGAGCTACAAAATACAAAGTAACATGTCGTTTATGCAGGAAAAGATAACGACATGTAGTTTTATGTGCACTGCAACCAATTCACCTTCAATTCTAAACAATTTATGGTTACAACTGACTACCACGATGTTGACGTTTAAGCAAGGCCCAAACGCAATACGCATTGTTGTTTTCCAAAAGGTCTTTGCTGTCGTTCCAAATACCACATGAGTTGTCGTTTTCATAGGAGTTGTACATCTTGTTCCGTTAAGCCCATAAAATTGTTGTTGATACGGGCCCATTTGTATTGTCGTTGTTACGCCTTTAATGCTAGGGTTTTCTTTTTTTTTTTTTTAATCCTGCATAGGGCTTTATATATATATATATATATATATATATATATTTTGCTCAAATTAAATAAGATTATAGGAATAGAGGATGATATATCCAAATAATCTCGGTAGAAGAGAGCCCCTCTTGAATGATTATCCATATATCTGAATTAGTAATGACGACTTGAATTCAAGACCTCTAATTGAAATTGAAAAGTAAACACCTTATCATCCCACTTGATTACTTGGTAGTGCACAGGACTTTATAATTATACTTTGTCTTTTATTATAAAAAAATTATAGTAAAAAACATTTTTACCAATGAAGTAAATAATATGATTTTAAAATATTTAAAATAAATAGTTAAGTTATACTGTGGTAAATGAAAATTTTACTAGGTAATTAAAAATTTTATTGGGGAAATTTTCTTGTACATGGAATCATTCATCCATTAGTCTTGTGCTTGAAGAATGATTTGAGATCGAAACCGAGAATCCTCTATGAGATGCAATTGGCAAAAAAAAAAAAAAAAAAAAAAAAAAAAAAAAAAAAAAAAAAGAAAAAAGCTCTAACGTGTAAACTTGCTAGTGGTCACCAAACTTTTTTTTTTTTTTTTTGGTAATAACTCTATCAGTGATATTCATTTCTGAACTCTGAATATGATTAAAATCACACTTAAACAATATATATATATATATATATAGATATGTAAAACTGATAGATATTGATAAAATTATAATGATATGAAAGCTCGGAGTTTTTGTAGAATCACCCTAAGAAAAAATAAAGTACCTTGCAGTATTCCCTATAACAACATCTTTAGGGTAGGGCAGAGCTCTAGAACTGGAGCAACGGCCTTCTTTTACAGGACTTGCATAGGAACAGCGATTTTAGTAGCTCAAAAAATGCTTTCTCAATGAGGCCCTTGCAAGATAAGGTTAACACTTACAGTCTGCATGGCTAACTGTTAGTATTACACAAGTAACAACTCATAGATCCAAGACAAGCATCCAAAGCTCAAATCTAATCTTTATATATATATATATATATATATATATATATAAGAATGCAATTTAGCTCTCTTCATCTAACAAGCATGGAACTTTGGGTGTCTGGATTGATTCCCCTGCCCCGAAAAACGATGGCCGTATTTTATTGTCGTCGCATTTATTGTCGTTTTTCTTATATGAACCTGCTTTTTCACACGCAAGATTGGATTTCCTTTGTCGTCTCCCCCTCTCTTTTGCCGTGCCTGAGTGATAGCATCGTTTCTTGTCCTTTTGTTGAAAGCGACCAATACTCCGTGCCCTTTGATTCACCGCCTGTGTTTGCAGCCCGCCCCAAAACACGTTGCAGTCTTTGCCCTGCTCCTTTTAAAATCTTATTTTCTTCGTTTATATAGGAGACATCTTTTTGTTAAATTTATTAATTTTAAATATACAATTTAAAATTAAATAACGCTTATAAGTGAGTGAAACGATAATATATTGAGTCTTCTTGTAATATCCAGTCTCATATTATATCGATTATTCGATTGTAAGACTTAAATTTTCAATGAATCAGAATTCACAGTGAAATGCTCTCATTGTAGAATAAAGTAAACAAAGGGGAAAAAAAAAATTTGAAAGAGCTGAATATTGTCCTTCATTTCTTTTTGTTGGTTGTTGAGATGAGAAGAAAAAAAAGACATCACCATCATTGTAGTATGTGGTAAAGATTATAGGGTTAATTTCACTTTTAGCACCTCTGAAAAAAATAATATTAAAAACAGCAGCACTTTTTGTTCTATTCAATTTCAGCACTTACCGTGGGGCCCAGTAGCATTTAATGTATATCAAAGTACAGGATTACCCTCATCTCCTACCCACGAAATTTTCTCTCTCCCTCGCATGGCCGAAAAAAGTTTTTTTTTTTAAAACCACCATGTACAGTGGTTTAGAGAGAGAAAACTGAAATCTAGAGAGAGAAAACTGAAAACTTATTTCCGCCTAGCCCCCCACCACCCATTTTGAAACCCGAAGCTTCATATAATATAGATAAACTTCCATGTAAAGAGAGAAACTTCCATTTACAGAGAGAAACTTCCATTTACAGAGATAAACTTCCATGTACAGAGAGAAACTTCCATCGAAAGTTTCTTTTTTTTTTAAATTAGAATTTTTTGACCTTTTTAAGTAAAGGTCATAACCATTATGACCACCCGGTCATAACCGTTATGACCATAACCTGGCTTTTTTTTTCGAATTTTACATTTTTTACTATTTTTTATCAATGGTCATAACCATTATGACCGCCTTGTCATAACCGTAATGACCAGTTCTTTTAATTTTTATTTTTAAAGCATTAAAATTTTTCGTTTGTTTTATTTTAAAAGAACTTTTTTAACTATTAGTTATTTAGCTATGGTCATATCCATTATGACCACCCGGTCACAACCATTATGACCACGCTTTTGTTTTATATAATTAAAATTGTTTTAAGTCGAACTATTTTCACTATTTTTTAGCGGTGGTCATTTCCATTATGACCACCCGGTCACAACCATTATGACCACCCCTTTTTTAAGTCGAACTATTTTCACTATTTTTTAGCGGTGGTCATTTCCATTATGACCACCCGGTCACAACCATTATGACCGGTTTTTTTTTTTTATTAAAATTTTTATTTTTTATGTCGAACTATTTCACTATTTTTTAGCGGTGGTCATTTCCATTATGACCACCAGGTCACAACCATTATGACCGGTTTTTTTTTTTATTAAAAAGAAAATATTTTTTATGTCGAACTATTTCACTATTTTTTAGCGGTGGTCATTTCCATTATGACCACCCGGTCACAATCATTATGACCGGTTTTCTTCTTTTTTTTAATTTTTTTTATAATTTTTTTGTCGAACTATTTTTTGGCGGTGGTCATTTCCATTATGACCACCCGGTCACAACCATTATGACCGGTTTTCTTTTTTTTTATTAAAAATTTAATATTTTTTATGTCGAACTATTTCACTATTTTTTAGCGGTGGTCATTTCCATTATGACCACCCGGTCACAACCATTATGACCAGTTTTTTTTTCCTTTTTTTAAAATTTTTTTTTCGAGACTTTTGTCGAACTATTTTTTAGCGGTGGTCATTTCCATTATGACCACCCGGTCACAACCATTATGACCGGTTTTCTTTTTTTTTTTTTTAATTTTTTTTAAAATTTTTTTGTCGAACTATTTTTTAGCGGTGGTCATTTCCATTATGACCACCCGGTCACAACCATTATGACCGGTCATAATTTTTTTTTCTTTATTTTAATTTTTTTTAGAATTTTTTTGTCGAACTATTTTTTAGCGGTGGTCATTTCCATTATGACCACCCGGTCACAACCATTATGACCAGTTTTTTTTTCCTTTTTTTTAAAATTTTTTTTTCGAGACTTTTGTCGAACTATTTTTTAGCGGTGGTCATTTCCATTATGACCACCCGGTCACAACCATTATGACCGGTTTTCTTTTTTTTTTTTTTTTAATTTTTTTTCGAGACTTTTGTCGAGCTATTTTTTAGCGGTGGTCATTTCCATTATGACCACCCGGTCACAACCATTATGACCGGTCATAATTTTTTTTTCTTTATTTTAATTTTTTTTAGAATTTTTTTGTCGAACTATTTTTTAGCGGTGGTCATTTCCATTATGACCACCCGGTCACAACCATTATGACCGGTTTTCTTTTTTTTTTTTTTTTTTGGCCACGTCAGTTTGATGAAATCCATTTGGACTCGTTCTGTTTTCATGAATGTGAAACAGGGGCAATACATTTCACTCTTATTAATAATAAGACGCGGTTTGCATGGATTAATTTAACCCTTACTCTTGAAATTGTATATGTTATTACACTATGACATATAAAATTAACAAAAAATTTAAGAAAAATACAATTAATGGGAATGTGTTAAATGAAAAAATAGTATATGTCTCAGGCGAATTCCTTGTCGACGTCGTCATCACTTTTGTAATTTCCTTCAATTTTCCGGTTGGCATGCATCCACAAGTAACATGCTAGCCACTCCCGAAATAGCCTCATCCGTCCACCTATTACCCAGTAATTGACGTCCCTCCCTTCTATTAAGCATTCAGCAAATTTTATGGTAAACACTCCACAGTCGCCCCTGTTGAACAAATGACAAAGATAATTAATTTTCACTTCAACTTTTGTTTTCAGTATACAAGGGAGAAATGGTGTTTTTCTTGCACTCACCCATTGGATTGTTGAGGGATGTCTTTCATTATGTTGATTGGTAATGGGTTAGTTCCAGCAGGTTCTCTTGGTTTGAATTGATACAAATCTAATCGTTCAGCCAGCAATGGAATGAATATTGATAAACATTCCATGCCTGCTCGGACCTTGACATTGTGACCGCCTTCATGCTGCAGAGAGTCGTACACGTCAATGGTCCAGCTTTTCAGATCCAACTTCGCTAATACCCAATGTTTAAGGTCAGCCAAATGCACCGGTATTAGCACAGTCATCACGTCAAACCATGATGCCCCAGTCTGGACATTAACGCCAAGCATTATCTTGAGTAAAGGCTCACAGGTTCCCCAATCGAACTTCTCGGGTGCACTCTGGTGTAGACGCCACAACGATCGAACCTTTGAACAAAAATAAGTGTCAACCGTTGTCACCCTCCGTTGCTCCAATTCGGGGAACTGCCTGATCTTCTTTCTCAAGTAATAAAAGGCGACATCAACGTGCTACATTAACATAACCAGGCGGTTAAAAGATACTGTACAATATTCGAGAAAGCAAACATATAATAATGGCTGTGATAATGGTTGATAGCAGACTGCCGAATTTTAAAAAATGTCATGTACTTACTTCGTCCATAGCCAAATCGGGGAGGTAGCTAATTCATAGTACCAGGTTTTTCTTCCTACCTCCATGCACCCGAAGTCATGGGGTTTGTCAAGTTTCTCATGCTTCGCACTGTAACGTGGAGGCCGTTTACTGAACATCAAGCATACATATTCGAAGGACACATCAGTGCAATTCCAATTAACATCCTAAAAACAGACAATGTTAAGTTAATCTACATTACCCTTGAGGTATCTTCTTCAACAATCCTTGTTTTAACCACTCCCTGAACTCTTCTAACCTCTGTTCAGGAGGTTCCTCTGCGAGACCTGCTGGGAGGGCATAATTCGAGTCGTCCGGTTTCTTCGAAGGGGATCCATCGTCAGTCTTACGACCCGATGGCCGTTGGCCAAGCCTTGATAGTCTGGCCCTCTTCTTCTTGGGGATCTACAAATACCAAATTTTAAACGAGTTAATCTAATTGACTGTTCCATTATTGGTAAAATTTTAATTCTCAGCTATGCGTCACAACCACGTCCGTCAACATATCCTCTCTGGATTGCTCGTCAATCATGACAAGATCATGTGATGGGATGTGGTCCTCCCTCTCTGGCCCCTCTTTCCCGACCCGTGACACTTCAGGCATTGCCCCCTCCCTCGCGCCATCGACTCGCGAATCCTCAACACTCGTCTCGGCTGCCTGTTCCTGTACATTGTATTTTCTTAAAATGTCATACAAAATTGTACACATGGGAACCACACCAATCAGGTATATTCATGTATAATTCTACCTTTGTTATCTTCTCCTCGGCATCTGCATTCCAATCGATCCCCTTATCGGCAGTAAGGAACTCCATTGCTGCCTGCAGCCCTATATCCGCATGCACATCGAGCTCAGGGGAAGGAGTCTTAAAATCTTCCGACGCCTTCCTCTTAACATTAAGAACATCGCATATCTCGACCTTCGGGACATGCTGTGCCTGACCGAACTTCTCGGCAGCATTCTTCGCCTTCAACAATTTCAGCACCCTCCTCAACAGTTTTTTCGAGCGGGTTTGTTCCTTTTGTATATCCTCTATCTTCTTATTCAAATTATTAACATGTCCTCGGATCTCATTCTGGAACTCCACCCACGCGGTATTGATATCCGGGGTCCGCCGGGGGACTGACGACTTGGGAGCTGGTAATTGTGGCAGGCCAGTCGGTCTATTCAAGAAAAGGCGAGCAACATTCCCGGTCTTCAGCTCCTCCTCGGTTGGCATCAACTGAAAAGATATTGGCTGCACACATGGCGTAAAATTACTATCCTTATACTGAATGTATTATTATTATTTTATTATAATAACCCATAACGAGTCAGTGAATCTTATTATGGTATGACCGTGTTGGTCATAACGATTTTGACCGGACGGTCATAACGGTTGTGACCTGTCTTAGTCAGTACGTTTATGACCAACACGGTCACAATGGTTATGACCGCCCGGTCATAACGGCTTTGACTACCACTTGTTATGGTATCGGAATGTGAATTACCTGTGATTCGCCAACCTCCATGAACGCCCGCTGAACGTCATCAAATTTCACTGTCTCCGCAGTGGTCCAGGACGCCATACGCGGAACGGCCTGTGAGTAGTTGGTTGTAAACTTGGCAGCCATCGTTGGAAGTGTCTCATATGCCCATACGAGTATGGCATGTGGGAACCCAGGAATGCTGTAATGAACTGTGCTAACTTGTTTTTTTTGTCGTCTCTTCGAAGAAATCCGATTCTCCACTGTAGCACAGATTGCAGCACGGGTTGCCTCCCATGATAGCACACCCCAAGGAAAATCGTTGAAGGCATCCAAGTTGTCTGCCAAACCGAAATATTTGGGATCTATTTTCACCGTTATAGCATTTGACAAAGGGATCGAGAAAATAATGTACAAAAGGCTAAGTTTTACGGCATCTTCGTCGTTGTCAAACTTAGCATTGGACAGTTGTAGTTCCAAATTTTCCCTCGATACGCCCTTAACCGTCGAAAAATATCTTGCCATTAATCTGCTCTCGACGACCGGTAGATGCGTAGACCCTGCACATTTTTGTCCGGTAATTAGGCAGAACTCCATTATGGAGAATCTGGCCATTTCGTCTCCAATCTCGAACCACAGTGCGTCACCCATCGTTGTGTGGTTTGTAAGACGCATAACAATGTTGTGGAATAACTGGCCAGCCCAACCTAGAGACTCTAGATGTAAGAAAGGTTGTACACATGGCTGGTCTTTGACGGAGGCCAACTGTCGTGGAGATAACCAGAGGCTCAGTTTCTTCCATGTCTCGTTAATGTTTATGAAAGTATTGATTTTGGCCCGTGTTATCTCAGAGTCTGGTACGAGTCGGATATATTGCCCCTGTGTGAATGGATAAAACAAAAAAATATTTATTACAAAATTTTTGATGAGTCGGTATTTAGCACCATGGACGTGCCGCAAACTATAGTTTGACTAAATCAAACATCGATCAAAGATTTTACCTCTTCCTCCTTCGATATCTTGGATGGAGTTATACTCGTTTCGTGTACATCCATTTCTCCCTTGTTTCTCTCAATATCTGTAATTGTCACCATTCTACGGATATGGAATCGCCGGTTTACGGCTATAGTAGGTGGTTGACGACGGTTATGCACGAGACGTCTGGTCGAAAACGATACGATTTCTTCTTTCTCTCTCTAGAACCGGTGTTTCCCTCTCTAGCAACTGTAAAAGCTTTTTTAAAAATTTTAACCCAATAGCGGCATAGGGTGACTAACTATTACGCGTGGAGGAGATGAGGGTAAATTTGGTATTTTGTCACTCAGAGTCGTACAAAAGACTGTTGGTATTCCATGTCATTTCGGTCATAATGGTTGTGACCGCCCGGTCACAACCATTATGACCAGGGTAAAAGCGTTCAACACAAGGCTTCTCACTATAGTCATAACCATAGTTACTGACGTGTCACAACGAAGTTTACCGCCTTCTTCGCTACGGTTCCCAAAAGTTACTGAGTTTTCCCTGCAGGCATTTAATGCCTCGGTTATCGTGTAACTTTAACACTAATAATAATATAATAATAATATTCGAAGGTTTAAAATTATTTTTTAATTAATATAATATTAAATTGTTTTTTTTAAACATTATCTTGCGTCAGGACTTCGGTCACAATGGTTGTGACCGCCCGGTCACAACTATTGTGACCAGGGTAAAGGCTCCTGTTACACGGTAATTCACCCCAGTCATAACCATTGTTACCAGAGTGTCACAACGAAGTTGACCGCATTATTCGCTACGGTTCCCTAGGTTAATCTAATGATGTTGTTTAGACTGCAGGCATTTAATGCCTCGATTATCGGGTAACTTTAACACTAATAATAATATAATAGTTATATTTTATCATTAAAAGGTTATTATAATTAATATAATCATTTAATTTTTTTTTACAAACAGATAACGAGTCAGGACAGGACTTCGGTCACAATTGTTTTGACCGCCCGGTCACAACCATTGTGACCAGGGGAAATAATAATAAAATTGACAAAAATTTTATGTTCATTATTTTATAGTTGTTTTATAAACCATATTTTTGAAAGGACCTCGGTCATAACGGGTTTGAACACTCGGTCACAACCATTGGGCCCACGGTAAAATAAGCTTTACATAGGGGCTAACACTCGGTCATAACGATATTGACCAGGCGGTCACAACGAAGTTTACCGCCTTTTTAAGGCCCAGCCCCAAAAGTTGATGGCAGGATATACAAATATGAATATACTGCCTCGGTTGGCGTACACCGTTAAAACTAATAATATTATATTAATAATAATAAAATGATTAACAATGTAATTACGTGGAAATCTTTCGGTTAATCTGATTTTGTTTTTTTTTGCATGGCATTCAATAACCACTGAGTTCGGTCACAATGGTTGTGACCGAATGGTCACAACCATTGTGACCATTGAAAAAATAGTATTACACAGATTTCGTCCTCTCGTCACAAGGACGGAGTTGGCTTTGTTCGACGGGGCCTTAAGGGTACTGCACTCGTACACGTTTGTCGGTTGTGTCCATAGCCATTACATCTACCACAACGAACGGTCTCGGGATCTTCACCTTGGGACAAAATCCTTCGAACTCGTGGCCTTCCGGGACCACGCTTCGTTTTGGGAGGATTGACGATTTGCGACCGGATTGATTCAGGCACATCCCAGCCATCAGAGCTGCCAATAGGATGGACTACAGCTGAATAACAACCATAAAGATAATCTTTCGTGTAGTATGCCGAGCAATAATTGTATGGATCTATCCGTCGGTGGTTACACACGGCCATGGCATGAGGGCATGGAATTTGATCTACCTGAAATCGTCTACACGTACATGTCTTTTGGCTCATATCAACGATCCATATTTGGCTGGCATTGTTGGTGACAGCGTACTCAAACTGATCGGCTGGCCGCGGCTGTAAGAAGTGGAAATTTAACGAATTTAGTAAAGTTGGATTAAGGGAAAATCCGCATATACCAAATACGTGGTGGCAGTTGGCATGATAACGTACCGTTACTTTTAGGCCTATTGAGAAGTTGGTGTGAAGCATCTTCTCAGCCTTTGGAGCAAGCTTCGAAGTCAATTTTAGGGCCTCCTCACGCCTGTTGACAAACCATCTTTGTTGTAGTTCCCTCAACCATTCCATTAAGAATCCAACTGGCATTAACCTGGCTTTCCGATCCACATTATTAAATGACTCCGCGATGTTGGTTGTCATGATTGCATACCGACGACCGTTGAAATATGCTCGCGACCACTTTTTCGGATCGGCCTGCATGAGGTATCGGTGCATGTCGGGGTTACGAGTACGGATTGATTCCATATGACGATGGTGCTCACTTAAAAGATACGACCTACATGCACCATCAAAATATGTCTTCAAAGGGCCTTTGAAATCCTTGTACTTGGTCTTCAGGTTTGCAGCCAAGTGTTGGACGCATATCCCGAAGGCAGCCTCCGGATACACGAGTTTGGCTGCATACTCGATACCCTTATGCCTATCAGCGACAATTACAAGAGAATCTCTAGGCCCGATTGAATCTCGGAGCTTCTCGAAGAACCATGTCCATGAGTCGTTGCTTTCGGACTGAACGATACCAAATGCAAGTGGAAATATGCAGCCATTTGCGTCGTGACCGCAAGCTGCAAGAAGCACCCCTCCAAATTTGGACTTTAATGCGGATCCATCAACCACAATTACTGGCCGACAATAAGGCCAACCGTGCTTCGAAGCAGCTACGCACATGTAGAGACACTCTAAGCAATTTGATGAGTCGGTCTCGATGTCAATGTCGGAACCAGGATTTTTCCTCTTAACCATTTCAGCCCACGAGGGAAGAACTGTAATGTAATCAAGTTTACTTAACAGTTATTAAAGCCTATTATAAGACTTATAATGTCGGTGATAAACGTATTATAAGATAGAGTAAAGGGAAATGCATTACCATTGTATGAATCTGAATCATTGCCCCTCAAGCTGGTTAGTGCTGCTTCCTTGCCTCGCCATGCTCGGAGATAATTGAAAGAGACTCCAAATTCGGCCTGCATGTCTCGCATGATTTCTCGAGGTCTATATGAGGTATTAGTCGGATCCAAGTATTTTGCCTTGACACACTCCCCAATCATCCAACTCTTGGCTTGACGATGATGCCCTTGAACAATTTCGATTGAACAGGTATGGACGTCGTCGAAGCGCTTCACGACAAACATTTCACTACCTCGCATCCTGGTCGCACGCAATTGCCATGGACATTGTTGGATATCTATATATATAACGTGTAACAGAGTAGCGGTCGACCTCTTCACTCTGAATTGATAGTGTTTACTCATGGCATCGTGGTGAAGATGGTATTGCAACAACTTTTTGTTAAGAAAAATACAGTTTCTGCAAATTGCGACAGGTGTATAATCAGCAACAACTACTGAGCCAGATAACCTGTCAGGGCTTGGTACAGTATCGGATTGAGATGTTAAGTTATTGGCAAAAGAATGATCTCCAATGCTGACGTCGACGCTATTATCGTTTGATTTACGAGCATCACCCCCAACATTCAATTTGTCAACATGAGGTGGAAGCTGAGGGCAACGAGTAATAGGAGATGAAATTTTTTTATTTCTCTCATCAGCAATTTGCATGGCCTCATCACTCTGTGCACCCACTCTGGAGAATTGGCCGTCAATGTGGTTGCTTTCACCCACCTCCGGTGGCGTGACGTCAGCCGCAGTATCATCCAAAACGTCGACGGTAATAGGAAATTTACTAAGCACATGAACATCCTTCTTCTTCAATTGTATATAGAATTTAACGTCATCATCACACTGTATCCTGACAAGAGGCATACTAGGGTGAACACCGTATCTCATGACTATAGTATTGGTTGGGACCCTCATACCGATTGCCCGTCTGACCAACTCAATAAGACCTCCGTATGTTGCCGTCTCGGGCACCAATATTCCCTTCATTTCTCCACCGATGTAACTCAATGTGCCGTCCCATCGACCATTATACTTGATGAAAACACAAACGTCCTCCATTTACTGTAAAACTACAAACAATTTTCCTGTCAAAGGGTTAAATACAAATTTAAAAAATGAGGAACAGTTAAGAAGCAAGGTAGGATGGCTTATGTCGTAGATCTGGTCCACGGAAACGCCGTTGACGCAGATCTGGCAGATTCGGCCGGATTAACAGAGTGAAACAAGATGTGGAAGGATTTTTAATACTGGGAGACAATTTCGATCAATGGGTAATGGTCCAGGGATGATTCGCGAGGATTGGGTGGGAGAAAATCAACGAAACTAGAGACGAAAAATTAAAATTTTCTATGTTCAGTTGGTTATATACTGTCGCTATGGATGTGGAGGGAATGGAGTGAGGATGGCGGGCTAGGACGAAAATTTTCAGCTTAGGGTTGGCTGAGGGCATATATGACTTTATACATACCCAAAAATTGTATGGTGACGTGGCAAAAAAAAAATTAATAAAAAAAAGAAAAAAAAAACGGTCATAATGGTTGTGACCGGGTGGTCATAATGGAAATGACCACCGCCAAAAAATAGTTCGACAAAAAAATTTTAAAAAAAATTAAAAAAAAAAAAAGAAAACTGGTCATAATGGAAATGACCACCGCTAAAAAATAGCTCGACAAAAGTCTCGAAAAAAAAATTAAAAAAAAAAAAAAAAGAAAACCGGTCATAATGGTTGTGACCGGGTGGTCATAATGGAAATGACCACCGCTAAAAAATAGTTCGACAAAAGTCTCGAAAAAAAATTTTAAAAAAAGGAAAAAAAAACTGGTCATAATGGTTGTGACCGGGTGGTCATAATGGAAATGACCACCGCTAAAAAATAGTTCGACAAAAAATTCTAAAAAAAATTAAAATAAAGAAAAAAAAATTATGACCGGTCATAATGGTTGTGACCGGGTGGTCATAATGGAAATGACCACCGCTAAAAAATAGTTCGACAAAAAAATTTTAAAAAAAATTAAAAAAAAAAAAAAGAAAACCGGTCATAATGGTTGTGACCGGGTGGTCATAATGGAAATGACCACCGCTAAAAAATAGTTCGACAAAAGTCTCGAAAAAAAATTTTAAAAAAAAGGAAAAAAAAACTGGTCATAATGGTTGTGACCGGGTGGTCATAATGGAAATGACCACCGCTAAAAAATAGTGAAATAGTTCGACATAAAAAATATTAAATTTTAATAAAAAAAAAGAAAACCGGTCATAATGGTTGTGACCGGGTGGTCATAATGGAAATGACCACCGCCAAAAAATAGTTCGACAAAAAAATTATAAAAAAAATTAAAAAAAAGAAGAAAACCGGTCATAATGATTGTGACCGGGTGGTCATAATGGAAATGACCACCGCTAAAAAATAGTGAAATAGTTCGACATAAAAAATATTTTCTTTTTAATAAAAAAAAAAACCGGTCATAATGGTTGTGACCTGGTGGTCATAATGGAAATGACCACCGCTAAAAAATAGTGAAATAGTTCGACATAAAAAATAAAAAATTTTTAATAAAAAAAAAACCGGTCATAATGGTTGTGACCGGTGGTCATAATGGAAATGACCACCGCTAAAAAATAGTGAAAATAGTTCGACTTAAAAAAGGGGTGGTCATAATGGTTGTGACCGGGTGGTCATAATGGAAATGACCACCGCTAAAAAATAGTGAAAATAGTTCGACTTAAAACAATTTTAATTATATAAAACAAAAGCGTGGTCATAATGGTTGTGACCGGGTGGTCATAATGGATATGACCATAGCTAAATAACTAATAGTTAAAAAAGTTCTTTTAAAATAAAACAAACGAAAAATTTTAATGCTTTAAAAATAAAAATTAAAAGAACTGGTCATTACGGTTATGACAAGGCGGTCATAATGGTTATGACCATTGATAAAAAATAGTAAAAAATGTAAAATTCGAAAAAAAAAGCCAGGTTATGGTCATAACGGTTATGACCGGGTGGTCATAATGGTTATGACCTTTACTTAAAAAGGTCAAAAAATTCTAATTTAAAAAAAAAAGAAACTTTCGATGGAAGTTTCTCTCTGTACATGGAAGTTTATCTCTGTAAATGGAAGTTTCTCTCTGTAAATGGAAGTTTCTCTCTTTACATGGAAGTTTATCTATATTATATGAAGCTTCGGGTTTCAAAATGGGTGGTGGGGGCTAGGCGGAAATAAGTTTTCAGTTTTCTCTCTCTAGATTTCAGTTTTCTCTCTCTAAACCACTGTACATGGTGGTTTTAAAAAAAAAAACTTTTTTCGGCCATGCGAGGGAGAGAGAAAATTTCGTGGGTAGGAGATGAGGGTAATCCTGTACTTTGATATACATTAAATGCTACTGGGCCCCACGGTAAGTGCTGAAATTGAATAGAACAAAAAGTGCTGCTGTTTTTAATATTATTTTTTTCAGAGGTGCTAAAAGTGAAATTAACCCAAGATTATATTTGATCGTTGATATCATTTATAATCAACCCCTTTTTTTTTTTTTTTGCCTGAAATCATGATTAACCAATACTTTATATTGACAACTAGACTTTAGCCAATTTATAAATAATTTAGCAAATCTTTGGTGATTATATTAGGAGGACCGTACGGTGGAGCTTCGCCCGTAGATCTTTATAGCCTTGTATCTTAGGTTAGCTCCTTTAGATCTCGTAGGTCATGTTCTTTGACTGTAATCTTATTCCCTCTATGAGGTGCTTATTTTATTTATTTATTGGGCTTCTTCTCATTCAAGAAACTAGTTCAAATTCGATCCCATTTCTTCAACTAGTTTTCTTTTTCATCTTTACATTGTAACCAGATGGTACGAATGTGATGTTTTGAACTGAATAATCTACTCAAGAGAGTGACTTAACATCTCAGTTGACCCCCAAACGGGCCCGGTTGTGTAATTTCATGTTCCCTTTCCCCCTACACTATGGCACCGAAATTTGGCTGTTGGACAAACCATATCTTTTCACCAATAATAATAATAATAATAATGTGAAAATTATAAAGAAAAAAAAAATTTAAGACTGTTAAAAAATTAGACTTTTATCTTTTCAATAATAATAATAATGTAAAATTTATAGAGAAGAAGGAATTTGAGACTGTTTTAGGAGTGACTCAATATTCTTATATGTATATTATCTTGTTGGTTTATTGGGCGACGTAAGACTTAGTGAGCTTGTTGGTTTGTTCGGCTTTGATACTGAAAGAGAAGAAAGAATTTGATATTGTTAAGAAATTAAAGTTTCATCTTAACTTAAAAGATTAACCTATTAAGTGAAGTGACTTAATATCGTTATATGTCTGTTATTATTATTATATATTTTCGACGTGAGATTTGAGTTTCTTTTTACCTTTAACAAATAAACCCCAATATTTATTTTCTTGAGGTCACGACAGATGTATTTGGGTAATAAGTTCAAATAGTAAATTTAAATTTTAATAAAATAAAATATAATAAAACTAAAAAATTATTTTAAAATGAATTTAAAATGTTGTGAACACAACATATTTACAAACATGTAGATTTGAATGCCAGCTTTATTTGAATTGTTTAATCAGCCAAAGAAGAAACCAAAACTTTAAAAGCCAAAAGAAAGGAGAAAAGATTTTGAAAAAATTGCATAAAACAGAACAACACAAGACAAGAGCCTATGGACAATCTACGGCACGCCTAAAGAGGGTTAAAAGCCAATAAGAAGCTTCACCAAAAAATAAAAATAAAAATTAAAACCAAGAAAAGATAAAACAATCAATTTCCTTTACTTTGATTAAAATATATATATATATATATATATTTACAATCGCTTTTTTCTCACTAACCAAAGTCCTAAGTCCCAAACTATTTATTTTTATAAGTACTGTTTCGTCCGCTTGTGCATCAATGTTTGTTGGAGCAGGACAGTGGGACTTATACAATAATATTACTGTCATTTCTTAAATTGTTTTCCGGAAGATTTCTGCTTTAAGATCGGAAAAAATACTCTACCGAAATAATTCGGTTTTTAAACTGTTAAATTCATATCAGAAATTATCCGGTGTGTTTTTCTTACGAAATTTAATGATAAAAAACATGCATTATTAATATAAAATCTGAAAAATATACTTGTTTTTGAAAGGATACTTATTTTTCTTTCCATATTTCTGGTTTTGCTGGGGTGGTCAGGTCTGGGCCTCCCACGTGAGTCGTTTTTTGCCAACGGTATCTTAATTCAACACAAAGCCAGTCAATGCTTCTTTCTTTACCTTATTCAGCTTAAAACTGTTCAACTGCTTCCCTTCCCCTAAGTCGCTTTCCAATTCGACACACACTCTGTTTTATAAATCCTTCCGATGCAGAGAGCTACTCCATCCCACATTTAACACACTCCAAAAATAAACCAAAAATTTTAATTTTTTTTTTTTTTAGTTGACTTTGATCAGCCATGGAGCTCTCAAGCCCCAGATACTTTCAATCTCCTTCTTCTGCGTTTTCAAACACTAGTACTGTGGTAAAAAAACAAAAACAAAACAAAACAAAAAAGAGTTTCCCAGATTTTGGTTTCCTGTTTTTTGTTTGTTTTAACGTTGTTTTTTGTGTTTTTTATTTTTTTTACAGGAACCGCCATTGGAGAGCAACAACGCGAGCTTCTATGGGAAGACCATGACCACCAAGACCAACCCATTTGCAGAGACCTTCCCAGACCCGCTTTGCAAGCTTAATCTCAAGGAGACCTCGGAGTTCGTGAAGTCATTCCCAATGCCGGTCAACAACGTTGTGGAGGCGAACAGAGGTTTTCTCGAAACCTCGTCAGCTCAGAGGAGAAGAGAAGGGGTGAGCTCGGTGATTCACAGAAGAGCCGCCATGGAAGCTCCTTCAACTCCCGGTCGGCCGGTCTTCAGTTTCAGTTCTGGAAACTTCTCGAGAAAGAGCTTTCCTTCCAAGTGGGACGACGCTGAGAAATGGCTCATAAGCAGCTCCTACCATGACTCGCCGGCGCACACCGTCAAGTCATCGGAGTCCGTCAGAACCGCCAGGCAAAGCGACGGCTTTAAGCCACAAATGGAGGTCTTCTCCGATAAGTCCAGAGTCACTGAAGAAAAAGTCTCCGTCCCAAGCTTTCATAGCTCTGTCAGGAGTTTCAACGGAGTCTCGGGTTCAACGGATATCTTTCTAAAAGGTCAAAAAAAAAAAAAAAAAAAAAAAAATCCTGATAATCTCTCTTTTTCTATTTGCTTTTTGCTTTTTTTTTTTTGGCCCCTCGTTCCTGTTATAGAGTTGACAAATTAAAGTTTTTTGGCTTTTGACAAAATGTAGATGTGTTCTGTTTCACTTTCTGTTGCTCCTGATAAGTATTTCAAACAATGTCGATAAATATTGATTGCTTAGAAACCTGAGGAACTTACGTGAAAATGATTAGTTTATTTGTTTTTTGTGTTTTCTTTCTGAATTCAATCTATTCAATTCAAATGAATTTGGTGTGATGTGAATGGAAATCCTATATTGAAATATCGGTTTTCGTATCAATGGAGGCAAAATTTCGGTTCCAAGATGATCAAATACAAGAATTTTTATCAGTTTCGGATAATTCGCTCATGGGGTTTGTTAATACAGACAAGTTCACGGAGGACATAGAGCCGATAATGCCGAGTTTCAGAGCTACGGAACCAACCAAAGAAGGCTTTCTGTTCAAGAACTCGCCCTGCGAGACCATGAAAGACGCGGGCACGGAAGTGGTCCACAACGTTCAACATAGGGACATCGGGACGGAGATGACACCCCTCGGAAGTTCCACGACTTCGAGGTGCCACACGCCGTTCAAGAGCTCGTCCCCGGCACGCCACAACACGCCTGCAAGCAGGTCGGGGCCGTTGGGTTTGGGGTACTCCAGCAGCACCAACAGCACCATCGACATTGCTCAGTTGCAGGAGTGTCATTTAGCCAAGCTTCAACTCGGGACACATTACGACTCGGTCACATCGAATTGGAGTTCGAGGGAAGAGGAAGAGGAGGAGATATCGAAGAGCCTGAGACATTTTGAGACGGACAATGTGTCACATAAGAACACTCCTGACTCGAGAGCAGCTGCTTGGGAGGAGGAAGAAAAGACTAAATGCTGTCTTAGGTAAATTTTCGGGTCATTTAAGGTTTGTCATTCAATTGTTGTTGTTTGTGATTTATGAGTTAAAATATTTTGATTTGGGGTTTTTTTTCAGGTATCAGAGAGAAGAAGCAAAGATTCAAGCTTGGGTCAATCTCCAAAGTGCAAAAGCAGAAGCTCAATCAAGAAAGCTAGAGGTACCTCTTGTTTTCCTGTTTCTGACATTTTACAATTTATTTGCAGCCTCTTTATGTTATGTTGTCTAATCAATCACCACCGAGAATCACCACCGAGGGACCCAAATGGGTCGGCAAGATTGATCGTTTTTCCCGACTAGATTTTAGATTTAGTCCTATATACGCACTTTGTCACGTACCATATAATTTTATCATTAACAGTAGGAGCGGAGCTATATTGAGAAGGGGTGAAATATTTTTGTGATCTTTCCTTTTTACCCACACTCGAGATTAATTATCTCATGTAAGCCCTCCTTACAACTCCTCTCTTACCTATAAACTCATTGAACATATATATATATATCGAACAAGAAATTTTTGGTCGTGTTGAAAATAAAGTCACCATATAGAACTTAGTATACACCCCCACTGAACTAGAAGACTAGCTCCGTCGCTCGATTTAATAGAGTAATTAATAACTATATATTTTTTTTATCTTTGTTTCTTGTGAGTTAATTCAAGAAGATAATATTGGTCAACATAATATGCCTTTAATTAGCTCTCTAATCTGATATTTAAATTCTCATTTCCTAGCTTTATCGAAAACTGAGATGCCATTGTTGTCCTCTATCTTGAATTTGTAATTTATTTGTTCCATTTGTAGAAAAATAATATAGCTGGCTAAATTTTGTCTCTATGCGTGATCAAACAGCAAATGTACCAGTAAAACTGTAAAAAGAATGTGATATCACCTTTTAGTTCATATACAAATACTATACAATACAGTTTACACCAAGAGACGGTCAAAAAAGCTGATTCATACTTTGGTTACTGTTATTTTATAACAATTTGGATTGGCATATCAGGCGTATTATTTGCATAGTCATTCTTGAGCCACCCGCTCTTATTATTTTACTGGTTTCTTGTCCCACTTCTGATACATTATAGAATTAAACAGTGTTTTCCTCAATATATAAAAAATATATGTACATATAAGCTTTTTGTGCATGCATTTAAACAACTGAAGCAACCTAGAAACTTATCCTCTTAGCAATTAACAATTATCATGCATTTGCTAAGCCCATGTGAGGTAAGTTCTAACATTTAGAACTTTTTTTTTTTTTTTTTTTTGTTGGGAATTGGAATTTCACCTGTCTTGCTTGGAACTTCGGTTTATGTCTACAGAGAATTGTACAGTCAGATATTTATTAAGTTCCGTTCAATTTTCTCAATCTATCGTGATTTTATACGATTTGACCGTGCTACCTGGCATACAATTGTCATGTGTTTAAGAGTTCTATCCAAATTAACACAAGTAAATCAATTTTTTAATTTTTTTTTTTTTTTTGGAAAGGTGAAAATACAAAAGATGAGATCAAATCTGGAGGAGAAGTTGATGAAGAGAATGGCGGTTGTCCATAGAAAGGCGGAGGAATGGCGAGAAGCGGCGAGGCAGCAACACACGGAGCAG
Organism: Ficus hispida; assembly: GCA_025413025.1. Classification (NCBI taxonomy): domain Eukaryota; kingdom Viridiplantae; phylum Streptophyta; class Magnoliopsida; order Rosales; family Moraceae; genus Ficus; species Ficus hispida. The sequence goes on from CM046361.1 coordinate 21,028,698, forward strand.
GTGGAGAAGACCGGGGAACATGCCAAGAAGATTTTGAATAAGCATCAGTCTCATGTCACTAGCCGTGCCTCTTGTGGTTGCTTTCCCTGCAACAATCACTATAGGTCATGAGACGAAAAATCAAGATAATGTGATGAGATTGTAAAGCCATTTGTATATTTGATTTTTTTTTTTTTTTTGGCCTCAATTTGAAAACAAGAAACAAGTTATCTTTTTTTTTTTTTTTTTTTTTTGAAAGCAAGCCAAGAGGCTGTGGAGTCCAGTTTCCACGACTTACTATGAAGGAATGACCACGCGTGCTCAAAAGAGTTTTGGGGACTGGGATAACGATTTTTTTTTTTTAATTCTTTTTCTTTTTCTTTTTCTCAATAGAGGGGGAACAAAATTATCTCAGTTTAACTTAACAGGTGAAACCAACCCAAAAATAAATATTATTGTTTTAATTTTTTAAGTGGCCTGTTACAGTATGCAACATAGGATTGTTCTAGTTATAAGTCATGTTGTTGAAAAATCACTCAGAGTAGTTAAAATAATTCTGACTGATGATACAAAATAAGAGGTAGTATTGTAAATTAAATGAACAATAAAAAAGTTATGTAAATTACCGTGTGTTTAATCAGAGGTTAATTTATATTATTTTAAAAAAAGTATTATTTTAAAAATAACACTAATTTATATTATTTTCTTTAATTGTATTGTAACTATCACAAATACTAATATCATGTTATTATAACTGATAGTAATTACTGTGATTTTTAAAAAATCTGACGTGACACGGAGACGAAGTAAAATCATTTAAAACAATTAAATTATGTTCTTTTCTTAGTGCAAAAAAGAAATTAACTCCAAATACAGAAATGTATAGATAAATAACTTTTTATAAGACATTTTTTTTATATATAACTGAGCGACATTTTAGAAAATTAAGGGGGTATTTGGTGTATAAATTTGATTTCAGATTTTTAAGTTTAAATAATAAATTATGTTGATTTTTTAAAAAAAAATAAAAAAATTTTAAAAAATAAAAATAAAAATAAAAAAATATTTAAAAATATTAATTTAGAATTATCAATCAAACAAACCTTAAAAGAGTGACCATTTCGATTGACGGAAAGTAATTTTAATTTCATAGATTATCTTATGCTGGGCATCTTAAATAAATAAATAAATAAAAGTGTATAGGAACTTGATGTGCAAAAGTTGTGTTATTCTCGCTTTACAGAGAGTTAACTTAACTAGATTACTAGACAGTCTGTTATCACGGCTGGATTCAAAACTTTATATACTATATATTTGACACGTGTATCATCCCAGGTCCATCGTACGTAAACCTCAATCAACCAGTCATTAATTCATTTCACAGTATACAGTATAGAAATGAGGGTGGAGTTCAATATATTAACCATTAAATGATTTCTTTCCTGGCTCCACAGCTGAAAATACTTGCATAGATTTAAAGAAATATGATAGAAAAAAAATTAAATTAATATAATATTAAATTAAATTAAAATTTATATCATATTAATTAAGATAAAAGAATTTATGATATGTTGATTAAAAGATTAAAAAATAATTATTTAGATAATATGACTTTTAGATTTGTCCACTATTGTACGCCAAGTAAACTATAGTGTTACTTTCGTGTCTTATATTATACACAAGGTGATGGTACATTGTACTATATTCACACACTTATGTGTATATATATATATATATATATATAGGATCGATCTCAAATACGATAAGCCTATGTACGCTAGAAATCTGATAATTGATTTGTAATCGTTGGATTTGAAATGAACGGTCAGATTAAAAAGGTCAATGTCTTATTGACAACTATTGCATGGCTTGCACCAAGCCAAAAATAAAAAAATAAAATAAAATAATTTGAAAAAATAAGTTTTTAAGGGAAAAAAAAAATCAAGAAGTTGTCACTTAAAATTTCTTTGATGTGTTTCACATTACTTTTGACTTACATAAATAACTTCTATGAGCTTGATTAATATAAAATGCATATATATCTCTCCGGTCACACTTTTTCACTCTCAAACTTGTAATTTGTCATGCCCATAAATACAAATACAATTTTACTGACGTTTAAATTGAATATTGATGTAATTTCAAGCACTTATTTTATGTACCGTGTTTCACATTCTTTTTAACTTACATATATAATCCCTATGAGCTTGACTTACATGAAATTCGTAGATATCTCTCCTGCCACACTTTCCCACTTTTAGACTTGCAATTTGCCCCACCCATAAAATACTAATGCAATTTCAATCATTTATATTTAAATTACACTATATATCATATTGCTTTCCACATACATTTACAATTCTACCGTCTTAACGTCACATCCAAGTGCAAATATATTTAAAAATACATTTCTCAATTTTTTTATTACAATGAAATTTACCTTTTTGCCCTCACTTTGTTTGAGTAAACGATTTTTAATTCCTCCAACTTTAGTGTCGAATATTTCTGGGTTCCACTCAGTTTTCTGGTACTAACTCTCCTTCAGCTTACACTTGTAAACTGTCTGACGCAATTAGGCTTCCTCGTCATTGCCGCATCTCACACGACGCCGGAAACAGAACCTTGTCCATATATATATATATATATATATATATATTTCTATCAGAAACATGTCATATACTAATGTTCAAGAAACAGATTCCTTAAGCCTTCTTCTAAACTCCTACTGTACTTATGTTACAAAGACAAAAGGCAAGAAGTACGATGGTACAAACACCGAGTTCCTATTTCCAACCAAAAAAGAAAAAACACCAAGTTCCCTTATAAGAATGGCCAAGTCTTTCTTATTCTTAAATGTGCAAGAATCCAAATGATCGAGGACATTTCAGTCACGTAACGCGGTCTACAAATCCTTTGCATAAGCTTGTCAACTGAGGGTCATCCACACAAGGGTCTATCAGTTGACATGGGAGACAATCTTAAGGATTTCACCAACCGGGAGGTCGAAAGTTCAAATTTACTGCCAACTTAAAAGAAGTGTAAACTCTGACTACGTGGTATTACGAGAAATGACAGAGTCACCACGAGATTTTTTATTTAGCAGCCAAAAAAAAAAACGAGGGTCAATCATAGCAATCTTATGTTATCGATGATCTGTGTTCGTCGTTTTCATGGTCGTTTTTTATTCTAATCATCGTTTGCGGTTTTACATAGTTCTTGTTCATTTAAACTTTTTGTTGCTTTCTAGCTTTTTCGCCGATTTTCATTTCTTTGCCGTTTTTAACTTTTTTGTGTTTATTATCATCGTTTTCTTCGCCCTTGTCGTTTTCAAATTCTTTATGTTGTCCATCATAGTTGTCGTTTTTCTGCTTTGTATCTTTTTTTGTATTTAGTGTCGTTATGTTGATGTCATTAGGTTATTTTATTTTATTTTTCCTTTTTTCCCCCCAATTTATATCATTGCATTCTTTTTTGTCATGTTTTTTCAAACTTTTATCGCTCATTGCGGCTGTCATCTTCAAATTTCTGAGTTTTTTTTTTTCCGTTGTTTCAACTTTTTTTAGGCGATCATGGTAATCGACGTTTCTATGTTTTTTGTGGTTTTTCTGTATTATTTTTTTTTTTTTGTAGTTGTCGTTGCTTTTGTCTTTTATCCTTAATTTAAATTTCTAAGTATTTGCTTGGATGAACTAAAATGATTTATTATGTATTGAAATGCAATGTGGGTTTGGTTAAATAATTATTCGAATGTAAGGAAATGTGTGTATTTTTGTTTAGAAAAATATTATACTATTTTTTTCTAATTGCTGTCGTTTTTTTCTTTTCTTCTTTTTCCCCCTTTCTTTTTTTGTAGTCATTGACGGGTCCCTTTCACTTCCTTGAAACTTGAAAGTCTATGAACATTTACTTTTTAATTGAAAGTCTAATGCGTTTCTCACGTTAATTCAAGCACTGCTTTAATATTGCAAGAGGCTCTCCACAATTTCCTTTAACATGCAACTTTTGTTTTTGTTCATATGGGTCCCCGGCTGCAATGAGTAGTAGATATTCAAAAGTCAGAAAAAATAAAATTTAAATAGAAAATGAGAATAACATATTGTTTGGGGGGGGGGGTGGGTATAAAAAAAGAGAGAGAGCTCGTGTATTGTCCAAAAACCAATGGACAATGAACAGTGAACAATGGTACTCTTATGTTTCTAACAAAACATGTTTTACTTCAAAAAACAAAAAAAAAAACAAAAGAAATACAAGGAACAAAACGTCGCACTTGATTCCCGGTACGAAGTTCCTGTGTATGAATGGATGAACCTTATTCCGAACTATCTCGAAAGAGCCAACAAAACTAGGATTTCTCAATCACGAAACTCGTCCATGAATCCCTTGTGGAAGTCTGTCAACCGGGAGACGATTCCCGGGATCTTGTCCTCCTGCGGCAGTATTGTGCATCTAAAATGCCACGTGCCTGGGACCTGTCACGCCATCGCCAATAGAAAGTTAGAAACAGCTTCACAGTCACACAGAATAACCCACAAAAACGATGTAACAAAACTAACCTGCCCAAAGCCAGAACCCGGAACAAAAACTATTCCGGTCGTGTTGAGAAGACGGCGAGAGTAGAAAGCATCAGGTGCTGTATTTGCAGCCTCGGCCGCTTTAATTGCCTTCTGCGGCAGGTTAATGCGCGGGAAGAGATACATTGCTCCTTCTGCCTTGTTGCATGTTATACCCTCTAAGTTGTTAAAGGCATCTTCCAGGGTCTGTATTAAGAATAATAAACTATTGAGTATAGTAATGTTAAAACACTGGAATTTACGTCTAACCCAGTCTATCTATACATATTACTTTTTCGTTCCACTAACCTTAGCACGCCTTGCCAGGGACGACAAAATTCCATCTCTCTCCGTACGATATGATTCGTAAGATTCATCTCCAACCTGCATAAAGAGTAATTTAGTGCCATCTTTTTCTCTATGCTAGTCAAAGAACTTCTAACAAAGGAGGCCCGAGCTCTTACAGTCTTGATCCGATAAGCTCAAGCTACCAGAATTCTTAAATCCGATAACAAGTAAGAAGTTTCTACTATAATAAGCAAATTAGATGTTAACCTTGGGAGGACTCATAACGAGGCTTGCAAGAATTTGACCGGAGATATTTGAGCAAAGATTCACAGACGCCACTTTGTATATTTGTTCCCTTATATCAGCACTAAACCCGGTAACTTCCATGTAACCTCCTCTCTTTCCACACTCCCCATAGTATCCTGAAGCCAATAAATAAATTTGTGAATACCTTACTTCATTTATATGAACAACTCCTATCTTTTACACTAATCACATCACACTGAAATCCTTAGGCGTCCACCTTTGGAGACCGACTGGAAGGATACCAAGGCAATATCCTCCTCACCATATCCCATAGACCGGGAAACCTTCTTGAAGGAATGAAACTCCTTGTCAGGAACATAAACATTTTCCTGATATACCTGTGCAATGTTCACCGGATACTAGTATCAGTGGCCATAAAATAAGCTACATACATTTGGGATTTATTTGACAACCAATAAAAACCGTGTCATTAGACAGGACCTACCTCATCTGCCAGCAAAACAAGACCTTCTTGCTTGCAGAACTCCACAATAGCCCGCTGGTTGCCTTCGGCAAGAACCTACAGTAAAGATTCCAAAACTTCGGTTAAATGACAACTCTAAAAGAATTCAAGTATCTTCTTCAAAAGCAATGTCTTTTCATATGCAGTTAAAAACTGTGATGTGAACTTTGGTCCTCTGTTATTTTCAAGTACGTAACTATGTCATCGCTAATAACAGCACACCTGGCCTGTCGGGTTGCCTGGATTGATGACAACCAAGGCCCTCACACTGATTCCCTTAGACTTGGCCGCCTCCAATTGCTTCTTAAGTTCAGAAGTTTCCAATCCCCACCCTGATGCCTCATCGAGATAGTAAGGAACCTACAAATATCGGGTCATAGATTTTAGATTCCCAGAACACTGAAAATGATCATCGAAGTAATTAAAACAGAATTCCTATTTTCCAACTTCTAAACACTTACAGACTACTACATATTTCTGAAAATTTGCTAATAAATCCAGTTTAAGTTTGGTTCACAGCCATGTAAATGCTAAATATTAGCAGTTGAATATAAGAGGATTATGAACTGACTAATAGACTGAACATTCTCTGTATAATACATATCTATCTATGTGGAATAAACGTACCAAAGTGCCCCCGTGGAGGGCAATAGAAGCAGAATATAAAGGGTACTGAGGAATGGGGCAGAGAATTCCGTCCTTCTCTGACCGTATAAGCAATTGCATCATCATGTGGACCTGGAGTGATGGAATTAAAGGGGAAAAATATTATATGACTTGATGATGAAATTAGCTACGTTCAATAGCATATTAAAATAACTTAAAGTGAAAAGAAGAAAACTTAAAAATTACCGCAGGACTTGCACCATCTGTTAAGAAAATGTCATTTGGATTGGCAGGATAGCCATCACGAGCTTCAATTCCAGCAGCAATTGCATCACGTAACCCCTTGATACCCTGACATAGAAAAGGAAATGTGAGGAATAAGGGACATATAACGATGGTTTTATTGCTTACAGCTTAAAGTTCTCGACACAGAAACATAACTTCAGATTTTTGGATTTTCCCATTTTCGGTAATTTGAAGTGGAATCAGCTAATAATTACCTGGCTGTGACTGTAAGCACCAGTTGCTCTTCCAGGAATTTGATCAAGAATTTGCCAAGCTCGCTCTATTGCATCCGCACTGTGACAGGTCATGGGGATGCTCAGGGAACAAAGAGATTAAAGAAAGATATATGAAAGTAATTCTTTATTTAAATGACAACCATTTGATTGTTTATCATGCTGCTTGCATTATTATATGATGGAAATGAAATAAAAGATTTGCACCATATCAAGTCACCAAGTTTTTTTCATGATCGACTTTTTTTTCAGTACCTGAATAAGCCCTGTGTTTCACTTTTATCCAAAATCGCTGGGTGGTCACATAGTGCGAGAACCTAACAGACAAACAGGAATAACTAAGAATCTCTCAAGTTCTAATAGAAATCCTGATTTCCATATCGAGGTCTAGCAAACCGACCTCTCGGAAAAATGTAATCGGCTGCTGGCCAAGAGACTGGGGATTTCCAATGTTGCAGTAAAGTATCTGCACAAGATAAATTAAAGTCAGCACTCAAGCGATTAAGACCATCGATTCGCACTGTTGTCTTGACTAATATAATTTTGAGGGAACACCACAAGAGACTGAAGTTAAGATGCTTTTTCTTCTAGAGAAACTTCTACTACAGCTATTTCAGATACCATTATTCAAACTTCTAACTAAAGTATCATAACAACAATAACAGACCTATAAGGATATTGGACCCCTCCACTAAACAGGTTGACCTTTTAAGATGGAAGCTCAATCCCTTAACAGTCTCAAATTCATTCTTCTCTCTAATATTCACAGTAATCATGTATTTGAATTTTATATGTTTGATTCATCAGATTAAATTGAGGTTTGGAGTAAAATTTAATTCTAAGCAAGGCACATATGTATTAACATACAATTTACAGCCCAAAAAAGTAAACTTGGAAAAGAAGTATCAACAACATACCTCATCAAAGGGATGGGAACCTGGGTTTTTTTGTAGTTCTTCTTGCAATCTCTGTGACAGGTAAGACATTGAGGGGCAAATTCAGATACAGTTCACGGGGACCAAGTAAAAATATACATTACATTTTGATAAACTGACTCGAAAAAAAATCAAACTTAAAAAAATATGATGACCATCTATTAATTTGTTTATCTTAAGTTTCCCCTTCATGATTTTGAAGAGGCACAAGCAGCACTTTGAGGTTTGACATAATGTATAAATCTTTTTGCTAGAGAAGTCAACTACCACAATTTTATAGTTTTAGCCTCTTTCAGAATATTCTTCATGTGAAAATGTTGTTCTTATACAAAAAATTTTGCTTGAGCAGTGTCGAACGATCGCATATACCTGGGCAAGGGTGACAATTTCTCCTCGAACAGCATACTCGCACTTCAGAACCTGAAAATTCAAGGCACTTACTTACTGAATTTTGTAGATTTTTCAAAATTAAGAACCAAAGATTGAGAAAAACACTGTTCAAAACCATCTCACAGTACCAGTAACAGCAAACATCAATCAATCTGTTCAATAAGATGTTATCCTAACATTTCTCTTTTGTCCTTATGAGGGCTGCTAAGAAACCGAGCTGTTCTTGTCAAATTCAGGTGCGATCACTTATAAAGCAAACAAGAACATCATGGTTTTCGTGGATTGAAGGAAATATTGATATTTTACTCAAAAGGGGTCAAGTTAGCATAACACCCCCTCCAATTACCAAAACAGTATCCCAGTTAACGAAAGAGATACTTTCACTTTTTAATTTTAATTTTAATTTTTAGTTTTTTGTTGTCATTAGAGCAATTCAAGAACTGGCCTACCAGATGATCGGACAACCTGAGAATGCTATAGAAACAAGGAAAATGACGCCATACATACCCAATGACAAATAAAACATCATCTAGCAAAATTAAACCCATCAGTCACTGGTACTACTATCAACTTCAAAGTTCATTTTCTTTTAAATTAATATATATATATATATATATATATATATATATATAGAACTCGTTAAAACCTGAGAAAACGAGGTTCAACAAAATATCAACTTTCTCGTCCATAAATAGACAACATAATAATTTAAAAAACAAATAGGAGAAGAACAATTATCAAGTAAACACCTTACATGCATTAAAAAAACCAAACTTTGAGACTAAGAAGAAAGTCGCACGGAACCAAATGGAGGTGTTAATTCATCAGATGCCAAACCAAACCAAACATGAAAATCACACAAAACCCAGATAGAAAATCAATCTGGGAAATCAAATTCCGGAAAGAAAAACAAGAAAAAGCCAACCTTGGGATTGATGGTCTGGAGAGTGAGAGGAGAAGGGGAAGGGGAAGGGGAAGAGGAAGAGCCGGCCATGGAAGTAGAAGCGGCGGAATCAAGAACAGGAGGAGAGGAAAAGAAGAAACGTGAATGAGAAGAAGAGAGAAACCACCGACTATGATTCTGCTGAAAAGACAGCGCGAGAGCGTTTCTAAGCCTGCCAGCTACGGATTTCCGCATCGTGTTGGGCTCTGCTGCTTTTATGTGGCAAACCGTCGAGATTGTTCTGAAATATAATTAATTTTAAAAACAAAATTAATATTCGGAAATATCTACTGTATCTACGTTTTTTAGGCGGTTTCTTCTGAATCCGAGTTTGGTTGGCTCGTGGTTTGATTTGTCCACACCTCCAATTCAACGTCTGAAGCTCCCATGCGCCCACGGAATATGACCTTGCACCTCTCAATCTCTCTCTCTCTCTCTCTCTCTTTCTCTTTCTCTCTCCTGATGAGCCACCCTAAAAAGCCCCCTAGCTTCCAGATTCTAGTTTCTCTCTTTCCTGATTTCTTTTGCCTTTTATTATTTTATGCTGGTTTTCTTGTTTCTCTTTTTGGGGATTTTTGTTGCAGTTTTTTGATACGGTAAAACTGGGAAACGTGAAAAAGTAGGGGAATAAGTGATTATTTCAAGGGAGTCAACAAAGTAACTTTGACCTCGGACAAGATGTGTGTATAGGTGTAAAACTGTAAATGCATGTACATTTGATGGGATTTTTAAAAAATTAAATGTTTATTAGCAAAGTGTAGTGTGTAAATCTCCAACTTTGAGGACCATGCCACGTGACGGCGTATACTCTGCCACAATAATAATAATAACAATAAATATCATAACAACAATAGCAAGGGTCTGTTCGTGGAAGTTTCATAGATGTGTTTTAAATTAAAAACTAGACGTGTAGTTTTGAAAATATAATTTAAAAAAAATTATTTGGAGTTAAAAATATAAATATTTTAAAATATTATAAAAAATATCAATATGAATTTCTGATTTTTATATCTCAAAATTTTAAATAACTTAAAAAAAATAATTTCATTTAAATTTTAAAAAATTAAAATTATAAATTTTTAAATTTTAAGTTTATTATAAACTTACAAAGAAATGAATAGTAAAAAGTAATTTTGAGTTTAAAAAAAATAGACATAATTTTTTCAAATTAGATGTCAAATCTTTCCCCCAAACAGATCCGAAGTCCCAAAGAAACCAAATGAAAATGTGGCACGTTATGGCGTGGGCCAGCAAATGATGAGATGCTGGAGGAATGACAGGCATTGAAGAATCATATTCCTTTGCAAATTTTACTCACATCAAGAGCTGCTTGTTGGGCAAATTGATTAGAAACTTGTGGTGTGTGAAATCTCTGATATGATTCTGGTATGTGAAATCTATTGCGTACATATATGTGTATAAACATAAATGTTATCTGCATTTAGTTATATCTATATATATGCAGTGTATAGTTATATCTTTATACATTTGTATATATATTTATGCTGGGGGGGGGGGGGGGGGGGGTGTTTCTTGGGTGGTGAATGCATCAGCGAACTCCTGTCTTGTATGGAAAGATGCACTAGTGCTTGCCAACATTGTTTTCTTTTGTTTTCATATGATAGAAAGTATAATAAGTTGAATTCATGACGCCCTCTCTTTTTATGCTAATTTCATATAAAATAATGTTAGAAGTTGAATTTAATATACATCGCTAAATTATTGAACTTTTTTTTTTTTTTTCCTTTTTCAACCAAAAGATAAAGCATGGTTCAACCCTTCATATTATACAATTTATGAGTCTCCATCACTCCTGCTCAGCAACAGCACTTCATAGTGCTTTCAAAAATTAGGTAGTTTAGCATTTCAGAAGAGAGATCTGCGTCCAGGTATTCATTTTATTTTTTTAATAAAATGACCCATTTGAGTCGTGTCACATAAGCTAAACAAAAGTCATTATCAATTATTAAAAAAAAAAAAAAAAAGTTCATATCTAAAGTCAATGACTTTAAACTTGACCTAATCAAATGACTGCCCTCTCTCATTCATTAAATTGAGATAATTGCTCTTCATTCGTAGAGTCGTCAGTGAGATAAATATTGGTTCTAAATCGATCAACTGCCACCAATTTCTTCGTAACCCACCAAGTGGAAAAAACGTTGCAATAGTACTGTTGTTGTTTATTGGTTAATCAATGCAATTTCATAAGAGATTGCCAGCATTATTATGTATGAAAATATCAAAAAAAAGAAAAAACACTTTCAATTGTTCCAATAGAGTTTTAATCCATTCAACTCGAACTCATGTACATGTCAACTTAAAGATAAATAAGTTTCGAATAAAATGAGACAACATAACATTTTCCGACCATCAAACCTTCCAACAAAAGAATCGGGAAAACACATCCTATCAGGAAAGTAAACCATCAAGTTCCTTCGCTTATATATCATGTTTACAAAAAAATAAAATTGTCGAAAGAAAAGAGTGAACACTAAACAGGTCAGAAGAAGAAAAGAACATGAGCAGTGTAATGTTAAGCAAAAGAAAACGTTGACCAATCCTTTTAGTTTCTCAGTATTTGATATTTTCTATACTGTGAGTAAAGAACTATTTTTTTTAAACCCATGTTTTAAATCACAAGGACTCGCTATATTCCACACCAGCCTCAGGCAACCACTTGCCACCATGGATGAACGACGCCACAGAGAACTTGGCAGCCTCATCTGCCGAAAGATTGGGCTTGTATCCGAGCCATTGGACCCTCTTCTCCACGTTGGATCCAGGCCCAGTATTCTGGTACTCAGCATAGAATATGGAGCTGGGCGGGTCAACATTGCGGACCCACTCTATCCAGCCCTCGGACTGCAAAAACGACCCAATATCAGACTGCATAATGACCGTCGTTGAGTAGTCCTTCCAAGGCCTCCCAAGGTATGTAGGGGCAGTGAGGTTGGTATCCTTGGCGGAGAGAGTGCATTTCTGGATCGAAATGCCCGTGTTCTGGTTGATGTCCTTCTTGCCCTGAGCCGTGATGGTGTTGAACTGGTTGGGGAGCGGCTGACGCGGCTGGATGTTGCAGTCCTGGAACACCACGGCGGCATTGCCGAAGATGAAATCTATGGTGCCCGTGATGTCGCACTCGCGGTAGAATTGGCGGTTGGAGTGGGCATAGAGAGTGTCCTGGAAGGCGTCGAACGAGCACCGGTAGAAGACTGACTCGTCCGAGCCAGACCTGAATGCCACTGCCTGGTGCTTCTCTGGCCCTGCTGTGTTGATGAACCCCATGTCTTTTGCTATGAAGCCTTTCCCTGCAACAGCTGGTTTTTCACGTAGATGATGTTGATTCACAGTTAGTATTGTGTTTGAAGAATGTCATGTCACATTGTCACAAATTCACAGAATCACATGTCAACTCCGAGACCTCTCAATATCTAATATGTCAATTTTTGATTGATTAAAAAAGAAACTAATAATCATATCAGTTTCCAACAGCAATGACCAAATCAATCCTTAGATTGGTTTCTTGCGTCTGACGTAAAAATCATATCAAATCAAGATGCTAACATAAACTTAAGCAATGGTGCTAATAAGTACACTTTTTAAACTTTTTATAGGCCCTGATTAAAGAAGACATCCAGTGCGTTCGACAAGAGTGAAAATAGACACCAAGTGGCCACTTATTTGGATTTGAGAATGTTGTAAACTGGTCAACCAAACTTAAGTACCGCTGTATGGTGGGACGTTACTTCACATGATCTGTCGGTAAACTTTCCAATGTTCACACACACACACACACACACAAAAAGAGTAGTTTATCTTTCAATATTGAAAATGTGTAACGAAACCAGAATTGGATTCACAAAAATCTAAAAGCGGAAAGGACCGAGAAAGATTCAGAATTCAAATGATATCATTTATATACATTAAACTAATATAAGAAAATTGAATCCTGATAAATAAATAGCAGTTGCAGGCCTCTTAAGGCCTCTATCTGGTTTACATGTCAACAAATGGGGACCATATGCGGAAGTTGAGATATTTGCAAATTTTAGATCAGAATGGCACATGGTGGGCATCCACGAACTAACAATATTTAGCTGATATCCCAACCCAAAAATTAATTATTAAAAAAAAAAAAACCCAGTAAGAGGGGCTAAAAAGATTACTTTGGTGATATTAACACATCACAAGACATAAGCCATGTGGTTCCCTAATTGACCCGGTAAGGGGTTTCAGCAGGACAGCCTGGTGTCCACACGCTTCCCTTCACGTTCATAGATGAAGGTTTCTTCACATGTCACGTGAAATTTATGTTATAAACTATCAGAAAGCTAATTGAAAAAATTATAATTTCTAACGCTAAACACAGTATTGGTTATGAAATCCTCCAATATTTCCTACACCGGATCACTAAAAGGGTAGTTAAATAAGCCTATAATTTGCCAATTATGACATATTAGGACTTATGAGCAACAAATTAAACCCAATATATAAAAGGAAAGATTTCGTACCGAAAGTGGCCGTGGCAAAAGTGGGAGTGCCGTCGACGAAGTTCAAGTTACCGGAGACAATGGTCTTGGTCTTGCCATCTCCGATCATCATAACATTCCACTTGCTCTTGTCCAGAACCACATTCTCCACATAATTCCCTTGTTTAACTCTGATCACAAATCTCGTCTTGCTCTTCTTCGGGACTGTATTCACCGCCTCCGTGATGGTCTTGAAATCCCCCGTCCCGTCCTGCGCCACCGTTATGTTGTACTGCTGGTCATCCTGGAGTAGCCTCCGGTCACCGGCGCTGACCCATTCGGGAAACCCATCACGGTGGGCCAACAGCCTCCGGTGAGACGGGACGTTCAGCTTCGCCAGCACGCTCAGAATCCTCGCCACGATCGCCAGGCTGTTGCTGGCGAATTCGGTTGAGTTCTGCATCTGAGTCTTCAATTGGGGAGTGAGCGTCGAGTTCAGCTCGTCCAGGGCGTCGAGGCAGGTCTCCTGATCCGTGATCGTGGAGCTGAGCCAGGTCGCCATGTCGTCGATCTTCGACGACGACAACCACCTCTCCCCTTTCTTCACCTCCATCGACGAAACGGTGTCGTTCAGCCTGTCCATGGCGTCGTCGAAGACGAACTTGCAGACTTCGAGAGCCTTCTTCACATTCGTATCGTTCGTCTTCGCGATGAGCTCGTCGGGGTAACGCGACAGCCGCGAGAGCTCGTCAATGGCGACGCGGAGGGAGAGCTTGAAGAGGATCTCCGGGTCGGAGGTGTTGGAGCCCCGGAGAGAGGAGTAGCAGGAGCCCGGGTACTGAGTCACGCTACAGAGCGCGGTGAGGGATGCGGAGGGAGTCAAACCGCTGGCCGGTGACGAGCTGTCCGACGAGGAAGAGGAGCTGTTCCGCTTGTGTATGACGAATCCGGCGACGGCGCCTATGATGGCGGCGGCGAGGATTATGGAGGAGACGACGATGATGATGACACGCCGGCGGGTCTTCCGTTGGAAGGCTTGCTGTTCGAGCTCGTCGACTTTGCCGTAGCCCTTGAAGGACTTGATTGAATCCATTGGGTTTTCTTCTTTTTTTCGATCCGAGTCTGTTGAAGTTTTTAGAGTTCGAGTTTGTGTGTGTGGAAATGAGAGCGAGTGAAGAGAAAGCAAGAGCTTCTTCGGTTTCGGATTTGGGTGGGTGGGTGGGTGTGTGGATCGTTTTTTGTAGCAATATGTTTGGTGGTCCTATAAATAAATGGTTGGACAAGGATTTAATAGTTTTCTCTCTTTTTTTTAGGTGAGTAAATAGTTTTCTCTTTCTTTGATGCTTCTTTTATTTTACTTTATTTAATTTAATCAAGAAGTTTACAGTGTCATATTTTAACTTTCCAAAAAGAAAAACCATCGTCATGCTTCCTTGACAAAGAAAAAAAAAAAAAAAAAAAAAAGAGTATGATTGGACTCCTCTAACCAAAACGTTTGGTTACGTTTGCTCCGTAGTTGAAAATAAAATTTTTTAATTAAAATTATTTAATTTTTTAAAAATTATTTTTTTTGATTTTTTAGATAAAAACAAAAAATGAGCTGGAATTTTTGGATTGAATATGGAGAATCAAATATACACTTAAAAAAATTTATCATAAAATATTTGTGATCGATTTATCTTGTGAGGTATATGCATTTTATTACTTATGTGAATACAAAAAATATATATTTCGTATTAAATTTGTCTAAATAGACTACATTTCCCAATATTTCCATATTCTTTGGTCTTAAGACTTGATTAGGAAAGTAAAAACTATAAGGGCTACATTTTTTTCTTTTTTCTTTTTTTTTGGTTACTAATCATAATGCTTTGAAAAACAATATCGTCGTACAATTAATAATACGATACGTAAATATACAGAACATGTAGCGTGTGTGTGCAAATGAATTAATAAAGAAAGTACGCGGACCGCGGTTTCGTGGAAAAGGAAGTAAAAAAGGAATTTTGCAAATGCCAAAATGGATCCAGCGAGTGCACAATCAGACCACTCCAAAACTGAAAGCAGTGGGAGCCCAATAAATAAAAAAGCAAATTTGCCCAATTCGTGGCTCAGGGATTAGTGGGAGAGTGAGGCATTTGTCCGCTGATTTTGCATATCACATGTACACTTTGATACTCTAACCAAACCATATAAGATATGTCCACTTCTCCGTATGTGTGTATATATAAATATATATATATATGCCAACCAAATCTTATATACTTTATGTATGTCATGTATAGAGATAACATATGAAACATACCTTAAAAAAAAAAAGTGTTAAGGATATTTGTATATTATTTAATATAAGATTGACGTTGTCCAAGATTCTTTGGTCTAATTACATGGAGATGGAGGGTTGGAGAATATTATCGGTGGGGGTTGTGAATCGTAATTCACATAGTTATATGTTTTGGTTATTTATCTAGTTTCATTTCATGTGCCATTGCTTTTACACGTAAACTTTTTGTTAAAAAAAAGAAATGGTATATCAATAGTGTTACCCTTTTCAAGTTAATATTACGTTAAATAAATATCATATTACACGTTTTATTCTTATATGTTGATGTGTAAGACGGTCAAATCTTACATATAAATAATGAGTTTGCTTTTTATTAATGATAAATTTTATGAAAATCACATCAAAATAAAATATATAAATAAAAATTGATTAGAACTGATGTGAATCGAATGATTAAAAACAGTCCATGTTAATAGAGTGTTTTTTTTTCTCCCCTCACCTTATCTGTGGATTCTTACATATATATATATATATATATATGTCTGTATTGTATTATTTATCTTATCCAAAGAGGAGCCAATGCTGGATTATGCCTTGTTTGGTGATTGTTTCCACGGTTGCTTGAGAACCAGAAAAACCTACGCGGCTTTCTATTACCAATTCATTCCTTGACAGTTCATTAGTTACCACTTACACTTGGCTCAACTTTATTTTATTCTTTCCATGAGGACCGTGACAATTCTCCACCTTTTTTTTTCCCCCTTTGTTCTTAGATTGAATTAAAAAAGCAAACACTGTTTTTTTATTCGCACACACTGTAATAAGTATGGATCATTTTATACACAGACAGGTTCAGTTGAAAAAAATATTAGAAATATCAATTTTAATTTTAATTTAAATACCATTTTTCTGTAAATTGTTAGTTTGTCAATGGATAAGTGAAAAATATTTACCGACCACTATTAAATATAAGATAACTTATAATTACATAAATTGATAGAAAAAAATTAATATTAGAATTGATATCTTAATATTACGCATTCCGTTAATAAATAATTGACAATCATGATGATCTCAATTGACTTTTTCTTCAAAACCCTAATATTTTGATCATAATTCATTAATTAAGGGGCCAAAAAATAAAAAGGAACATTTGGATCCCTTTCACTTGGACAGATTGGAAATAGCCACCCTTCTTCCTCTACTTGGCAAAGCGGCAACCCACGACGTTATGATGTGAGAAATATCAATATGTCTTAGCCGGCAATCGCGCTATTATACGAATACATTACTCGTTTTGACTTTTCCTTCTTTTTTTTTTTTTTGTAAATAAATTATTTCCTAATTTTTCAGCTAATTTTGTGTAGAAAAATTTAATATTGTTGTATTTTTATTCAATAACAAATAGAAAAACATAAAAGGATTTAACCAAAAAAAATAAATAAAAAAACATAAAAGGAAGTAACATCTATCTTGCCTCGGAAGATGTTTAGCTGATCTGGAAGCTAATTAGTCAACGGAAGTCCTACCTTCAGCTCTCGCCGGACATTCACACAATATGAACATATATGCGTAGGATTCCGCCGGCCAATCTTGAACATCTAATTATCCCCCCATATATATGTGTATATATATATAGAAGATCTACTATCCGATATCATTAAACACTTATAATTTTTTTTTTATAATACATTGTATCGATGGTATGATTCTAATATAATATTTTTCAACTTATATCATATACAAGATTTTTAAATAAAAAGTTATAATGCTACAAGGTTTTAAATAGGATATAAATAAAAGTTACAAATATCATACGATATCCTATGTCGAATATAATATCTTTTCTGGATAGATTGATACTAATTGATCTCGATAATAATGGACTAATTATGTACCTAGCTTGTATAGTCACATAACTGATTTTTATTATGTATGGTATTGTAAGCTTAATATTACAAAGTAGCTAGACTAGAGGCTAAGATAGATCCACCTAGCTGACCAATAATTGATGACGATCTGAAGAGATAACTTAGCCAAATGGCAGCTGCTTGTCACATTTTTGGCGACTTTAATCATTAAATTTGTTAGGAATAAATTAAAAGCTTGATAACCAAACAGTCAAGTTGTCTCTACATAGCTTTTTCACCCCATACACACACACACTTTAAATTCCCCGTTCCCTCCTTAAATTCTAATATCCTTTTTCATCCAAATTTTAAAATCAGTCTTATTTAATTCTTTCTATTACAATTTCAGTAAAAACTAAATGGAAGAACTTGAAATTAAGGAAAATCAATTACTTTTTTTCTTTTTAATGTAAATCATAAATAAATAAATAAATAAGACTAATTCCCTCTTTTTTTTTTTTATCAATTTTTAAGGGAAAATTATGGAGTAAGGTTGTGTTTGTTAAATTTTAAAAAGTAAAGTGGAAGTTATTAAAAGTTCTAAGTGATTATGATCCTAAAGGTTAAGAGAAGAGACATCAATCGGACTGATTCCATGTAAGCCCAATGAACCTTTAGCATGCTCATCTAAATGAAAGCTCAAAGTGACATCCTTCAAATCACTCTATGATTAGGGAGTCGTCTGGGGTGATAATTGAAGTTAGAATTTTGGAAATGTTTTTATTAGAAATGAGTTGGAGTTTTTGAAATGTGTATTTAGTTGAAAATGAATTATTTGAAGTTAAAAAGTGTAAAAACTTAAAATATGCATAGAAAAAATGGTATTGTATATCTTATTTCATTTCTCGTGTCATTTTATCCAATTAAAAAAAAATCTCATTTCAACTTTAAGAGTATGTTTGGGATACTATCTTCAAATGTAATTTTGTCATCTAAATTTCAAATTTTCAACTTTATATTAAATTCTCTCTATTCTATTTTCAAAAAACTCAAACTTTTAAGGTATGTAACTTTCTTATTTTAAATCTGAATGAGATGATTTTTATATTAAAATGCTCGTTACAACAAGACGAATAAGGTAATATCCATTTTCTTTATTTTTTTCTAAACACATTTCAAAATTTTACACTATTTTCTATATCACATAACTTTTTTAAAAATTTAATCTCTAAACACGCATTTTCAACTCAACTTTCAAAACACCATTTATAGATGTTACCCCAAACGGATCCTAAGTAAGAAAGTTATAAGGTTTTTAAAAATTTGAATATTCTCAAATGCAAAAAGAAATATTTATAAATGTGAATAACGAAATCAGTATATTTTTGAAAGGGAAAAAAAAAAAAAAAAAAAAACAAACTTTGGAAAATTCCGTTGGGAGTTAGTTGTCTCAAATGGACCAAAGTTTGGCCTTTGGGCCATAAGGTGATGGGCCACCAGAACTAGTTGACTGGGCTGGGCCGGTATATTTATGCAGTTGGATTGGGCATGGGCTTCTAAGAGTCTGTCTCGTAGTCGTCGTTTTCTTTGCGCGCTGCCATTTTCGGTCGTTAGGTTTCCGAACTCAAACCACTAGAAACCAGCACGCTCGTTTTTTCATTTTTCTATTTCATCTCTCTCTTCACGGAATCACAACCCCAGCTTTCTTTCTACTGTGAGTAGGAAAAGGTCCATTTCTGCAGCGAAATTTTATCGGAGTTAAAAAAAAAATTTGAGGTATGGTTTTCTCTCTTGAATCACCTTCGTCTGAAATTTCCTAACCGAATTGCCGTTTCCTTCTACGATTTCAATTTCCAAGTGTGATTAGAATCTCTTTTCTCTTTTTCTGAGTTCGTTTTTTTCTTTTAATTTAATTCGATTCATTTGATTAATCCTAATTTGTCGCAGAACACTGGCTAATTAGAGAGATTATTTTAACTTTAAAAGCTTATCGTGAGGGCATGGCTTTAGGTTTATTTATTTATGTATAATTATCCTTTTATAATTTGAATTTGAATTGTTATTTTGTTGTTAGAGTTTTTTTTTTTTTTTTTAATCATTATTAGGAAAATCCTATCTTGCATATTTCCGGGTCATAGTATTTAAGCTGCAGAGAATACAGGAGCTCTTTTTTTTTTTTTTTTTTGGTTATTTTTGCTAATCAAAATCTCCCGAACAAACACTTTCTTGCCATCAGAGCCATGTCTCGAATTCTTGTTCAGCCCATAGGCCAAAAGAGACTCACCAACGTCGCCGTCGTCCGTCTCAAGAAGCACGGCATGCGCTTCGAGATCGCTTGCTACAAGAACAAGGTCCTTTCATGGCGTTCTGGCGTGTAAGCTCTCTTTTTCCTTCCTTTTTGTATCGTATGATCATATATTTTACTATTGTTTTGTGTGCCCTTTTCTTCTTTGCAGTGAAAAATAGTGGTTTTTTTTTTTTTTTTTGGTTACTAGTTAAATATTTTGAAAGCGACAAACAAGTATAGAATTGTGACCTTGAATATTTATTAAACTGGAAATGTAGTCTCAAAAATACGGTGAAACAGGGAGAAAGATTTGGATGAAGTGCTGCAGTCGCAGACAGTCTATTCAAATGTTTCCAAAGGAATTCTGGCGAAATCTAAGGATTTGATTACTGCATTTGAGAGCGATGATCAAACCAAAATATGTTTGGAGGTTAGTGCAGTTTATTCGTCAATGATTGTTTTGTTTTGTTTTCGGAAATCTGTGTATAAATTTTGTGAAGTTTGGCTTTTGGTTTAGATTTTGGAAAAAGGAGAGCTTCAAATCGCTGGGAAGGAGCGGGAATCACAATTGTCCAGTCAGTTTCGGGACATTGCAACCATAGTTATGCAGAAAACATATAATCACGAAACTCAGCGTCCTTATACTATTAGCATGATTGAGCGCCTCATGCGGGAAATTCATTTTGCCGTTGACCCAAATAGCAGCTCCAAGAAGCAGGTGATTTGTCACATTAAGTTTTCTTCTGAGCTTTTTGATTTGTTTAAAACTCCGTTGGACTTGTCTGAATTCGTTGAGTTGGTTGTTCAACAAAAATTTATTGTCAAGGGCTCATTCTTTTTTGTGATGTACAAAAATTTTGTGATATGTTTCGTAGTTGACATTTAACTTTGTAGAAGTAGCCTCATTGGTTGTTTGTTTTTCTGCTAATGATAATCTTCTTTTGCAGGCATTGGAAGTCATTCATGAACTTCAGAAGCAATTTCCAATAAAACGTTCTCCCATGAGATTACGGCTTACCGTTCCTGAACAGGGTTGTTCGTCTCTGATGGAAAAGCTAAATGCATGGAGTGCTAAAATTGCTTCGAAAGATCAATCAGGAAGTCAGTTATATATTGTAAGTATATTTACGATTGTTCTATTTCCGGTGCCAAGGTTTTGTACTTGTTATTTTGAAAAATACTTTAGAACATAAGTGATGTTCAATATCACACTAATAGAGAAGTGGGTCTCATATCATGGGACCCACCCTCTGTTAGTGAGTGAGGTTAAACATCACTAATGTTCCCTAGCACTGTTCGTTTTAGGCTTTCATTCAATCCTTAGTCCTTACTTACATTACTAATGTTCCCTGGCATTGTTAGTTTTAGGCTTTCATTCAATCCTTAGTCCTTACTTACATTACTAATGTTCCCTAGCATTGTTAGTTTTAGGCTTTCATTCAATCCTTAGTCCTTACTTCAAGTTTAGGTTCAATATCTTGCAATTACTTTTACCATTGCAAAATACACATATAAAACATACAGAACAACTGTTACAACTGTTACAAAGACGTTGGTTCTGAAATTCCATTCATAAATTGTTAGACTGAACTGCTCATTTAAACCGGGGGCAAACTTCATAGATTTCTTATTCTAAAACTTTCTCGTTTTTGTAATCTCATCTCAGTTGGAGTTAAAATTGTGGAAAAGAACGCCTTTCCATTTAATAGCCTACTTAGAAAATAAAAGAGTTGCATAGCTATTCTTTACCCATTTATACATTTCAGTTTTTCTTTTTTGTTTCTAATTTTATATGTTCTTATTTTATAATTATGACATGCAGATATGTGAACTAGACCCTGGATTTTATCGCGACTGTGAAGCATTGATGAGCACTTTGCAAGGAAGGTTTGAAGTTCTAGCACTTTCTGTTCATGCGGGCGGAGACAGTCATGTGGATCACTATGATGATGATCATGAGGACCAGCCACCCCGCGTACCCAAGGAAACTATTGATTCTGCAGCAAAACTGAGGGAGAAATTGGAAAAACAAAACGCATCTACAAGTAGTGCAACGACTATAGAGGAGGGAAAGCAAAACAAATGTGGTACGTGCAATGCATTTGTTGGTGATGCGAAGCAGTTTAGGGAGCACTTTAAGAGCGAGTGGCATAAGCATAACTTGAAACGCAAAACCCGGAATCTCCCTCCACTTACTGAAGAAGAATGCACGGCAGATATGGAAGTAGGCGACACTAAGGCAGATCTAAAGGAGTACTCATTTTGAATTAGGTGTTGCGATTTGAAAGTGCTAGGACAAACAAAGTCGTTTTCTGAAGGGTACAGTTTCTTAGGTCAATTTTGTCCGTTGAAAATGTGTGTAAAAAGAGTTAATGATTTTGAAGAGTTGAAAAATATATATTAGACATATCAATTTTGATGAACTAATGTTTATGAGTATTATTGATAATTTTCACTGCTTGGCGTTATGGAGATTAGGGGGAAAAATATGAGACTTTAAGCTTCCATATCAAAAGGTCAACTTGTTTAATAAAATGATCTAATATTTTTATTTGTTTATTAGTATTGTTGTGTTTTTACGATGTGGCATTTAGGTTTTTTTTTATCATGTTCCCGTAAGATGGTGAATGAATTTCTATTTTAAAAAGTCAATCCGGTAACTATAATAGTTCAATATCTTTATATATTTATTATTATCATGGTCTTACGATGAGGGATTCGATTTTTTTTTATCCTTAACAGACATGACAATGTTTTCAACTTTGTTTCCCTTTTTGATAGTGAAAAAAAAAAAAAAAAGAAAGAAAAGTAGTCAAGTCTCTCTTAAACAACATTTTAGTTAGAAGCGATCAGCCTTTCATTTCATTATATCAGCCTTTCATTTCCTTTTAAAATAAGAAATAAAAAGTTTAACCGAACAAGCACTTGCATTCTCTTAAAATAAGTCAAAAAAACAAATGAAACTTCATGTTAAAAATTGAAATAAAACATGCATTAGGATTGTAGTTCGACGTCCTCCCAAATTAAAAAAAATAATAATAATAAGAATTAGGACTCGAACAAATTTGAATTAGGAAATCAAACATGCATTTTGTGTAAGTACTTCTTTTAGTTTTGTTTCACACAAGAAGAACCCAAGACGTCGGCGCAGGGAAAAATAAATAAATAAATAAATAAATAACCAGCTCTTTGGCTTTTTACTTAAAGAAATAATTTATATTTCTCACCAAATTATTATGAGACCTTGACAGTGAATCATCGATACAGATACAAATACCAAGCTCTTTGGCTTTTTACTTAGAGAGAGAGAGATAGAGACACCAAAAGATTTACTCACCAGGCCGACATGATGAGAGAGACTAACACGAGCCAACATCATCAAACACATTAAAACACCGTACCTTAAAAATGAAAATGCCTAATTTATAAATTTACAGACCAAGGGAGAAAGGAAATCCGGTTCCTCTCAACCAGCTCCCGCCGGCTATAAAATTACCCGCCGTGTACTGCTGAGCCTCAGTGGCACTCGTTATAACCTTGTACCCTCCCCACTTCACCCTCCCCGACGTGGCGGCGCCGGCGCCGGTGTTCTGATACTCCCGGTAAACCAGCGTGTTCAGCGCGAAGTTTCCGTCCCACTCGAACCACCCGGCGGGGACGATCACGTTGCTGATCTCGGTCTGCATGATCACCGTCCTCGAGTACGCCTTCCACGGCCGGCCGAGGTAGGTCGGGAAGCTGCTCTGGACGGGTCGGAGGTCCGACGTGGCTCCTATCCGGGACTTCTGGATCACGATCCCGGTGTTCTGGTTCGGGTCGGTTCGGCCCTGGGCGGTCACCATGTTCTTCTGACCCGAGTTGGGGCGGCGGGCGTGGACGTCGCAATCCTGTATGACGGCGGCGGCGTTGCCGAAATGAAGTCGACGGTGCCGACGATGATGCAGTTGATGAAGAATTGGCGGTTGGAGTGGACGTAGAGGGTGTCTTGGTAGGCGAGCATGTCGCAGCGGTAGAAGGCCGAGAAGTCGGATCCGACCCGGAGGGCTACGGCTTGGTGCTTGGAGGGTCCAGCTGTGTTTTGGAAGGTTAAGTCTCGGGCTAGGAATCCTTCACCCACCGCAGCTGCAACACACGTGCACAACGTGACAGAATTATAAATTTGGAGTTTTCGATAAATTTAATATTAGCATGTAAGACTATGTCACCTGCTTAATCGTGTCTCTTAAATTATGTGTAATTATGATATATTGTCTAGTTACATTACATCCATTATATTTTTAAGTTATAAATGACATGATGTAATATGATTAATTAAACATTATCTAAAACATCAAAAATTAAATTGGTGAGATCTCAGTTCGTGTAGTTCATATATAAATATTTGAAGCTGGATTTATCTAGCTACTTAGACAAAATGGATGGGATGTTTTGATTGGATCTTATTAAGAAAATGCTAACAAACACTATTGTATGATTATTATAAGACCTACTTTTTTCTTTAATCTTTTACACTAATTATAAAAGAGTGATTAATCCCTTTTCTACAGTGATCTTTTAGTCACTTTTCTAGGACTGTTACGTGACAGTTCAATCACTATACTGACCTTTTTTTTTTGTTTCTACTTAGTTTGTCTATCACATGCTAATCTCATTATTCATCATGTGACGGTTCAATCGTTATCACGTGTTTTATTTTTTTATTTATTCTGTACACCGAGTTAATTTATAGCACACCAATAGCCAGCACTCTGTTAGAGCCCATGAGAGCCAATGCTCACTTTTGGCTGGCATTTGAAGTAGTACTCATCCAAAAGACACAGACAACTTGCCCAAAAAAATAATATATAAAAAGACAACTTGACCAAAAGAAAAGAAAAAAAGATGGGACCAAAAGGCAGAAGATATTGCCGCGGCCCCCCGTAATTATATACGTGGAGTCGAAGAATCTGTAACAACTTGTCGGAGAGATCAGAGAGACCAACAGTGAGGAGCGAACACAAGAAGACAAAGGCTGCGTTAATATAAAAAATGAATCGAGTACGTAAAGGCCGGCCAACTTTGGAATAAGGATGCTAAATCCTATCCAATTCAATTCAAATGTGCGGACGGATTTAAATTTCGAAGTAGTCGTACAAATCCTACACATGTCACAGGCATTCAAACTCACTACAATTCTTACCTAAGCCCTAACTATTAGCTAATGCTAGTTTGCTCCTACAATTAAAAAAAAAAAAAACACATAAAAAAGGAAGATTTTTGGTCCGCATTTCCTTACTCATTTAGAAGTCTCGAGTTTATCCATATAACGAAATGAATCCAATTCAAGATTTTACTTGAATGATAAGCTTATTTTTCGTTCATACGACTACATGTTTAATCTCACACAACACATTAATAGATATGAAAGTAGATCAAGAGACAAGAAAATTGGAAAATAAATAAATAAATAAAACATCCTTACTGATATAAAAATTTGTCTATGAATCACTTCCTTTATATTCTTTAATTTTACCAAATAATTATATTACTAAAATATTTTTTTTTATATAATTCTCTCAGCTATTTATCTTTTTCCACTCCTACCAACCAAGCTAGTCAATCGTGACATGTGATTGACATATAAAGCTACATGGACGTGTGATCGGTGTGGTTTTTACTGATTAGTTTATTTGGGGTAAAAAAAATAAAATAAAAATAATAATAATAATAAGGGCGATTTCCTATTTTGTAGGGTAAGTCTATTCAATTGAAGGAAACAACCTTATAAACAAGAGGAGGTACAAATGCCAGCAAAAATCAATCTAGATTTGAAGTGTATTGAAATTATAACAAAAGGACATATGTACCTCCATGTCCATTTATTTGGTGTTTTCATATCAAAACTACAGTGAAAACGAGGTGCATGTGCAGATGGAAACAAAACTGACCCAGAAGAGTACACACAGACCAGAGATTAAAAAAAAAAAAAACACAAAACAAAATAAGGCTTTTTGATAACGAAGGATCCAAGAAGCATCCTCTCCGTCCTACTAGTTTTGCTAATTAGAATTTAGACCAAGAGAGAGAAAGGAGTCCGGTTATATTATTATAAAAAATAAATAAAAAATAAAAAAGAAGGAAAAAGTCAATTGTAAAGTGTAATTAATATAAAGAAAGAGACTAACCCCCCGCTCGTAAAGACACACCGGCACTAATATTTATGATGATCACATGTTATTAGACACAAAAGTGAGACTTTCAAGTGTATAAAATGACTCTCTCTCTCTTTTTTTTTTTCTTTTTTTTTTTTTTTGTACAAATGCTTTTGTAAGGTAGGGAGAAAAAAAAAATCTCTATGGTCCAAAATTGAAAGCCTTTTTTGAGTTCTCTTAATTGTCGCTTTCTCTCATGTTATGTTAGTTTTTGTTAATTGAAAATTTCTAACAAATAATATTTTTATGAAAATTATTAAAGTAAATAGAAAGATTTTAAATAAATTAAAATAAATAGTAAATTTATTGTATAAAAGAAAATTTTACTACATAAATAACATATTTACAAAACATAAATAGAACATTTACCTCATAAATTTGATGTAAATAAATAATTTATTAATAAATATATTATTTACTTTAATTATTTTTTAAAAGCTGTTATTTATTTCTTTATTACTAGAATTAACCTGTAGCTTCAAGAGGAGGGAAATACAAATATATATATATATATATTTTTTTTTTTTTCTGTATGAATATATTTGTATACATATATATAAGAATACTAAGGAAAGCTACTCCTACTGCACAGCCGGTTAAATCAAACCATGAGAGTAATAAAATCATCAAAAGGAAGATATAATGTTGGCCATCTTAATAAAATTTTCCACCGTTTTGAGTAAACGAATTAGAAACGGTCTAATTATCTTGAAAAAAAAAAATAAATAATAATACCTATTATTTTCCACGAAGGCACGACAAAGTAGATCATATGTACAATTAAAACTTTGAAAAATAAAACAAATAATGTTAGAGCTTTTTCAAATGCCAGGCCCCCATGTGCAAATTACGTATTCCATTTGCATTGAATACTTTTTTCGCCCACAATTGTTGAAAAAAGGGGGTCTATACTTGGGAAAGTTGGAACATGGCTTGCCTTGCCAAATTGGTTTTTGTGTGGAAACCATTTATTGGTGAAATTGAAGTGATTGCTAGCCAGCTGTACACTGTTGTTTCACGACACCAATACTCACAAAGTGGGAGCTAGCTAGCTTGCTGTGCAGACATTAAAAGAAATGTTGACAGTGATTGGGGGCAGAATTGTCCCTTCAAATTTTTTAGGACCATTTGGGAATTAACTCAAGATTAGATACTTACACAAACCGGACAGAAAACGGTCTTCAAACGCTGACTCAAATGGTTGTTTTTTTATACACGTTAGACTAACTTTTTTTCAAGCCCAAAAAAAAAAAAAAAAAAAAAAAAAAATCAACCTTGAGAAAGGTAGACATCAAACATCAAAATGTTCTAGGACGTGCTTGACAAAGAGTGCAATTTTGGGACACAAATTATCACACTAATAAGATGGAATTACCGATCACATTTCAGAATCTGCAACTTTTTTTTTTTTTTTTATAATATATTTCAAAGACTACTTTTCTTTCCCGTTCTTTTAGAAAAAGACCATGCTACCAAAAAATAAAATAAAATAACACCAAAAAGAAGGTGATGGTTCCTTTTTTTTTTCTGTAAAAAAAAAAAAATTAATTTTTTCATGATAAGAAATTATTCAATAAATCAGATATATATCATGATTACGTTATACATCTGTCCCATTAAAAGTTAATATTTAGAATTATTTATCTATATTATTTTCATATGGTTGTATTTTTCTTTCCTATTTTGAAACTCATTGATTGTTTGGTTAAAATTGTCATATACTCTCTATATGCAAATGACGTTTTTTTTTTTTTTTTTTTTAGATAAATGCGAATAGGCTTCGTGAACATCAACTTCGTATGCAGCTCTGCATGAGGTGGAAAGCTTCTATAGGACCGGAGCACGAGGGTCCTCTGCAGAAGTGGGTCTCATTTATAATGCAATTTTTGAAAAATGAAAACGTGGAGCTGTCACATCATGGGAGCCTTTTTTGGGCAGCTAAAAAATAAATAAGGAGTTGAATAACAATTCTCATTTTTTAAGCTTCAAATTATATTATTTAAAAAAATAAATAAATAAACAATTTTTTCAACGGAAAAAACATAATTTGTAGAATATATACTTGAGTACATCAAAACCCATTCCAATGACACGAAAACATGACAATTTGAATTACATACAACTCATTTTTAATTTAAAAAATGAAATTAATCAATATAAAATGTAAACATAGTAATATAATATTATAAATGCTAAGATCATTATCATATTGAATAAAGATAATCATTCAATATGCTTTTTCCTCCTCCGAATATGCATTTTCCTCCTCCGTGTGTAAGTCTTATAAATTATAGTAGTTTTCTAAAAAAACATTATTTGGAAACACATGTGTCGTTTCGCATTAATTTAAATATATAAAAACGTTTTTAACAAAAAAAAATCATAGGAACTATTTGAAGTTAATTAGTAATGTAAGAGATTTACTATTTATTTAAGGGATTTAGTATTTAGGTAGAGTATTTTCGGTGATTTTTAGCAAATTAATGTAATACTTATTAAAGAAGAAAAATATAACTAAATAAAGATGATGTAAACAAATTACTCCAAATGCTTGATTTTTAATGGCCAAATATATTATGTAAATATGATATTATGATACATCTGATTTATTGAATAATTCGTGATGTAATTTAAAGACATTTGCTACGTTGTTACCTAACATCATCAATGGATTTTGTACTCCACTATCTACTTATAATTACCACTATATACCCTACAAATCTAATGCAAACACAATAGGACAAAATTATATTTACCGAGCAAGAGGAAATAACAAGTTAAGAAAGCAACAAGACATGAGTTATAATTTTTTGTTAAAAAAATAGCAATAATAAATGCAGAATTTATATTTTTTATTTTTTATTTTTGGTGTCTGATATTTATAATCAATTATGTCATAGTCATTTAAAATATTTAAAATATTAGAATATCTTATATCATTTCGAAACGTGTCGTGGAATTATTGACTATTTGAAACGTTAAAATTGAACGGGTGATATGATAATGATAAATGCAAGTGCAGGAAATTAATGGATAATGTTTGGACTTACCAACAGTGGCGGAATTGAAGGTGGTGCTTCCGTCGA
The DNA here is from genome assembly GCA_025413025.1 of Ficus hispida. Classification (NCBI taxonomy): domain Eukaryota; kingdom Viridiplantae; phylum Streptophyta; class Magnoliopsida; order Rosales; family Moraceae; genus Ficus; species Ficus hispida. Next base: position 21,057,843 of record CM046361.1, read on the forward strand.
CGACATTTCTGCTGCCCGTGATGATGGTGGTGGTCCTGCCATCTCCGAGGAACATGATGTTCTTCTTCTTCTTCGACACATCCACATTCTCTCTATACACTCCCGCTTTGATCCTAATCACGTACCTCGTATTGCTGTTGTCCGGAGCAGCCGCCACCGCCGCCGACACCGTCGTGTAGTCACCGCTCCCGTCCTTCGCCACCACGACGTTCGGCGTCACCGACGACGACTGCAGCAGCCTCCTGTCCGCCGCCGACATCCACGTCGGCCACCCCTGCTTGTCCACCTCCGCCCCGGCCACCTCCACCTCCTCCTCCTCCCGGAGCTTCCTTCCGGCGGTCTCCCTCTCGGCGGCAATGTCGGTGTCGGTCATGTTCTTGATCAGAGCCAGCACGTTGCTGCACATCTTCTCCACGTGCACCTCCCCCTTGATCAGCGCCTCCCGCACGTGCTCGTCGGCCTTGTCGTGCGAGAACCCGTCGAGGCACGACTCCTGGTTGGTAATGGCGGAGCTGAGAAGGGTCAGCAGATCGTCGGCGTGTTGCTTCAGAGACTTCTTGTTCGGGTAATGGTCGAGATCGTCTTGGACTTCGTGAAGCTCGTCGAGAGTCTCGTCAATGGTCTCCAGGCAATCCTTGAGAGCGGTCTTCTCTCTTTTCGTCAGGCCTTTCCGTTTGGTCAGCTTCTTGATGCTGACGTAGCTCTTTTGGACGGCGGTGATCGTCAGGTTCACCGACAGCTCGATGACGTCCCTTTGACTCCTCACCTTCTTGCTGCTGCCGCCGGTGGCAGCGGTAGACGCCGCCACGGCGGAGTAGCAGAGCTCCGGGTAGCGGGTGATGCTGCAGGCGGATTTCAGCACGGCGTGGGTGGAGGCGTCGATGTTGGCGGCGGAGTCCGATTTCTGTTGTCGGGAGCTCACGCCGGCGGCAATGCCGATTACGGCGGCGACGACGACGAGTGTGGCGAAGAGGGCTACGAAGAGCTTCTTTTGTTTCTTGGAGAAGGCGGTGCGGCCGCCGGAGTTTGACACTCCGGCGAAGGGCTCTTTGTCGCCTGACATTTTGAGTATAGAGAGAGAGTATTCAAGAGAGAGAGAGAGAGAGAGAGAGAGAGAGAGAGAGAGGTTTTTCTAGGAGAGCATGGAGTAGAGTGGAGCTATGGGGGTGTTAATATAAAGAAACAGAGGAAGGAGACTGTGGAGCAGGGAGGCAAAAGGAGAGTCTCTTGGTAGTGTTGAAGGGATATTTTTGAATTTAAAAATTTAAAGATAATCACTCATTGGTCGTAAACCATCTATATTCTACAGAATAATATTATCTGATGATTCCATCTTATCAATTACTCTTGTCATAGTTACTTCTCTTTTTTACTCTTTTTTTTTTTTTTTTTTGACATTATTTTTTCAAGGACTTCTCCTGGTAATCTTTTGTTTCGAGCATTTTATGTAATTATAAAGTCCAAAAAGATATAAAAATTTGAAATTGTCTTTTAAATTATGGGTAACTATGATCCAAACGGATCTTAGTTTGTGATAATAATTGTTTTTTTTTTTTTTGTTACTACCCATTTATAAAGATTGTTCTTATTTTCTTTAAAATAAAATTAGAGAAAATTATCTAAATAATCATATTTTCTTTATCTATCGATCAACATAATACAAACTCCCTTATCTTTATCAATACGACATAAATTTTAATTTATTTTTATATTATATTAATCTAATATTATTTGTTTGTATCATATTGATGTAATAATTTTTAAATTTATGTCATTTATATACTTTCCTTATAAAGTTATTGTTAAGTAAATAAATAATGTGTTGTTTCTTTATTTGTACATTTTGTATGTAAGATTTTGAATATTTGGTAACTTGGTTAAAATTTGATAGTTTAAAACTGTGTATTTCAAGTAAAACTTTTTTCGACTTACTAAAGAAATTTTCTTTTATTTATCAAAAGAATTTTCTTTGGATTTTTTTTAATTTAAAGACAAGTGATTTAAATTTTACATTTTATAATGATATAAATGTGAAATTATCATTGAATTATACTTATAACTACAAAAAGTATTTTTCTTTTTTTTCTTTTTAAATAGCTAGGTAGACAAGAATTCTCCCTTTTATTCCATTAATTAGTAGTATTTTTAATTCTTATTACTATCATTATTTGGCCTTGAGTTCTTTTGCTTTAGAATTTCTTTAACTTTTTCCAACTAAAAAAAAAAGAATAATAAACATCCGTTTGGATCGTTAATTATAATTAAAATTTTTAAATTAAAGTTAGTTGATTTTTTAAAATTTAATTATAATTTTCATTAATTTTTTTAAAAATTTTAATTAAAAAATATAATTTAATTAAAATTAAAGTAATATGCAAAACAAACCTTTTCTAGTGGTTATATTGCTTATCCTTTTTTTATCTTTTTTTTTTTTGGGTGAATTTTCCTTTTTTAATCTTTTACCTTTTGACTAATCTTCGTCACTTTTTAATTCCTTCTAGCATCAGCAAATTATTATAGTCCACAGGAAACGGGGTTCCTATTGGCATTTCATAGACTCGGGTCCACTACTTTCAAGAAAGCGCTAATGTTTTGTCTGCTTTCATTGATCCACGTTTTTTTAAACATTAAAAAAAGGGTACAAAACAAAAGGACAGCATATCCATGTAGGGTGAGTGTAATAAAAACCTTTATACGATCTCTATCGGTAAAATCTTTTTTTTTTTTATCATTGAGATTCAATCAAATGGTTAAAATATTGATGGTATACGATACTTATCATACTCCTTACCTCACATAATACTTCCCACTCAAAGTCTTCTCCGTCGCTGGCGATCTTCTCACCGCCGGTGATGGACGCCGGCGGCCCACCTTCGACCCCCAGCCGTGGTCGCCGGTGAACCATTTTCTCTATCTTCTCTTCTCTCTCTTCCTTTATCTCTTCCCCTTTCTCTCTCTTCTCCTCTCCCCCAATGCCGGCGACCCACCTCCAGCCCCCACCACCGGTCCCAGCCCTGGCCGGCCGACCGCCGGTGACCTCCCTCTCTCTTCCCCTCTCTCCCACAGCCCCCCGCCCCCGGCCCCCACCCCCAGCCCCCTAGCCCCACCGTGTGCCCCCCTCCCCCAGCCTCCCCCACCTCCTGCTCCCCCTTCCCTGACGACCCCCTTTTTCTCTTCTCCTTTCTCTCTCTTTTCCTCTCTTCTCTCTCTCTTCCCTCTTCTCTCTCTTCGCGGGGCAGACGGGAGGGGGTGCCGGGGGGGCAGGGGGGTGGGGGAGGCCGGGGGAGGGGGTGGGGGTGGGGGGCGGCAGGAGAGAGGGGAAGAGAGAGAAAGGGGAAATAGAGAGGGGAAGAGAGATATAAGAGAAGAGAGAGAAAGGGGAAGAGAGAGAGGGAGGTCGCCGGTGGCCGGCCGGCCGGGGCTGGGACCGGTGGTGGGGGGCTGGAGGTGGGTCGTTGGCGTCAGGGGAGAGGAGAAGAGAGAGAGAGGGGAAGAGAGAGAAGATAAGAGAGAGAAAGGGGAAGAGAGAGAAAATGGGTCAGCGGCGGCCAACGTCCAGGACTGGGGGGACCGGAGGTGGGTCACCGGTGTCGGAGGTGAGTCACCGACGTCCGTCGCCAGCAGCAAGAAGATCGCCGATGACGGAGAATATTTGTGTGGAAAGAATTATGTGGGGTAAGGTGTATGATAAGTATCGTACACCATCAACATTTTAACCGTTCGATTGAATCTCAACGGTCTAAAAAATGAATTTATCGATAGAGACCATAGAAAGGTCTGTACCATAGACTCCCCCATTCATATAACTAAAAAAAGTCCTCACATTATATATTTATTTCTCTCAATATAAATTATCTATATATTTCAACCATCCAGATAGATCTAAAATCTTTAATCATAAGAACAAGTGTTTTACTGTCCCATTTGATTACTCGTAGTTTTGTTCGTTTGTTTAGAACACTCATATTGAGAATTCCCTCTTCCATTTATTAATCTTTTTTAAAATCCATCCCGACAAGTTTTTTTTTTTTTTCTTTCATTTTTTTTGTAAACACCTATTCATTTTAGATGAAATTTTTCATTTCAATGTGCGAAAAGGGGAACTAAATTACACATGAAAAGTTGAAAGCCATTAGTATTAACAAGGGCATGAGATTGAGAGAGATGCATGTTACAACTAGCAATACAGCATAAACCCCAGCACGAGGCAAGTGTCTTGTCTTTTTTTCTGTATCCTTTATTCCTTTATATATATATATATATATATATATATATATAGGCATGTATCAGTCACGTTTTCTCATCATTATTAATTCTACACTTTTCAGTATTGATACTCTTTTTTACTACTAATTTGTCTGCCTTTTTTTATTCTTCTTATTATTTTTTACTATTAGTAATTCTTGTTTTTTTAAACAATATTATCATCTTTTTTACTACTAGTTTGTATAATTTGTAGGCATGTTAAAACATCTTTGGCATATTAAAATAACTTTCATTGGTGCTTCGTCTATTATATATTCTATCCTTTTTTATCCATAAAACTTGATTACTGATAGGTGCTTTTTTTCTTTCTTTCTTTCTTTTTTTTTTTTTTTTTCTTGGTATACAAATAAGTGCTTGATTACATTTTTTTTATCCCTTTTCAAAATATTATCCAATGGAGTCGTGTAAATTTCTTATTTCTGTTTTGGTTCGAATTATCTATTTCCATTAATCCCATTTATTTATTTTTTCACTTGCTTTTATTGAGTTGTAAAGTTATATTTAAGCTTCACTGATCCCTTTTTTTTTTTCTTTTTCCCTGGTTTTTCTAATGAAGTAGGTGCTTTTACTCATTGTCCAAGAATAACTACAGTGAAAGAACTTATATAGCATGACTTCAATTGCTGTTATATGTTTTTATTTTCTTTGAATACTGTAATCTGTTTTCGATAACTGGTATTAATACCAAAAAAAAAAAAAAAAAAAAAACTTTTGCATTAGTTGCGTTTTGCTTCCTTCCTTTATTTATTTGGCTATGCATTTATCTTTTGTGTTGGCCCTTTTCTTTTCCCTTTAATATATATGGCTGATTATATGCACAAGATATATATCCTCTTTATTTTAGTTATATGTAATACTTCTTTTTAATGATACATAAGATAGAACAAACGATATTAATACTAAAGGATTGCCGATCTAGTCAAGATGTGTTGATATATGAATTGATTCATGTCACCATCATTTATTTATTTATTTATTTTTAAAAAAATCCTTTGATTTGCAAACCCTAGCCTTGCGGTTGCCGGTAGGTGGCAAAGCGCTCCCAAAAAAAAAAAAAAAAAAAAAAAAAAAAAAAAAAAAAAAAAACAGCTAAGCAAATGAAGACGCATATTACTCACAGTTTCCAGTTTAATTAATTCAATTGATTTCATAGCATGGGCATCTCGTGACGAGATTGGCTCGGCAAATGGTGCTTTTTTATTTTTGGGTTGGCAAATTAATGTAACTTTTATTATTGGTGGTTTACATATAAAATGGATTTATGATTTTCATCAACCCCAAAAAGTATCTCCATTTTCGATCTCCATTACTTTAGGCGGAAAAAGCAAAAAAACTATAAATTTCGTTTGAAATTTGGAAGATTCCCACGAGAAAATCTAGATACGTTACAGAAAATGTTCTGTTGAGCACAAAATTTCATGACATTTACAGAAAAAAAATGGCAGAAACGACAATATTGAAAATTGTTTAAAAAAAATTTTTTTGCAGATAAGTTGTCATATATAGGAGTAAATTCATATACCTACTCGATACAAAATGATCATCAGATCATAAATTAAAGGATTAATTCTATACGGTATGGTATGAAATAAATAATATTTTAAAATTTTAATTAAGACTTGAATTGGCAGATTTTTATTTAATTTCGTTAAATATTAATAATTTTGTTTTTGAACTTACGGTTTTGTCAAAATAAAGGCGAACATACAGTTACAAACTCGTGTATTTTGGCTGCCTCTCTTGGGCAAAAATTTCAAGGAATTAGGAACTATTACAGAAGCATTCACCAATAAATAAATAAAAGCATTAACCAGAAAACGAACCATTAAAATCGAGTACGTTAATTAAAGTTCTGTAAGCATTAATGGAAGTTTTGGTTTAGTTTTAATGGCTAATAAATGAACAAAAAATTTTGTTAATTGAGATTGCCTTATCCATCTCAGCTACTATAAGTCAAAATTATGGCTTTTGACCAAGTACTTTAGATTATTTTTATTTTTATTTTTTATTTTATGCAATGAGCGATCGGATCGATCTTCCAATCAGTAAAATGTACAAGTGCTTGATGAACCTGCCTTTATCAAAAGAAAAAAGAAAAAAGAAAAAAGTAAAAAGAAAAAAGAAAAAGAAAAAGTACTAAAACGCTTTGTCTTTGTTCTTTCCTTTCCTTTGTTCTTCCTTAATTTCCTTTCTTAACAAGTTTGGGACAAAAAAAAAAAAAAAAAAAAATTTGAGATGCTAAAGAGTATTTAGGATGCCAATGAGTTGGAATATTTACACATGCTTTTGTCTCCATTATTGAGATACCTTAATAAAGAAAGAATAATTTTGATTCTTAATTTGATTGATTGCTTCTCTACTTGATCTAAAATACTGTAAAAATAAAAATAAAAATAAAAATAAAAATAAAGGAAAGGAGACTGGAAGTAATAAATTTGCCTTTTATTTCCCTAGGCCCATATGTCTCACTCCTTTTCAAATTTTCTAGTGTGTCAAAAAGAACTTTATAAGACGAATAGAATTTGGCTAACATAAACAAAAATTGCTCAATAGAAGACACCTAATATTTAACAATATTATATTATTTTTAGACAGGAAAATTTATATATAGGCATGAAAAATTATTAGCATTTCCAAACTTAAGTAAATAATTATAAAGTACTATATAGTAAGAGCAGTCAAGTGTCGGTAGCTTCCTGTTTGGCACTGAGAGTAATTATGTATTTATTAAATCGATATTAGGATCCAGCTAGGTAAAAAACTGATTTCCTGTCGCTTTGCACGAGAAAGCACGAAACCAAATTTATCATTATGCAAATTAATATTGTTAGGTAAGAAAACAAAATTGAAATCCTACAATATTCTATGTTTGTTCAAGTACCGCACTCAGTCACACCTACAATAATTAAGTTCATAAATTCCACAATCACTTTCATAGGGAGAAAAAAGACAGTTATCAATAGGACGTGATCAAGATTTGATCTTCATCAGAATATTTATTAGTTTTTAATTAAATTATTAATGCACTCCATACTTTTGACTCTTCCAAAGCCCCGAACGGAGGTAATTAAGTTAATCCTCGCAATATATGATACGATTACTAGATATATGTTTTCATTAAAAAATTACCATTCGTATAAATGATTTCAAAATATATATAAATTTAAATCTATACGATTTCAAAATATATATAAATTTAAAATGCTCATTGTGAAATGATTTGATTTCAAAATGGTATATATAGGGCCAGATTGATTTTTCGATAAAAAATGATGGATTGGTCGAAATTCAGTAGTGTCGGTTGCCTTAGTTCAATCACTTATGTTGACTCGATCAGTTATTTTGTATAGCTTACGTACGTATTGTGTACAATGATAATTTTATCAATATATATACACACACAACGGAAAAAATATTAACTTGTACGTGCCTGAAAAAAATTAATTAATTATGTTTCGATTGGTGATTCAACTCAAACATAAAATTTTCATATTAGTTTTGTCTTTTTCTGAAAAATTAACAAAATTATAACTAATTTTTAAAAAGTCAATCAGCTCCAACCGTAAATATCAAACTGGGGCTTAGTCTCATGCAGCTATCAATATGGTTGAAAATTTTTTGAAAAAATTAGAATGTGTTTGTATCCATGATTGAACCCACAATATTGCATATATGCAGTCTACTGATACCAACTGTAAAAATGAAAATATGTTCTGCGCCGTTTCTTTAACTCTTGTTTGTTACATAATTTTAAATCTAATTTTTTAAAAAATATTTGACTATTTCAAAAAGATTCCAATCTTATAACACACATGTTTTTTTAACACCTTTGTCACTTTGTCGCCCAACTGTGCATCAATGCGCAACCGCCTTTATTGCCTCACATCATCGTTCGCCTAGCTCTTTCTCCGTTTGAGGCCATTTATTATAATAAAATGCTGAGATTTATGATTCTGCACTTTCATTTTTAAAGGACTCTTAAGAATTAATTAGAAAAACCGAGACCAGTTGTTTGTTCTTGGGAAGTTTTTCAATCAGTCTCTTTAACGGGCCAGCGTTAGTGTTGTAGATCAAGAAGTCGACGAAGTTCGATTGAACACTGAAAATGCACAAGAATTCGACGAAAACCAAATCGAACCGAGTTCGTTTGCTTAATAAAATACACATTTGTAGGCTTTCTAACATGTTTGCTAATGTGTAGCCAAAATGTCCTCTCCCTCCCAAAAACAAAAACATATTTTTTTAATAAGGATGAAAATGAGAACATTTTTTATTTTTTATTTTTTTAATGAAGATATTGGTCGCTGCTAAAAAAAAAAAAAAAAAAATCATAGGGCTAAGGCATTCCCACTAATTTCAGCAAAAATAAAATAAAATAAAATAAAATAAAATAAAATATTTTGAGTAAATTGATTTTTCAGCAAATTGATTTGTCTGTCAGTCTCTTTGCACTATTCCTGTCAAAAGTTTATTAATAATTGGTTGGCGTTTGCTTAAACTACGTACACGTCTACCATGAATTGCGCATTAATTTTCTACTCAATTATTTCTAAAAAAAAAAAAAAAAATAATTTGCTCCCATAGTCTGCTTTGGGACCCACGGGGAAACAACTTTATCCTGTCCAAAATATATATACATTGACAAAAAAAAAAGTTATTATAAATATGCACGTTCATGGCAAAAGAAAGAAAGAAAGAAAGAAAGAAAAAAAAAAGACTATACACACGTATATATATGTGTGTGTATATATATTCTCATCATCATTACGTTCTTTGCATGTGAACCACATGCTGATGACTAGTTTATAACATCAAAATCATATTGTTTTTTAATGTTTATATTAACTTATTGTCCTTTTTAGATCTCAAAATAATCTGAACAGGCGACATGATATAAATCTCTTTTTTTTTTTTTTTTTGCTGAATTTCAGCAGCTAACATTAGAAAATTAACAAAAGAGTCAATACAAACAGCTAATGATATAATAATTTCGTTCGTTGTGTAAACACAAATGGATAATTGATTCCAATCATGCATTGTAGAAAATTCACCTATAGACCGAAACCATTTTTCTTAGAGTGTGTTTACCAAAATCGTTACGAAATATAATAAAGGAAATAATGGGATTGAAGAGAAAATTTCAAAATTAAAATAAAGAATATTAATTTCTTTTAACGTGTTTACTTGTCTATTAAAGAATAATATAATAGAAAATAATCAAATTTAAATTCTCTTTATAGTGTTTATTAAACTTAAGAATTATGAATTCAAAAACTCCATCAAATTCAGTATAATAATACTATTTCACCTACCAAAGTAATTATTACAATAAGCCAATCAATATAAGAATTAAACAAGTAACTATCATTCATTCTTTTCAAACAAACATAAAAATACAGTTATATTATTCTTCATCCTTTTGTATTTTCAAACAAACATAAAAATAAAATCATTTTATTTTCTTCTTCTGACTAAAAGCAAACACAAAAGCAAAAATTCTACCAGGTCACAATTTCCAAATATCACTATAGACAGCGGGCCCAATGCATTGGTCAATGGGCTAGCCCAATAATTTGATTGTTATTTTGGGCTTGAACTAACATTGGGCTTGGGCCGTTCTCTTTCCCGCTGGACAAGGAAACGGCTCTAAACCCTGCTTTGTTGAGTTGAGCGGCGCCATTTTTGTTGTGTCTGTCTCATCATCGTCGTTTTCTTTTGCGCGCTGCCATTTTTTGAGGTTAGGTTTCTGAACTCAGCCACCGTAGAACTCGTAAGCTTAGAAGCAGCTACAGAACAGTAAGTCATCTTATATATATATATATATATATATTTTTTTTTTTTTTCTTTTCTTTTCATAATTCCAGTTCTTCAGTGATGATGTGTCCTTCGATTTTTAAGGTTAGGAAAGATTGTCGTTCTTTGCTATCCCGAGGTTTGTTGCTTGGCTTCCGAGATTTGTTATTATGTTCTGCTATCCAATTTTCAGAGTTTTTTTTTTTTTTTTTTTTTTTTTTTTTTTGCGTGATTGAAAACTTATACAAAACTTTTGTATTCTTAGTTTTGTTAGTGGGTTGTTGATATATAGATATTTATAGGAAATATTAGGTGAGTGGCGTTAAATAAATAGCTGAACCTTTTGTTTTTTTAGATAAATGGTTGTTTTTTTTTTAAATATAATTTTTACTGAATTTATCCGTATTTTACTATGGTCCGTCATGGACTATTGGTATATCACTGATTAACCGTTATATGTCCACTAAGTCCATCTGTGATGGGCAATCAACCGTTTAAAAAATGGTCATTTTTCTAAATTAAAAAAAAATGTTAAACTATGACTTAAGGAAGGCCATTTTCCTATAAGCTTCAAGTTCTCTGTAGTAAGAAGCCGTTAAAATTGTGTGTGTTTGTTTGTTTCTGGGCCAGTCATTTGGGTTGCTTATGCCTTTTGGGTTTTGTGTTGGTTAAACAAAAAAAAAAAAAGGTATTGTAGGAACCTTGTGATTAAGTCCAGGACAGGTTTAATGGGTGGGAAGGATAAATCTTATAAAAAGGACAAGAAAAGAAAGGGTACTTTCGATGACACTTCTAAGAAAAAGGTGTCTGGAAGAGGAAATGATGAGTCTGTTAAAACGGAGAATTTCACGAAGCATCAGATGAATTATGCACCTCAGAAATCTATCATCAGGTATTAAGACATTTGTCATGTTCTTCTTGTGATTAATTAAACATCTTCATTGATGTAACATGTGCTAACTGTGTCAGTATATGGAGTTATGGACGGTTTGTGCATGTATTTATGAGTTTGAATACTCCTTTTTAGGAAGCAGGTAGACCCGGAAACCACGAAATACTTCTCCGAGATTGCAAATCTTTTCGAGAGTAATGGGGTTGACTTGGAGGAGCGGGCAGTTATATGTGGTAATGCTCTTGAAGAAACCAGAGGGAAAGAATTTGAACTTGCAACTGATTATATCATCAGCCACACTTTACAGATGCTTCTCGAGGGATGTGACATTGAACACCTTTGTAGCTTCCTTCGAAGTTGTGCAAAGGACTTCCCATTTATTGCGATGGATCGATCGGTTCTCACGTCGCTGAGACTGCAATTAAGTCTTTAGCTATACATCTTCAAGACAGTGAAAGCTATTCTGTTATCGAGGATACTTTAACCATGATATGCAAGGTATCAAGAATTATGTATTTAAGCTAAGAAAATTTGTATGCGGTTAGACTAGGTTGTGACATGTTTTTAACTATGTTTGCAAATAGAATGTTCATTTCTATAGTGTTTGATTTGTTTAGCATCCCTAGCCAGAAAGAGAAATGTGTGACTTGTTGATATGGTTTTAAACTTTGATTTTCGATTTAATATATATTCCATTTTTTTCTTGAAAGGTGATTGCAGAAAATTCTGTTGATGTGATGTGTAACTGCTATGGATCTCATGTTCTTCGAAGCCTTCTTTCTCTTTGTAAAGGAGTGCCGTTGGATTCTTCAAAGTCTAATGACAGGAAGTCCTCTACAGTTCTGGCAGAGCGATTGAATTTAAAAGCATCTAGGTCAGATGAAAATGCTTCATCGCATGCTCATGAGGGATTCCCAGATTTATTTAAGCTTCTTGTCTCAGGGATGTTAAATTGTTCCAAGAAAGACATAAAGACCATGCAAATTGACCAGTATAGCAGTTTGGTTTTGCAGGCATGTTCCAGTATACCATCCTTGAAAATTTTACCGTGGATTGAAATTTATGTTCTATGATTTTTGATGAATCTTCTTGTTTAATAAAATTTCTTTTCACGTCTCCAAAACTTTTATGGCATATAGAATGTTTTGTTTATGCTATCATAAGTTTGGTTTTTGTTGTTGCTCTTTTATTTTCATATTTATGAAGGTTGCACTAAAATGCGGTGGTTTTCTCTCTTTCTCTCTCTCTCTGGCAGGCTGCTTTGAAGTTGTTGGCAGGAGACGACGAAGAACTGTTGAGAATAATCCCCACCCTTCTTGGGTGCAAAAAGGAGGATATCACAGATGGAATTTTTATAGAAGAAAATATTGTGCAAGATGTTGTTGTTTTGATGAAAGAAACTGCTTTTAGTCATCTAATGGAGGTGAGCAGCCTATTAATATGGTTTGCGTTGAACATATCTCATGCCAAAATACTATATACCACCTTAAGCTATTTTTGCTTTTCTATAGATTGTTAGTATAGCATGTCTGTACGTGTGTATAATTTTTTAGTTTGAGATCAGCTGTAAAGGACATCCATCTGATTACTAGCTTCTCATATGTGGAAGCTAACTTAACTTGATGTATCATAGTAATCAAATTCACTTGTATCAAATCTATGAAACACAGCACTCTCTCATGAAATTAATGACTTTGCATATGTCTTGAAGACGAATTCCAACTTCTTTGGGTCACTGACCCTTGAAAATCAGTATTCTGTTTACTATAGTTTACCGAGCTGCGGTAGTTATCTTGAGTTTTGTCTGACAAACACGTTTTTTGTTTCCATGTGGTGACCTTATGCTAAATTTTTATTTACCATCTCTTCTGCAACTTTGTAGGTAATTCTGGCAGTGGCTCCTGAAGTCTTGTACAATGAAATGTTTTCGAAATTATTCAGGAATTCATTGTTTGAGCTTTCATCGGATCATTGTGGAAACTTTGTTGTTCAAGCACTAATATCTCATGCAAGGGATCGGGATCAAGTATGTATCTCAGTGTTGATTTTCGTCAGCATGTTAAGATTTCACTGTCATAGATGGTTAATGCAATATTTATCTTTTCCTTGCTAGTAGTGTTTTGCCGTTCTTAGAAATTAACCTCGTTTTGTCCACTAGATGGAGTTGATCTGGGAGGAACTTGGTCCAAAGTTTAAAGATATTCTTGAGATGGGACGACCGGGAGTTATTGCTTCAGTCATTGTTGCAAGTCCAAGGCTTCATACTCATGAACAAAAGGTTTGCAATTTAATTGGCCCTTTTCAGTTACAAACGACTTCAAAACTCAGGCTATAATGTTCATCTAATTTGGGAACTTGAGATGTCGACAAAATTAAGAAACTTTCTTAAACAAGCTTATTGAGATGCGTAGCCACGATAAATAAGTTTACCAGAAGCTATTACTTGTAGTTTCCAAAAAAGAGGAGAGAGAGAAGCTCTTGCTTGTGGTTTAATCTTTGAATTAATTTGGTTTCTTCTCATTAGTAATTATAGATATGTTTCCATGACTTTGGTAGTGTTGTCAAGCCCTTGCGTCTGCAGTATGTTCAGCGAATGAATCACCAAGCTGCATTGTTCCTCGATTTCTTTTCCTTGATAACTACTTCAGCTCTGGAGACAAGGCTAATTGGAATTGGCCGGGAGGTGTTAAAATTCACGTTGTTGGCTCTCTAATTTTGCAGGAAGTTTTCCGATATCCAAGCGTATGTAAATTTTCTTGCATCCTGTTATTTTACCTTTTCATTTTTGTATCAGTAGCAGAGAGTTGTCATCTGGTAATCAATGCTTACATGTTAAAAACATAAATATGCCACAAAATTTCACTTTCTGCTGGTTGTTAGGACGCAGTTTCCATATGGCACAAACATGAAATTCTTTCAGTTTGCTTTTCGTTTACTTGAGTAGTCCGGTTCCTCCCTTGGTGTCATATCTGTTAGATCTAACATGCCATACCTTGCATTTATACTTTTCAGGAGTTTATACAGCCTTTTGTCACGAGTATTTTATCGATGGAAGATCATAATGTCGTAGAGGCAGCAAAAGATACAGCAGGTGCTCGTGTTATTGAAGCTTTTCTAAGTTCGGGTGCTTCTGCAAAACTGAAACGCCGTTTAATATCTAAGTAGGTCATTCAACTTTATCCATAATTTGTACATCTCTGAGGATCTCCGTTCACTGTTAAAACAACTGTTTTTGTTGCTTTGTAGGCTCCGTGGACATTTCGGAGAGCTTTCAATGCACTTGTCTGGTTCATTTACTGTTGAAAAGTGTTTTACAACCAGCAACATCTCACTCCAAGAGGTGATAGTGACCGAGTTGTCGGCTGTGCGAAGTGAGCTTTCCAAGACAAAGCAGGGGCCTCATCTCATAAGGAAACTAGATGTTGAGGGGTAAGTAGCTCGCTATATTCTGTTTGACAATAGTTGGTTGTCAAGTATTTCATTGGCTTGTCTCTCTTAAATAATTGTCACATAGCATAGCTATCATCACTCTACACATATGGTGATCCACAGAATGCATCATTTCACTATCTGTTCGTCACCATTGTGGCGGGTATTATTTATTGTAGGTTGAATCTTGGCAGTTATTTTTTTTTCCTCCTAAACCTTACAGATTTGCCACTCGGCCTGATCAGTGGAGGTCAAAACAAGCATCAAAACAGTCAGCTTATAAAGAATTTCATGCTACATTTGGCTCTGGTGAAATCAAGTCATCCAAACATGGAAACTTCCTAGCTCATGCTTCCAAGGAGATGCCTCGGTCAGAAGGGATAAAGAAAATGAGGAAAGAAATCGACGATAGCCTATCTTCTCCTGTACCGTTTTTGAGCAATTCAGGCTTTAAGGGCAAACCCCAAAACGCAGGAAAGCAAAAGAAAAACAAAGCAAGAATAGCAACAGATGGTGATAGCTCAAAAGGGAAAAATAGATGGTCAAAAAAGAGAAAGAATCAAGGCGGGTCAGAGAAATCTGCAGACAGAACAGAGGGGAAACGCCCGAGAGGGGACAACTTGTCGTATGCTCCTTAGAAGTGAAGAGCACGATTCCAGTTTTGTAAATTTGTTTTCAGACCTGCAAAGCTTCTACTAATTGGAGAAGAGGACTGCAGAAGTCTAGGAGAGGCAGCAGAAAGATGATGATTTCGATAAACTACTATTTTGTGTTGGTGATCTTCGACAAAGGCAAGATAGGATATAACTGAATTGGTGAAGAAGCTAGTAATGTTACTCGTTTTAGCGTGTTTCGTTCTTTCTGTTCTTTAAGATGATTTTACAGAGTGTTTCGATCTTGTAACTCTATACTTTCAAAAAGAAAAAAAGAATTTATATTCAATTATTAGAGCTAAATAGCCTGGAACTAGCAAAATTGTAATCTTACAATATTTGCATTACAAGTAACAACCGACACTGGCGCTACTCTATACCTATAAAAAAAATTGTAAGAACTAGAAATGAATGAAAAAGAAATCTAGATGCTGTCAAGATCTTAGTATCTTTCACTTGTGTACTTCTCTTCTCTACCTTCAGCCGCACTATGGCGGGTTGGACCTGGCACAGAGCATCAAGGTAAGCTAAAGGAAATCTTCTAAGGTGAAGAAGGTTGATACTGTTTGGTAAGTAGAAATGATTACTTGTTCTGTGTAGGATTCGGGGTGCTCGGTGGTATCCTCCGAAAACAAGACCCAAGCTGCTTATAAGGAGTCCTCCTGCTCGCCTTCAAATCTCCGGCAGCTTGCGAGGATGAAGCAGTCTTCGATGCTGAAGAAGACTGCCCTTTTGCTATCGGACGTGCCACTGCTCTCGACCCGCAATGTAAGGACGATAGAATGAGCGAAATTGAGAGTGCAATAGCAGCAAAAACTCTAGACCAGGCTTTCATTATCTTCTTGAGCAGGTACTTTTTCTCAGTGAAATGAAGATGTAAGCTAGCTCCAAGCTTATTATAGTCTAAGTTATATATACATATATATATATATATACTAATATGTATGTATGTATAAGTATCTACTTTCTGCTTAAAAATGATAGTAAAACTCAAAATGGGGATCTGATAACAGTGGGATCATGTGCTGGATATTTGACTGTTACATGTTGCAACTCTGACCTTCAGATTTCAGGGTCAGGTGCAAAAAGTAATGCATATTTTTTTTCAGAAGGGGATCATGTGATTGGGCACGTGACGGTTAGTCATTGTGACCCTTTTTCTTGGAAAGCTAGAAGGAGTTGATATAAACTGATAATCACAATTATAATATCTATATTTATATATACGTATATATATGAATGTGTATATAATAATTGTGATGATCAGTTTTGTTGTTTACAAGTGTTTGGATCCACAGCAGCAGGGTTTATAACGTGGTGGGGTTACAGCTATTTGGGGAACAAAAATGACTTGATTTTGTTTTTGGTCAGAGAATATGGAGGTTTAAACTTTGAACTACGTCTCTCTCTCTCTCTCTCTGGTCATAGTTGCTCTGCCATGTTTTTACACTACAAAAGCAAAGTGAAAAAGGGTAAAGCCTAGCAAACCGGCTCTACTCCCAAACTATTTTTTAGGAGTTACTTGGATCTTGCCGACTAACTGGCCGTACATTTTTTTAATGTTTAGGTTTTAACTTTCGGTTACCATTATTATTATTTTCCTTTTTAAGAACCTTCTGTCGAATTGGTTATCCTTCAAAGGTAGATGCAAGGCATCATTGGTGGTAGTGACATTGCGGAAAGAAAGTCTTATTTATAGTTTTCATTTTTATCAAGTGGTTCAAGTTTTGACGCATGTAATATCTAGTCTTTTTGACAATAAAACTATATACAACAACTTTTTAAACCTGATAATTGTTAGTTATTGAAGACTTAGGTAAGGACTATTGTCATATCACATGTGGTCATATTAGACTCCTAAACTAACATATGGGAAGAGGGTGAAGATATCATTAATTTTTTTTTTTCTTATAAAAGAAAAAAAATTAAAGGCATATTGTCAATAGTTGGATCTATTTGAATTATAGGTTTAAATCATAATTCAAATAGCAAATTAAAAATTTTTATGAGAGAAAATAGTACAAGAAAAAGTTTAAAAAATAAATTAAAACGGATTCCCAAAGAGGAGCAACAATAATAAGAATATTTCTTTTATAGAATTTAAAAAAAAAAATCAACTGATACGTTAGAATTTTAGATGGTAAAATTTTATAAGTTTTATTAATTACATGAAAATAACTGTCAAAGTTGAGATCAAGAATTCAAACTCCCACACTCCTGTATACTCTCTCTTTGGTTTTTTTTTTTTTCTTTTTTTTTTCTTGTTTTTTTTATTGGTCCACTACATTAAGAAGGGTCGTTTTTCTATGTAGCTTAAAGTTTATCATTGTTACAATCAAAAGCCTTGGATCCCAAGTAACAATAAAACAACTAGAGTATTAAGCAAAAAAGAAAAAAGAAAACCAGAATATCATAATTGCAATTTTTTAATTTAAAACATTTAGATATTCATTTGATAAAGTCCGAAAACAGATGATAAATGAATAAATCCAAAATAAAAAGTTTCTGCAAGTAAATTTCCACACAAAGAGAGAGGGAGAGAGAGAGTTGAATTTACAAAAGAGACCTTGGGGAGGAATCGGCCCAATGGGAGGTTCTAGAAATGGGCCTGGGTTCAACTTTTACCGACGTGCACGTGGGACCAGTTGGCCAACGAGGCTCTCTCTCTCTTTCTCTGGCATTATGGCTTGGAAAAGCCGAACAAACAAACGGATTCACAATTTCACCCCCACCCCCTCAATCCCTTTCATTCACGATTTTACTTTTTTATTATTAATTATTATTATTATTATTGAACGGAAACGGAATCTACACGATTCGGAGCCAGCGGAACCCCCTTTTTTTTCCTTTTTTTTTTTTCAATCCCTAATTCATTATATAAAAAGAAAAACTGAAAAAAAAAAGAAAAAAAAATAATTGGAGATGTCAGCTTAACGCATCTAAAAACACCGTTCAAGCCTTTTGTGTCCACGAACAAGCTGCAATTCTTTTTTCTTTTGTACGAGCCCCAATTCATTTCCAATTCACTGATTCCAGAAGCCGATCTCATCAGGTTTGTTCCAATTTTTCCCTTCTTTCTTTTTTTTTTTTTTTCGGATTTGTTTTATTTCGATTTGGGTTTCTGATTTCTTGGATGTATATGCGTGTGTGTATCATATGTCTGGATTTTCGTTAATTGGCTTTTTAATTGAAGGATCCTTTGGATTGAGAAATTACATGATTTATTTTTATTTTTTTTAATCTTAACTTAGATTTTATGATATTTTACACGCTATTGCGCGAGAACTTTGATGCAATTGTTTTGGCAGAAAGAAAACATTGGGAAAAATAGATATTTATTAAAAAGGGCTTTTTAAATTTTTTTGCTTGGATAATTTTTCTGCTGAAAACCGATAACCCTAATCAATTTATGGTTTTGTAAGATCAAAGGGCTTCTTTTTTTTTTTTTTATAAAATTTCTTCTGATATTCATCGGGAACGGAGCTCAATTTGTGGTTAATTTGTGATTCCCTGATTGATTAGGCTTTATATATATAAATACATTTAAAATTGGATTCAGTGAGTCTCCATGATGTGTATGTGACTCTGACATTTTGCTTTCTTAATGTCTATCTGGAGAACAGGTAATCGTATTTCAGCTCCAGATAATACAAGAGCGATTAGCGGTTTATTTGCAACTCTTTTAGAATTTGTGTAATTCAAGAGATGGCCGAGAAATCGTGTGTCAAACGCCTCCAGAAAGAGTATAGAGCACTCTGCAAAGTATGAAATTTGGTTTCTATTTTCTGTTAATTGTTATCTTATGTTTGTATTCCATGCCTTATTTAAATTCATTGCATTTGCTTTCATAAGTTTTGTGTTATTCAAACGGAAATAAAGTGCTTGTTTCATGGCAGAAGGGCTGTCCTTCTCCTTTGTATTTGTATGGTTAAGAGAATTTTCTTGCATGAGTGAATATCGTATTAGGTTTTTCTTTTAGGTGGAATTTCTTTGATCCTTATTGTGTTACCTAGAAACTTACAGGAACCAGTTTCTCATGTTGTGGCTCGTCCTTCCCCAAATGACATTCTCGAATGGCGTAAGTTTACATTAACCTGATATCCTTGGAATTTCTATGAAATTTTCTTGGATATATAATTATCTTTTGGAGAATTTTCTCCTCTACTGCAATTTTTGCCTCTTTTTAGTAAATGAGACATAGCCTTGACAACATTCGGGCTTTAATCTAATTAATATGTAATGGGATAAGAAGTCACTTACGAGGTTATATTTACATACGCCCATAAAACATTGGTCAAAACATGTTTTTAAGAAAATTTAGTTGCAAGTTGATTTAAGGAATTGCTGAAATCATTAAATGGGATGGCTCAGATTGTTGATAATTTAAAGATAATGCTAGCTGAACAGCAATGATAGAAGCTTGCAAATTTTCCAACGCTTTTGAGGTATATCATTTAATCAAGCTGAAAATAGTGGTTAACCTGTTTGTTATCTAGGTGACGTCATCTTTACTTTATTTATTTGTTTGTTACTACTTTGGGTACACTGCCTTAATCTCGCTTTACTCTGCCATTTAATTAACGAGGTCGAGTTCAGAGAATGTATTGTTCCTCTTTAGTGTTGTTATTATGCGAATAAGTTGCTACATAGGAAACAACAAATTATTAGAGACTATTTTCCAGGATCCAGTGGCACTTATATTTTTGTTTCTTTCATGTCACAGATTATGTGTTGGAGGGAAGTGAAGGAACGCCTTTTGCAGGTTGGTTCCATCCAAAGAGTTTGAAAAAAAAAAACCTTCTTTTCCACCAATGTGGTGTTATTTACTAACAATATTCACTTTATGTTGCATTTTTATTATGAATATTTGCCTTACTGACTTTTTGCATTTTTGTCATTGTTTGTTCTCCATGCTTTATTCTCATAAGGTGGATATTACTACGGGAAGATCAAATTTCCTCCAGAGTATCCATACAAGCCTCCAGGAATAACGTAATTTGCTTTTCCCAACTTTTATGTAATAAATGTACTATTGTTAATTTCAATTTTCTTTTGAGCTTGTGTACTCGGCTTTTATTTTTTTTTTAATTTTTATTTTTTATAACTTATGTTTTTCTATCTGCAGCATGGTTACTCCCAGTGGACGTTTCATGACGCAGAGGAAATTATGCTTATCTATGAGTGATTGTAAGTTTTGAGCAGTAGTATGAAGATATCATTTCTTAATTTTCTTTTGACAGCTGATACTAATCCTTATATTGTTCCTTTGAAGTTCATCCGGAAACTTGGAATCCTATGTGGTCTGTATCGAGGTAAGACAAGAATCTGTTTTAGAGGTCTATTTTTTTTTTTTTTGTTGATTTGTTTTCTAGAAGTGTCAACAAGCTGCAAGGAAACAACTCCTAAAATCACTAATATGTGTGCTCCTCCAATTATGCAGCATACTTCAAGGGCTTCTTTCATTCATGGTTAGTCCATTTTGACTCGAATATTCTAGCCTAAAGTTAAATTTCGTTTAATAAGGATACGTTCATCTGACAATTATACTGATCTGCAGATGGACAACAGCCCCACTACTGGTAGTGTGAACAGTACCATCGAGGAGAAGCAACGATTGGCAAAGGCTTCTTTTGCCTTCAATTGTAAGAAGTAAGTCTGCTGGATAAACGAAAACTTGTATGTATGTATGTATGTGTATCTAGTCTTTGCATTTGAGGATTATAGACACATCTGAACATGTTGTTCTTCCCTTTGTATCCGTGGAAGTGGAATGATCCTTCTTTTCTTGCATGTCTTAGTCTAGTCTGGTCACTTCCTAGCGTGACTCCCGTTTTAATTTGGTAGTCAGCATTTGGGGACTCATGTTTGGGTTGCTTATTTTCGTAACTTCTCTTAGCTTGTTTTGAGCTTGGACTTTTTCACCATGCAGTATATTATGCCTGACTGTTTCCCTCTATGTAACAGTGCTACATTCCGGAAAATGTTTCCAGAGTATGTTGATAAATATAACCAGCAGCAGCAGCAGCAGCAGCAGCTTAGTCCAGAGCAGGTGCCAATGGATACATCTGAGATAGAAGATTCGAAGCCATTGTTAGAAAAGGCTAATGATTCAGCCGGAGATGTGAAAAGAGTAGATGATCGTAATGACGGGAGAAAAGACAGAAAACAGTCGATACCAACTTGGATGATGTTGTTGCTGTTTTCCGTATTTGGCCTTGTAATGGCGCTGCCGCTTCTACAGCTTTAGTATCGGAGATCACGTGTGGAAAGTTTACGTGGGTAAGTTGAGACAACGGTTAAGCAAGTTAAAGAGACTAATTAAAAAAAATGATCCTTAGTTTTGTGCTGTATTCTAACATGATTTTGTATAGAGGACAAAGCAAGGAGACTCAGTTGAGTCACTTGACTGATGTTTCATATTCTATGTTAACGTTTGGGTCGTTTCTCTAGTCAATGTTCCAACATGACATGCCTATGCTTCTATCTTATTATAGTGTTTCTGTTCGGGACTCTGTTAGCTTTTATTCTCTCTCGCCTAACAGGAATTC
The DNA here is from genome assembly GCA_025413025.1 of Ficus hispida. Lineage (NCBI taxonomy): Eukaryota > Viridiplantae > Streptophyta > Magnoliopsida > Rosales > Moraceae > Ficus > Ficus hispida. The sequence continues at coordinate 21,079,424 of CM046361.1, forward strand.
AATACTGATTACACATAAGATTAGGAGTTCGAATCTTCAGTCTCAAAATTCTAAAAACAAAAAGTATACACTCTAAAACTAAAGTATAATAAAATAAAGATATGGTCTTTTATGCCCCTTCTTTGTTTATTATATTTTCTTTTATGCCCCTTGCGTTCTTAAATATTAACATTTCGAATTTGATGTTTCTCTGAACTTGATGAATTGAGTAAAGAAATTTGCTGTATTTTATGCAAGTTGGTATCTTGCTTCATTTATATTTATTTTTCAACATAAATGGACATTTTTATACTTCAATGATAATAAACTTTTTCAGGCTGGACTAACCTGTCGAAATTGCATTCATACGGCATGTCTGTTTTTAACTTTAAACAAAATGTCGTTTACTCGTGAGGGCGTGGGAAATTCTGAGATGCTGACTACATGTCGTTTTAATAATAACATATTATGGATGCTAAATAAATATGTATTACTAATAAATAAACTAATGATATAGGAAATAAGTTACATTATTAATTAGTATTAGCAAAAAACGCAATTTTTTTTTTTTGTAATTACACTAATTACTTTTAATAGTTTTTTAAATATGCTATTTACGTTTTTAAGCTTCCGTAGATATGGTATGTATCCCTTTGACAGGAGACATGTCATGTCACTTCATTATATACGCCAACAAGCTTTGAGAATAACAAGTCATTTTTATTAATAAACGACAAAAAAGCTTTTAAATTGAAAGTGAGATGCATTTTTTACGTGGAAGTGACTGCCATTGGTCAATTCGATTCTTGGAATGGAAGCAATGACGTGCAAGGATGAGTGGTAAAGAGCAACGCAAGCCCAACCAAAGTCCCAATAACATTTTTGAAACTTGGTCCAATTGCATGAAAATTACTTATGAAGTTCCGTTAAGAAAATTAATTCTAATTCAAATTTTTTTATTGCCAAATCACATGTCATATCTTTATCTTTATGTATGAATATAATTAATTGATATAATAATATTTTTAATATTAATAATAAAAAAAATTTATATATCATATAAATTGAAATTAAAATTAGTGTTTTTGGTATTTTGTAAGCGTAACATTTGATTATTAATAGAATTGCATGTGTTTTTAGACATAAATTTATGCACGCCTTGAAAACAGAGAAGGATTTATTTTAAAGGAACAAAAACAAATAAAAGAAACAAAAGCTGTATAGTCTATTGTAGTTGACTAATTGTCTTTTAATCCAGTCATTGTCGTTGAACTCATTCACTAAGCATAAAATAAATAAATAAATAAATAAAATACAACATAAGAAACTCCAAAAAATCCCTTCAAAAAAAAAAAAACAGAAACCCCCTAAAATGCGCCTTAATCATCGGACGCATGCAAATGCATATCACAATCTCCACGGACAAAAAGTATCCATGCCTAACGCTCTGTTTTTTTTTTTTTTTTGAATTTTTTTTCCCTTTCTTATATTGAATATATATTTAGTAGTTAATCTTATTACTTTATTTCTCCACCGAAAGAAAAATTTCTTATGTTTGTGACAATGTGCGGCCATTAGGAAAAAGCGGGGCAAACAAAAAGAAAAAGATTACCAGAGTTCTTTGAAGTTCATACCAAAAGTTTGAAGGCAAATTATAGGGTTTTCTCGTTTTGTGGGCTCTGATTAATAATCATATGGTTTTGTCAATTCGTTACTTATATTAATTAATTATTTAATTAGCCTTGAATGATTCTATTTGTCTTTTAAGTGCCTACCTTTCTTATTGGTGATCAAGATATGGATTTCCCTTTTCGTTTCTATGTTTATTAATTTAATATTCCGTAGTCCCACATTCAAGTTTCTATCCGAATGTCTACCATAGACAAAAGGGTTAAAAAGACAGCATGACATTGTAATGCATTTTTTAAATAAACTTAAATCTTATTTGTCTTTAATCATTTTACGAAGTTATAATTTGGTTGTTTTTTTTTTTTTTAAGGATTCCTAAACTCTTTGAAATAGTGCGATTTAGTCTTTTTTACTTAAAAAAAAAGTTAAATTGAATGAAGTATATCACGTACATGACACATGTAAATTGAATTATGCAAATTATTTTTCTTAATTACCATAAATCATATGTGATTAACTTGATATTTTTTGTTAAAATTTTAATTTATTAGTAAAAAATACCGTTTTGCACCATTTTGAAGTGCCTAAAGACCATTTAGCCAAAAAAAAAAAAAAAATTTCAAGACCAAATTATAACTTCGTAAAAAATAAAAGAATAAACAAGTAATTTATCCTGCTATTTTTAGAAATCTTATTAATCTTATTAAATAAGATTGACTACATACAATAAACATTTTTTTTTAAAATAATCCTCATAATCTATTACTCTAAAAAGATTCTAATGTATTTAATGATATTTGATTACTTCCAACCAAGTATATCACTATATCCTAATGATTTCTGTTTTGACAAGGGGAAAAAAAAAGATATGGGTGAATATGCCTTTTTCCTTGATCTTGAAGTTGGGTTAGCTGTGTAAATATCTTCCCCTCTCTAATTTGTGCATAACTTTTGGTACAATGTAGATATAGATACAATGTAGATGTAGATATGATGGATGGTTTGGTATCTGCCCTTCCTTTTCTAGACCATTATTTGAGGAAATCTTTATTTTATTTTTATTGTTATATTTAATTTTTTTTGATGAATATTATAGAAAAAAGCTTTAAAGTTTAACATTAGCATCTAAACCGCCCAAAATCGTCACTCTAAAACTTGGCACTTTATTTGGGGGGTTTCCATTGGACAGTTGGTCTTTCCCTTTCTGCTTCTCTAATTCCACATTCATGAATCCAAATCCCTTAATGGCAGAAAAAATCAAATATTATTATTATTATTACCATCATTATTATTATTGCTAGAAAATCTCTTTTCTATTTTCTTTCTTCTTTACTACTTGAAGAACATGATTGACAGATGTGAATCGTCTTCTTGTCCCTTTTAGTTCACACTCACCTGCTGCTCAACATTACTATTCATTTCCCTTCTCCTTTTATCTTTTTCTCTTCTGTTATATTGGGTTTTGGCAAGAATGAAGAAATCTCCTGTGTACCCAAAACACGAGACGAATGACAACAATGGCGGCGATGAATACGATCCTCATGCGGACTTTTCTCTGGTAATGACGACTGTTTGTTAACATTTGCTCATTTTCAATACATTTCTCTTCATTCCTAGTCCAAACATTGATGAGAAAGTTCTGTTTTTGTTTACTGTTAATCTTGCTTAAAACTTGGTCAGTTTTTGGAAGAAGTGAAACGCAGTGAGAGAAGAGCAGAATTCGAGGTAATTTCGTCGGCCGTTTCAGAAGAAGATGGAGAGAGAAAACCCCACCAAGAGGAAAAGAAGAAGAAGAAGAAGAAGAAGAAAGCATGGAAAGTTTTCCTTATGCCATGGTGGAAAGGAGACAAAAAGAGCAAGCCTCAAATGAAACAAGAGACCAATTTTTCTCACGTTTCGAATGTAAAAAAACGTGGTTTTGCATCTGGTCCGGTTTATTACAGCAGTGGCAAGGAGACAGATGGCGGGCCTCCTCGGCGTCCGACATCGGGACCTCTCAGCAGCCTTTTCAACGCAACGAGGAAAGCTGATACCGAGATACCTTACATGTGTCTTAACAAACTTGATACGCCTCGTGGTGGTGCTCAGACTCGTGGACCTGTTTATCTGGTAACTTAGTACACCAACATTTTCGGGATGGAGGTTTGAAATATGATAATTCAGGAATTGGATGTGACCTTAATGGAGGGATTAGTTTAGAACCGTTAGATATATGTCAAGTTTTGTTAGTTTGCTTACTTTTTTTTTTTTTTACTTTATTATGATCAGATATAACGTTCAGAAACATGCACTATCGATAGAGATGTCTTATCATAAAAAGCTCGTTTTTAAGAGGTCTAATGTGTTGACTTTCTAGTTGGGTAATTTATATTATTGGTGGTGGTTTTAGCTTGAAATTGGCAAGAAAACAACTACGAAACATGCTTGATGATCTTAGTTTTTCTCATCTTCTTTCTCAAGTGAACTGATATTATTTCTGCTCTGTTTGGTCCTCTTTGAGGTAATAAAAATCTGAGAACTAATATTCAAGGACATTAGAGCATAGCAAAGTGATTTGGATATACGCTTCTCAACTTGCATAAACGGAGATGAAGCTTTGAGGAAGTTCAATTCTAACACTACAAATTAAGCCTTGGGCGGGATGTCGTTGTCATCTCATCACCGGCTTTTAGAAAGACTGTTTCTACTCGCATTATGTGCATCCAACTTTTATCGACAACCTTAACTCGCAAGATGGGCTATGTTTCCTTTTCCTTTTAAAAATAAAAATAAAAAACAAAGATTTTCTCTTTTTCACTTTGCTAAAGGGAAAGTCCGTTTTTGCTGTTTTCTAGTGCCAAAGAACCTCTGAAATGGCAGGCTTATGAAATGTTGTACTTTAATGACAAGTATACACTGTAAAATGCCCAGTGGGGTATATGAAATGTGTGTCCCAGTTCTGTATTTGAGAAAGAGAGTCGTTTTTGTCATAGATTTAAACAATAAATTTAAATTTTTGTAAGAGAATAATACATTATGCACTGATTCAAATGAGGCTGAGTAGACTTTTTTTTTTTTTTCCACACACGTCAGAAAATATCATGTACACGCTACGTTATTAATATTACTGAATCCATATGTCTAAAGGGCTCTTCAAGAGGGCATTTCTTAAAGTCAGAAGACATCACAGAATCTTATTTCCACAACCGTGGGAATATTGCCACTGGAAGAATGAGATTTAAAAATAAAATAAAATAAAATGGTTACAAATGCATTGCAAGTTTACAATTCTGTTCAATGATGAAAAAACGAAGCAAAAAAGGAATTTTTTTTTTTTTTTTTTTGGCTTTCATAATATACATTCATTTCAAAATTCAAACAACTGTTATATAATCTGTTTTGAAGAACAAGTATACAAACTTCTCTTTTTGTCCGGTAGGCAGTCAGAAAAGGCTGTAAGTTCAAAAATGTATCTATTCATCTCAAGAACACAGCAGAAACTGAGCAAAACACCAAAGTGAATGCTTTTTGTGTCTGTATTTTATGCATCTCCAAAAGAACCAAACCAATTCTCCGGGATGATGGAACAGCTTCTTTCCGATTTGCCAGAATTCTTAGCTCCAATTACCAAATTTTGTTCAAACATGAATTTTTCTCTCATATTATTAGCCTGGTCCTCTGTTTGCTTGCTCATTATCACCAGAATTAGGACTGCAAGGATTCACTCTTCTTTCCCTGCTCAGAAGCCTCTTCAGCGACCTCAATCGGGTCGTCACCGGCGACTTCAATTCGTCGACCGAAGGAGATTGCGACGACGATGACGCCGGGTTCTCGCTCGGTATATCGATCACCAACTCTCCATTGATTCTACTGGTAGCGGCAGCTGATGAAGCTGAAGCTGAAGCTGAAGTTGAAGGTGCAATAACAGAGGGTTGAGATTGAGAAGAAGGCCCTTCTTCCAAGCAGGCATTGCCGGAGCTAACCCGAGTCTCGTCTCCCCAAAACAGCACATTCGTAGGGAAATTGGGAAACTCGGCGGCGTAATCGGAGGCTAAATTCTCTTCCGGAGACCGGACAGTCTCCGAGCCGGCAGAATTCGACGAACTCTCGGGAGCTACCGAGTTTCTGCAGAGCGGACAAGTGGAGTGGGACTGGAACCACATGTCGATGCAATCCAGGTGAAATCCGTGGTTGCATTTCGGCAAAAGCCTGGCCTTTTCGCCATTAACGAGCTCGGAGAGACAAACCGCGCATTCCAGGCCTTCCTTGAAGTCCTCGGCGCGATAAACCACGACGGGAAGGGATCGGAGGACGGAAGGCTCGAGACCTCTCCGGAGAGTCGCGACCGTCGGGTCTTGACCTGGAGCGAAGACGAAACGGCGCCGTCGCCGGCGGGATTGCTGGTCGCCGGACGACGTCGTGTCGGCCTCCATCCGCCACCAGAACCACTTGGCGTAGAGGTGGAGGAAGATGACGAACACGACGACCACGAAGAAGACTATGATCGCGACCACCATGATCTTCCCCGTCAGCTCCACGGCCTTGGAGCCGTCCAATGATTGACTGAACTGCGTCGGTTCCCCCATTGTCGCTTTTCAGAGCTCGTTTCTGTAAAAGATTCGATCTTTAGAAACTCTAAATAAGCAGATTCGAAAATTCTTAGAGCTCGTTTATGGGTTTTGTTCAAAGTTTTGTTTTTTGCTTTTTTTTTTTTTTTTTTTTTCTTTTTTGGCGGAAGCTGACTTAGAAAAGTAGAAGAATGGGTTTAAATATAAGGGAAGAAGAAGAGAAATTGTAATGGTAAAGAAAATGAAGATTATTTATTTATTTAATAAGAAATGAAAAGCGAGGAATTTGAACTTGTTCTAAGAATGGTGGTGGAAAGGAAGTTGCAGTCCAAATTTGAAATGGATAGGAAGGCTAGCCTAAGACGTAATGGGAGCTTTCAAAGAAAGTATGGGAGAAGCAGGCGATAGAAATAGTTCATGTAGAATTTCAAAGACTTTTTTGGACTTTTTAGAAGGAGAGAGAGAGAGAGAGGAGAGGAGAGAGAGAGAGAGAGAATTAAAAAAAAAAAAAAAAAAGAAGGAAAAATATGACGCATTTTTGGGGTCAAAAAAACGACAGTTGAAGAAGACTTTCAAAACGCCCTCAAAAAGTCGCTTACTTTTCTAATTTTTTTTTCCTTTTTGACGCCTGTTATGGCTTTAAGTTTAGTTAGTTTCCCAGTTTAAATATTGATTTGTTTTTATGCACAAGGTAAGACGCTTAAATCAAATCAGTAAGTAACTTACCGTATCAAAATCAATGACAGGCTAATTACATTAACTAGCCAAAAGGATAATAGAAGTTCAATGCCTTTTCTATTGTTTTCTATTCTTCTTCTTCAATAGAGTTCATTGAGTAGTCAAAGAGATAAACATTTTACCAGTTTTGAGGGGAAAAAAATTGACTAACAAGTCTTTATCTTTCAAATAATTAGTAAGGTTCTTTTCACAACTCCGTTTCGTCCACTGTTTCAATTTGACTGACATAAACAAAACAATAAAAAAAAAAAAAAAGAAGATAAACCCAATTTCACATCTGAAATGTAGGTGTATAATTGTATAAAAATACAAGTAATATGGTGGGAGAACGATGGCTAACCAAACTAATGACAACATTAGAACGATGACTCCATGACTTTTCAAGGGTGGTGGTGGATCATTCCAATTGGGCCAAGTCAATCGGGAAACGAAGACTAAAAATGAAAGTATGCCACTTGTGGCAAATTCAAAGCATCAAATGGGAAAGAATAAATGAGAAATGACCAAAAATTATAAGACTCGTCTAATATTGAAGGCTATGTGGGTGCTTTGGGTTTTGCAACAACATATATCCGATGTTTCTGTGAAATCCTCTTTGAATGATATGACACAAGATGGGAGTTTGGTGGGGGAGACAAAAAATGTAATGGCACATATTTACCAAGCTATAAAATTGTACTTTTCTATATGTAAACTCGTGAATTCTTTCCACCCCAAACTTCCACCATTTTGGCTGTTAAATGGGTCAATACGGCAATATTCGTGATTATTGCCTCATTAGTCGTTTCTAGTGTAAACTTAACTACCATAACGACTTTACTGGTCATCGATTTCCTCTAGGCAACTAATTCCACCATTAGTAGACGATATGTAAACCAATGCCTTTTTACATCAGTAAAAATATAATGGCTCGTTTAGTTTATAAGTTTAAACGGTATGTTTGATCAAAAAATTTAAATTTTTATGATAAAAAAAACACTATGAAAAAAAGTTCAAATTGGAAATCCACAGATAAAATAATAAAGGTGAACGTTGAGGTTGTAATAAAAATCGCACTTTACAAAAGGTTAAAAGGATATGGGGGTAATTAATTTACAATTATATTTCTTATTAAAAAAATTAATTTACAATTATTAAATTATCTGAAAATGGTTTCCCTAGTGGAGCCAAGCCAAGGCAGGCCCAGCATTATCATGTGGGGTTATCTCCAAAATACACCCCCCCCCCCCCCCCCCCCCCCCCTCTTTTTTTAAAGAACACAAATCTCAATGAAGCTAAAACCTAATGGCCACCAACTTTTGGTTTTAGAGTCAAGCACTTCTGACTTTATTTCCATGCTTGTTTAACTTTTAGTTCCATATTGTTTTGTTTTTTTTTGTTTTTTTTGTTTTTAATCTTAGAACTGGCCTTGGATCCACGTTCAAATTTTGAAACTGGTTAGGTTCTACCGTTAAGAAGGTGAAAGTTTCTAAACATGGTTCTACATGATCAAAACTAGGCATATCTCATGTTTATGATATACTCATTTCCCTCAAATTTCAGATTTATAAAAAAAAAAAAAAAAACCCTAATATGATAGATTTGAATCAACACTTTGTAGTGAAGTTAGTGTTAAATGAGCTTAAATAGAACTCATTTCCAAAAGCCAACTCAAAAAGAGAGGAAGCCAGGCTCTAAACTCATCATCATCTGTAAATTCTGACTCATATACCATGTTAAATGGGTTTGGATATAACTCATCCCTAAAAGCTAGCTCAAAAAGAGAGAAAGAGTTCAATCTACATTTAAACCCCACAGTAGCCTTGTAATTCAATGACGTGGGACAAATACACAATTTAACAAGTTGAGACAAATACACAATTTAATAATTTGACGTGTAAGTATTGCTTGGTTAAGTTTGTAATTACTGGGGTTTTGGTTTTACACAAGGAGAGGAGTGCAAAGTCAAGAAAAACAGCCTGGACAAAATGATTAAACATTGAATGATTTTGAATGCTCATCATGACCATTGATGGGCATTCCATGCGATTTAAAAGGAGCACAAACACGCAAAAGAATCAGTGGCAAATCGATGGCCTTTGTCTGCCGCTGTGGTTACTCATATCAAATTGGAGCTCACTCACAAAACCTCCATAGATTAGGGTCCACTGAGTATATCCCACCTTAAATATTCACAATTAACATATAATTTCTGTAATATTTCCACTTGTTCTTTTGTTTTGCTCAAAGAATAAAGCAAAAATATACAATATGATTATGTAAACCTACGACAAATATTTGGAATCTTACACACACACACACACACAGACATATATATATATAGTCTAATACTTGATCTTTTTTAAGCAATAATTCTCCATTGTTGTTGATTGAGTTATTTTTTTATCTATCGTCGGCCTTTTTCTCACATGAAGTAATGATATAGGAGGAAATGTGTTTCTTTAATTGTTAATCTCCATTACTTAAAATTAAAAAGTTCATCATCAAAAATATAATTACAAACAGTTTTTATAACCAATCACATTGCCATACACAACTCGCGAGAATGTGCTAACTTTACTATAAATATAGATTACTAGCGATGGTAAATCCGTAAGAAACAATTGTTTTTTTAATTTTTTGGTACATAAGATAGATATACAAATATGTATATACGCACATTACACTAAAAAACAAACAATTGCACGGGCTAGGCAAAGTGAACTACGTATACAAATGAGGAAAAGCGAAATCAAGGAAGATGATGAGCGTTACGTAATCTCTTCATTTAACAAACTGAATGTTAATGACGAAACCACACACGATTTAACATTTTTCAACTGTTTTTATGTTTTTTGTTTTCACACTCTGTTGAAGAATAAAAGGTTTGAATTCTGGTTGTTGGGTGGCAATACCTCCCGTTGTCCCTCATTTTGGGTTGGGTTAATGGCGAGCTCAAAACCCAATTTTAAGGATTTTGCTAGTTGACTCCTTTTTCTTTTCTTTTTAATTTTTTTTAATATATATATATATATATATATGTATAAGTTTTGGAGCCTTTAGACCAAAACTACAAGACAAAAGCCTGAGAGAAAATACGACTATATAACTATGACTTCGTACAATAAATAAATATCCAAACAGTTTATAGCTTTCATTAAAAAGTAAAATAAAACAAATAATTGGTCAAAACTGAAATGCGTATGCTTGATTCGTTCAACTTCAAAGCACCTAAATGAGCAATAAAAGGGGACGCCCTTTACTTTTAGAAGCTTTGTCAAGGCGGCCAACCATTCACGGTCTTATAAGACGGAAAGGAAGGATTGTTAACATATAAAGATAGCAATTAACTCTAACGACTCAGTTTATTGTTTTAATAGAAGTGATTAGTGGATAAGATAGGCTTTCGAAAAAAGAGAATAAGAACGGATGAAAATATTGAAGAAATCTAAAGAAATGCCCTTTATGAAGGGATATAAAGGCTTTACTTAACTTCTTAAAGCTTTGTCTGTGATTTATTCTATCATTTTTTTTTATCATTTTTCCTGTAGAGGGATCAATAATAAAATAATTTGATAAGTTTGGATGTCAATAATATAACATTTTAAGTTTTAGATGATACATTAAGGGGAAGTTATCGCAAATGACATATTTTATAGGTATTTTTGAAGTTTATAATATGTTTTTTTAAAAGATGATAAATTATAATATACATTTCTGGTAAATCTTTAGATTTCTTTAGATTTTCTAAAAAATTTCGGGTTTTACGATTAGTTTTTAACAACAAATTTATGTTTATAGTTTTATGTTAGAGAGAGATAAGAGAAACAATGAGAGTTGTTTTTTTTGGTATTATATGATCATAAATTTGATTATGCTATTTATTATTATATTTAAAATTTTTGCTATAATTTACTATTACTCTTTTTAAAAATGTTATTTGCTATTTCTCCTCAAAATAAGATAGTGTATATTTTTCAAAAGTTAAAATTGAAATTAACCCTAATAATTACTGTGTAAATATATTTTTATTCCATCTAATAAACATGCTATAAAATAACCTTTAAATTGATATGTTTATGTTTTTTTTTATCATCTTACTTCGGTTTTTAATCCTTTTTACTTATCTGAGTGAAACAATAATACACAGATGCATATAGGGCTGGAAATTTCAAACACGGTACGATAAAATGACTCGAAATCGATTCGAATTAAATGGGTTGGAACTACACATTTAATATTTGGGTCATAATTAGATTGACACGTGTAACACGAAATTAAACAAGCCAAAAACGTATTAGCTCACTTAACCTGTTTAACATGCTTAACTATATGGGTTGTAAACATGCCAACTCAACACAACTCGTTTATAGCTTGTATTTAAAAATGTTTTATAATTTTAAATGAAAAAACATTTTTATTGACTTTTATTAATGTTTACGGGTGTGTGTTTATTATTATGAAGGTTGAAACCCTGCATGTTTTAATTTTTTTAAAAATAATTTTTTAGTTAGTTGGGTCATGGGTTGTTTTCGTGTCAAACTCGTCATAGAACATTTAATTATCGTATTCGCATCTCATGTTACGTTAGTCGTGTTTTAACCGCTTTGTATTCGTATTTGAGTTCTCAACGCATTGATTAATCCTGTTGTGTTTGTGGTTACCCAATCCTGTTGGGTCCGCGAACACAAATCGCCATTGGTCTCATGCATATAGCTGTCGTGGACGTCTACGGGCTTCATTGAGGCCCTTAACGGAGACGGCCGAACAAAAGTCCATTTGCTCATGAACCAAACAAAAGGCAACCCACAAAGAATCACTTTGTGGGCTCTATTCCCAGATACGTACAGGATGGGCCAGATGCAGATTTTTGAGGAAAATAGTGGATACTTATCCAAGCTTCTGCAACTATTAGCAGCCAAAAAATCGAGAATTTCTGTGCAAGAGAACTCGTCACTGGTGTGTGTGGCTCTCACAGTTGCAGCGTCTTCTCTGGGTTTTGGCTTTCCGCCTTTTCTGCTCTATCCTTACCGCCCTACAAGTTACAACAAGCTTCATCTCACTTGTATTTCTCTGGATATGTTGAACCGATGACTTTATGACTTCTCTGCCTCTTCTGCACTGTGAAGCCGTTTTTGAGTTCGGAATTGGGTGAATGCGCGCCCATGCATTTACTCGGTACACCCTTCTTCTCTAAGTTTCCATTTTTCTTTTCTGGGTTCGTGGTTGAGCTTGTAATTTTAAGTTATTTTGTGATTTGTTTATTCAGAGATTGCGGCTACACAGCCTGGCCTGAGAAACCATTTGGGTATACTTGGGGTATCTTCAAGGCCATTGTTTTTTGGAAATGAGAAGATATTATCTTCTGCTTGGAGATTTTTGGGCATTTCTCAAAATTTAAACTTTAACTTGGGACGCCATGAGCCGGCTTGTAGTGGTGGACTCCTGATTAAGGCTGTTGCCACTCTTGAACCCAAGCGTTTGGTCAAAAATGGTGACAAGCACTTGGCTCACAGAAATTCTCAGCTGGGTGTGGATAAAAGGTCTCCCTCTCCCGCAGTTCGGACTCCGGTTTCGAGTGGAAGTTCCGAAGATGTGGATGAGAAAGAGAGGTTGAGGCGAATGAGAATTTCTAAAGCGAATAAAGGGAACACGCCATGGAATAAAGGAAAGAAGCACAGTCCTGGTGAGTGTGGTGTTTGAATTCGGATTCGGATTTAGTGTTTCGGTTAATCTAGTTTTGTTATTTTACATTTTGTATTCGAATGATTTGCAGAAACTCTTCAGCGGATAAGAGAAAGAACAAGGCTTGCAATGCAGGATCCTAAGGTGATGTCATGTAAGAATAAATTTATAATTGATTGGAATAGAATATTTCTCATTAGTCATTGCTTAACAATGTTTTTGTATAAGTTTTATACGCCATTCGGTTTTGCATCTTACTTGAACTAAGAATTTTGGCTGAGCAGTAAATGAAGACTTTTTGGTTTTCCAGCTCGGCGTCCAAGAGAAAAATGCTTTGCTTTTTTGCATGATCAGATCTTTTGTGCGATAAGCACGTCTCTAAACTTCATTGTAACAATCTAGTTAGTTGTGGCAGTAGTGCTATAAATTGTAACATTCTAGTTGGCATCGGAGGAAAATCTTTCTTTCTTCTTTGTTTAGTCGCGGCTTTCTTGCGCTATGATTAGACGGAATTAAGATTGTTAATTCTATTTATAAAATTTGTCTCTGCAGGTCAAAATGAAGTTGGTTAACCTTGGACATGCTCAAACGTGCGTTTTGCGCCATTCCACTTATTTGCGTTAGATTTCATTTTCAGTTTTGAATTGGCTTGAGTTAGAGCCTTTGACGAGTCCAACTAAAGATTTGAGGTCTTGAATTCAGTTATTGATTTCTCATAACAAGAGATTTTTTACAGGAAAGAGACAAGGTTGAAAATTGGGGCTGGAGTCCGAATGGGGTGGCAGAGGCGACGCAAGAAGCAACTTTTGCAGGAAACTTGTTACTTTGAATGGCAGAATTTAGTTGCAGAAGCTTCTAGGCGAGGCTTTGATAGTGAGGAGGAGATGCAGTGGAATTCCTATGAGGTCTTGAACGAACAGCTTAAGGAGGAGTGGTTGGAGAGTGTTGAGAAAAGGAAATCAATGCCTAGGCCGAAAGGAAGCAAGAGAGCACCCAAGTCCCCTGAGCAGAGGAGGAAAATTTCAGAAGCAATCTCTCGAAAATGGGCTGATTCGGTAAGTGTTTATAACTGTGTGGTATGGATGGTGGTAGCTATTGACAAGTCCCTGGTCTCCTTTCAATAAACTTTCACCAAATAAAAAAATAAAATAAAATAAAAAAGAAAAGAAAAGAAAAGAAAAGAAACAAAAAAGAGTGCATTCAGCACAATAATCTTCCTGAATCTCATTTCTAGGATCCTCGGCAAAGCTTTAGTTTTAGAATCTTTCTATGCTTAGCCTGAGTATGACTTTGGCCTGTTTCTTATCCCTACTTTTTCCCTGGCTATTAATTGATAAACTGTGGCGACCAGTTCATATTTAGAGCCCCGTTTGGCACATCTTTTGATTTTGATTTTGCTTTCATCCTGTAGAAGAAGAGAAGCAAAAGCTGTGATTTTTCAATAAGTGTTTAGAACCACATTTTTTTAAAAGAGCTTAATAATACAAATAATTTCAAAATCTTCAATAAGTAATGAAAATGGTAGAAAGAAGTTTATAATATCTCACTGAAACTTTGATGAAAGTTTCAAAGTATATTTAGAAAGCTTTTTTTAGAAGCTACATTTTGCAGAAGCAGCTTTCAGACCAGGAAGCCAAAAGCAGCTTTTAAGAATCTCTGTGTTCTATTTGTAAGCCATGCCGTTTGCCCGTTATTCTGTCCTTAAATGCATTTTCATTTGTTGATCAGGAGTACCGTCAGCGGGTTGTTTCTGCGTTGGCCAAATATCATGGTATAGAGCCTGGAACAGAAAGAAAGCCAAGGAGGAAGCCAAGTGATGGTTCGCAGTCACCAACAAGAAGCCCTGCGAAGAAAGATGCGAGTACTTCAAACAAGTCTATCATTAGTGAGATGAAAATCCAGACTCCCCGACCCAAGGCGAGGAGACGTAATGCACCCTTGTACAAAGATCCTTTAGCGAGTTCTAAACTGGAAATGTTAAAGAACATCAGAGCACAAAGAGCCGCTGCAGAAACCAAGAAGATTGAAGCTATCGAACGAGCTAGGTGAGTTCACATGTAATGCGCCTTTTCTTTTATATTGTGTTAAAATGAAACTCTGAATTCACCAAGAAAAAGAACCCATTAGCCCGCCTGAATCGAGCATTGAATTGTTATTTTGAACTTTCTTGAGTGAAAATCTGTTATGTTGCACTCTTCAGATTATTGATTGCTGAAGCTGAAAAAGCCGCCAAGGCCCTCGAGGTTGCTGCAACGAAGAGCCCTATTGCTCGAGCTTCTCTCATGGAAACTAGGAAGCTTATAGCTGAAGCAATTCAATCAATCGAGTCAATAGAAGGAGAACAATTCGCTTCCCAGGCTTATGTCGAAGACCCTTCAGCTGTACCAGATGAACTGGGCAGCCAGGTTGAGATGGAAACAGACACCACAACCGCAAGCGAAATCCCCACCGAAGTAAAGCCAGTGAAAGTAAATGGAACTCGAACCTTAGCATCAAGCAAAGAAGAGGACTACAATTTTGGCAGGCTAAACTTGCAAGACATACTAAATGGTGAGGAGGTACTCCTCCCAATGAACTCAAATGGCTACGGTTCGTCTCCGTTCAGTTATCAGACTCTAATGAAGCAATCCGATTCGAGAAATGAGAATGGCCACTTGGGACCAAACAAAGAAAGGGAACGGCTAGAAAAGCCTCTGCTGAACGGAGCCAGAGCTGAAACTCCAAGAGAGTTTACTCCTGCTGCAGAAACTCTCAACGACCAAATCCCTGTTAAAGTAGTAACAGTAACTAAAAAGTGGGTTTGTGGGAAGCTCGTTGAAGTGGCAGAAGGTGCGGCGTAGTGTGTACTGTCTTTAGTTCAGGAAATACCATGACTTTTGCCAATGCAGATTTTCTTTTCAAATTCAATCTTTTGAAATTACTATACATGTCTTGACCTTATAATGTACAAGGTTGGCTACTGCTTTTGTCAGTGTGTCACATAGAGCTTAAAAATTTGTTTGTATGACTGTAATTGAGATCTTCCGGGATACTATTAGAATTAGAGTTCTTAAAGCACTGCCATAAGTAAATGTCATTGTTCTTTTCTGTTTTCTGTTTTCTGTTTTGAAGTTGAATTTGATTCTATTACTCTTAGATTGTGAATGTATCCCATATCACTAAGTTTCTAGACTATTATGATATTGTGCTGAATCCCTCCCTCGAGGGAGCTTTTAAAAGCAAATTTTATGCAAACTCATTTAATATGATGTCAGAGTTAGATGTTTATAAGCAAGGATAGGTCTGGATCTTAACTCATTTGCATGACACCTAATATTAGATGTGAGAGAGTGTTAGATTGTGAATTTGTTCCACGTAAGTAGGTTATGTGACTATAATATTAAATAAGATAAAAAACAAGAACGAGAAGTAGCAACTGTAGTACAATATATACTTACATATATGTATACATATATTAAAAAGGCTATGAGTACAGTGGTTGACACTCTTATGTTTCATTCGACAGGAGTGTTAAGGTTTTATCAGGCCTCTTGATTTCGGAATCCACAATCTTCTCGACCTCTTTCCTTTTGTTCTCCTTTAGCTTTGCTGACCTCCTTCTCCACTTCTTCCTTCCCAAAAAAAGAAAAAAACACAGAAAACATAAAAACATAAAACGAAAGTGTGTTGATATGCAGATGCTCACGTTAACTGAAAGCATCAAGAAATAAGAAAAGAGAGAATGAATAGAAAGTATGAGAACTTACGTTAACGAGGTCCAGGACAGGAGGTCTAGTACCGTGAACGGCGCACGGTTAGAACCTTTAACAGTAACCATGTGCCACTTTTTTTTTTTTTTTTTTTGGTTTTTGCTGGAATCTTCTCTTTCTTTCCTACATCATCTCTTTTATTTCTTTGCCTATTTAATATTTATGCTCACAAATTCATTCATGTCAAATAATATATGGGGTCCACGAGTTTGGGAGTATTTAACTCAAATCTAAATTAAAATTTTTATCTTTTAAGAATTTATATCATATTTATTTATCTTTTAATTTTTATATTATTTTTAGTAAAAATTATTCAAATATAATAATTTGTATTGACTTATTGATACATATTCTTTGTGTAGATTGAATTTAAATATTAATTTTATAAAAAAAAAATTACACTCAAAAGTTAAATACAATCTAGGTGGAGAATATGCATCAATAATGTCTATCAATGAACTTCTTATATAATTGTAAAACAATTATTATAATCTACATTTACATTTAAAAGAACGAATATACTTTTTTCGTTCATATTTTAATGATCGTCACATGATGATTCTCATATCTATCATATAACATTGTTTTTATTATTTTAATTTTATTTTGTTTGTCCATCTACTTAGCTTTATTTGTTTTGTTTGTTTGTAACTAGTAGTCGGAAAAGTACGGTAGATACTTTCCTTGTCAATAACTGTAGAGATGTTTTTATTTTCTTTCCTTTCACTTATTCAAGATTTTGAGAAGTTAGATGAATTGGGCTGGCCCAACAACCACTTCTTCACATACACTGCTTAACTAACCCTTGGTGGTGGGCCGTTAAAATGTCGTTTTCAGCCACCGACAGTTGGTTCCTTCAACGATGGGCTTTCCCGTTTGTTGACTCTCTGTTTTCGGAGACACCCCAAACTCCTCCTCCGGATCTTTAGTCTGAAGAGGAACACAAGCGACAGTTCTGTCCCAAACGACACCAAAAAAAAGCTTTCCCTATTGACAGTTTCAGTTGATAACTACTTCAGAAGCAAATGGAGAGAAAAGATTCTTCCTCCGACGAAGAAGACGATCGCGAGAACCTGATCGAGCAAAACGACAGGAAACTTCCCAACTCTCGATCCGCCTTCCACATTGGCAACGGCGGCGGCGACGACGACGACGACATCGATGGAAGAAACCACGTATTCCACTCCAGAATACGACATCGTTTCAGCTCCCTCGGCTTGCCGAACAAGAAATTCATGGTCGCCATTTTCTTGCCTCTCGTCATTGTCGTCCTCTACCTCTCCACCGACGTTCGCGGCCTCTTCTCCGTCGGCAATCTCTCCGACTTACGGCTCGATTCGTTCTCCGACCGGTTGCGCGAGTCGGAGTTACGCGCGCTTTTCCTTCTCAGGCAACAGCAGTTAGGCCTTTTCGCGCTCTGGAACCAGACTTTCCATGATTCGCTCCCGATTTCTTCTAATTCGACCAACAATTCTTCTTCTTCTCCCAGTAACTCCTCCGCTTCGAATTCGGAGCAGAATTTGTTCATTGACGATCTCAAATCCGCGGTTCTTAGGCAGATTTCGTTGAACAAAGAGATTCAACAGGTCCTCTTGTCGCCTCACCGGTCGGGGAATCCCAGTTCCATTAGCGATTCCGACGATCCGAATCTCGGTGGTTTTGATTTCCGTACGTGTAGAAAGGTGGACCAGAAATTCTCCGAAAGAAGAACAATCGAATGGAAGCCGAATTCGAACAAGTTTCTGTTCGCGATTTGCTTGTCGGGCCAAATGTCGAACCATTTGATTTGCTTGGAGAAGCACATGTTCTTCGCGGCTCTGCTCAACCGAGTTTTGGTAATTCCAAGCACCAAACTGGATTACCAATACAACAGGGTTTTGGATATTGATCACATCAACAAGTGCCTGGGAAGAAAGGTCGTCATTTCCTTTGAGGAATTCGCCGAGATGAAGAAGAACCACATTCACATCAACAGATTTCTCTGCTATTTTTCGAGTCCTCAGCCTTGTTATGTGGACGATGACCACATCAAGAAGCTGAAGGGATTGGGGATCACCATGGGTAAAGTTGAGTCTGTCTGGAGAGAGGATGTAAAGCAGCCCAGCAAGAGAACAGCTCAAGATGTCCAGTCAAAGTTTTCGACGAATGATGATGTGATTGCAATTGGGGATGTTTTTTTCTCCGATGTGGAGAAAGAGTGGGTGATGCAGCCAGGTGGTCCTCTGGCTCACAATTGCCAGACTCTGATCGAACCAAGTCGTCTTATACTGCTCACTGCCCAGCGCTTTGTTCAGACTTTCTTGGGAAAGGACTTCGTAGCTCTCCATTTCCGAAGGCATGGCTTTTTGAAGTTCTGGTACTCTTTTCTTTTGCTTGTTTCTATCACCTCAGTTACAATAGTCATATTGCATTTCAAGATTGTTTGTGTTCATAGTCCTTTGTAATGAACATTTTGTTATAGTTAGATCCTGGTTAGATGTTAAACAATGATAACTTCCATTCTTCACCTAGGTGTCTATGGCGGATTGGTTTAGTGCGAGTTTCGAGTTACATTTACAAATTCTAGTTTGAATTGTTTTCTGTAGAAGCTCAAGCTACCATTTTGAGATGCGTATACTGACTGGATCCAAACGCATATTCTCGTTTAAGCTTAGCATTTGAAAATGCAGCTTAAAAATTTGTTAGCTGTTAATGATAAATTGTAATCGCCTGCAATTTTAGTCAGAGATTTCTGTCATCACGGCCTTCTGCCAAATTTGCCTTGCTATTTTTGAGTTTTATTAATGGAATCATTGGCTTTGCTACAATGTTTAGACAACTGAATTTTTTTGGGGCCATAATGACTTTCGTTGAAATTGGCAATGTAGAGTCTGAAGCATTTTACACACTGATTTTAATTAGCTATTAGAATTTCACGTCTGAATGCCATAATTTATCTGTTTTTAGAGAGGAAATTATGCAGTGCTTCTAAATAATTCTTTATTCTATTTCCAGCAATGTTAAACAACCAAGTTGCTTTTTTCCCATTCCTCAAGCTGCGGATTGCATCACTAGGATGGTTGAAAGGGCAAACACGCCGGTCATATATCTCTCGACAGATGCTGCAGAAAGTGAAACCGGTTTGCTGCAATCACTAATTCTGCTGAATGGGAAGCCCGTACCACTAGTTAAACGCCCTGCACGTAATTCAGCTGAAAAATGGGATGCTTTATTGTACAGACATGGCCTTGAGGGGGACTCCCAGGTAACGTTGCAGATATATAGTTACTTTTAAATACAAAAATCAAGCATATAATGGGCAATGAGAAAGTTTGTAAGAATTGAAATCGTGGAAAACTTAATTGCATCAGTAACTCAATATTAATGGTGGTAGCGGTGGAGTGGTGGTGCAAGGGATGGTGATAATGGTGAGTTTATGCCAACAGCTGAAGAGGAGGGTGGCATTGGACTTATTGGTAGTGATGGTATCACTGCTTGCAGCAGTAGTGGTGGGTGTTTGCATGGTAATGAGAATACTGACGTTAGGATGGCAACGGCACAATAGTTGGTGATATCAGAATGTTGTAATAACCTTACTACTAATTCTCAAGACTTTAATAATGCTAGCTTGCAGTGTAGTTAAGGGTGATGTGGGATGGGGTAGGGTGGGTTAAGGGAGATTCCTAGGCTCGAATCCTTTGAACAGCTAGTAGTGTGAAAGAATTGGTGGCAAGTTAGTGCATTCACCTGCCTTTTATTCCTTCACTATTTGAACCATGGTAGTTCTACCTTGTTTAGCTCCAGCAGATAAAAACCAATTATCTGAAGCACAGCACGTGGAATTTTTTGAGCCCAAATTTTCCAGGCAGTTTTCTTGTTATGATTGCATGGGCTGTAGTTTTAGAGTTTCTATAGCATCCTTTGCCCGAAATTCAATGTACTTATATATTTTTCATCTCTTCACTCTATAGGTGGAAGCCATGCTAGATAAGACAATCTGTGCTCTGTCCAGCGTATTCATCGGAGCCCCTGGATCCACTTTCACAGAGGATATCTTGCGGCTTCGCAAGGATTGGGGATCAGCATCTTCATGTGATGAGTATCTCTGCCAAGGTGAAGAACCGAACTTTGTAGCGGACAATGAATGAAACAAAAACTGAAAAAGAACACGAAAATCAGCAGGCGAATACGGGTGATTGTTTCTATCTATCGCTTAACCTGCCTTTTTGCAACCTTGATCAGTATCTGCCATGATAGGCGTTGGTGTACATTTGATGTATAATATCAGCCTCAGCCATTTGTGTACCAATTTTTTTTTCCTATGTTGCATGTTGCAAATTTTTGAAGTATGATAAATGCAATTGTTGTTGTGCAACTCTTCTTGTGAATGTAGTTTTAAACACAGTTTCCTTGTTTCTTCTCCAACAAGGCAACTACCCGATTGGATACTCTTACTCGTTCGTTATTGCTTGAGATCATTTGGATTACCCAAAAAGAAAAAGGAAAAAAAAACTAAAAATGATAGCGGAGTACAAAAATAGACCCCTTGTTAACGTGCAATTGGCATATTTTATCAAGTTATATTAAAGTTATGCAATGAATATCAATTTTTTTTTTCTTTTTTGGTAAATGAAATATCAAAGATTGTAGCTATCCACATTCATCCATTAATCGTAAATAGTGATTAATTGTATAAATGGTGAGAAATAATAGGTAATTGTACCAATAGTAACTGCATGGTGATTCAAATTTACGGACTTTTTATGTCTATTACCTGTTCTTCCTTCCAAGTTGCGATCGATCATTCAGTTAGATGGGATAAATGAATGAGTTCATATATTAATGAAATATATAAATGTGTTATTTATGAAAACAATACTCTTATCAATTTATTATTAACAACAAGTAGATTAACATCAAAAGAATTAGTAATGTATCAGGAGAAATTAGTATAATAGGTCGTGGATACGCTTTTTTTGACAATGAAATCCGTGGATAACTAATAATAAAATTGAACACTACTCGAAAATAATGACGGCTCTACCCCGATTTCTTATATTTTTCCTAATCAGATACCTTAACGTACAAACGACCTCGTTTTCGTCCATACTCCCTATCGTAGCGGTGGGGTTTACGAAAAGCCCGCCGCTTCACCAAGCCACTTGTTTCACCGGGCCGCCGCTAAATTCCGTGTAAAATTCGTTTCCCAGGACCCCAACTGTCTGTTTGGACAGAAAAAAATCTCTAATTAAAAAGCCAACTTTGTAAACAGATTCATCTATGTTTATTTCCTTCGGTTGACTTTCGAATATACAAGAATATATATACACACACATACATACAGATATATCCTCCAGATTTCGATTCCCATTTCCTGAGCCATAACCAAAAAAGGAAGGGCAAAAAAAAAGGACAGATTCTTGGAAGTTGTTCTAGGGTTTACAGAAGGTTTTGATAGTAGTAGTTTACTGGGGATCTGGGTTTAGCAGTAGGGGAGAATAATGAGAGCCAAAGTGGTGGTGTTTCCAGTGAGAGGAAGAAATTGGTGCTTCTCGACGTCTGTACAACCTTCGGCTTCGGATTCAGCCTCTTCTCTCACTCCCTCCACTTTCAAAGACCTCTTTAGCAAGATCTCTTTCTCCAAACCAAAACCTTTCGCCTCTAATGCCGAACTCCTCGTCGATTTTGTCGCTAACAAGGTTACTTGCTTGTTTACTACTCTCTGCTCTTTGCCTCTTTATATATATGTGTGTGTGCATATATATATATATATATATATATGTATGTATGTATGGTTGTTTATATAAATGTTTTGCATTTGGGTTTGTTTAGATGAATAAAGCTTGGATGGGTCTGGAGAAGGCACCTGAAGGGACTTTCAAAAACAAGATTCACGGGTAGAACTCCTAAATATCGTTTGAATTGATATATATATATGTGTGTGTAGTTTTTGTATCAAGCAGTTGAGACTTATATCTAAGATGTTTTGAGTGTTGGAACTAACATTGACGTAGGTTGGGATTGCGTCTCTTGGCTCGGGTAAAGCCGTCGGAGATGTTCTTCAAATCTATTCCTAAGGAGGTCACTATTGTTGAAATCACTTACCCTGCAAGGTATGTACTTCCTGTTTTCATGGACAACTTTTTTTTTCCCACCATTTCCGTGTCTCTTTTGTGGAGAACAACATGAAAATGGAGTCTTGACGAGAGAACAGCCTGTTGTTTCATTGATATTCTGAGAGTATTGCTTTCTGCCTTTTTTGTTTAGCGAAAAGTAGTTTACATTTAATTATTTATTGCAATTTTGCAGTTTAAATCCACGGCTTGTGCGCCAAAGATTACGACATATTGCGCTAAGGTAAATTTTCTTCACTTGTTTGATTGCATTAGGTACAGGTTGGATATCTTTGTGTTGATATTGAGTTTAATGTAGTTTGTGTTTACTTTTTATTTGTTCAAATGACTGAGATTTTGAAGAGGGATGTATTGAGAGTAGATGTAAGAGTAAAAAATGATCGTTGAGAGTGCTTATATTTGTTAATTAAGAATGCCTAGAAGAAAAATGACTGAAGTTTCTCTCTTGTATTGCACTTTGATTTTATAACCAGAATCCCGTTGCTACTATGAATTATGAGATTTCATTTCATCCTTGAATAGTTGTTGGCGTTGTATCTAGTTTGCATTACATATCAGAGTAGAGTTTATTGATAAAAAGCATTTGAATATCAGGGGAACCATTATTCACAAGAAATACTTCTATGGTTCAGTTACATTGCTTCCATTGACGACTGCATTCGCTGTACGTATGTTCAAACTTCTGGTTGCCAACACCTATTAACATTGTTGTGCTTCTTACTATTAGTTTGATTAAACTGTCAAGTGTCTACTTTTCAAATTATATGCTTCATATAAGTGTCTGGATGAATCCTTTTGTGAAGTGAATAATATTTTGATTCTTGCTTCCTTTAAGTTTATCTTTGGCGTTATTGTAGGTTTTACCATTGCCTAATGTTCCATTCTTCTGGGTTTTGTTTCGAACTTACTCTCACCGGCGCGCACTCCAGGTATGTTATGTTTTTAAACCTGACAACTTATACAGCCTTGTGACCTAAGTTCTTAAATTAGTTGGACATTAGCGGTTGTTCCCTGTAAAACTCCAAAAAATAAATTGACTTCCATCTTGTACCTGTAGAACAACTATGCTACTTGCTGTAGTTGGAGTATTATCTGTATTGAGCCATGTCTAGAGTGGGAATGTGTTATCATTTACGCTGACTTTTACCCTTATGACAATGGTGTTCTCCGTTTTATGCTGTTACCCATGCATGGAAATTATACTGTTTTAGTCTGGTTTTCCCCTAAAATTTGGCTTGCCTTAATGAATTGTGTCACACTAGGCTCAGGGTTTTCATATAAGTCCAATACGGGCTTGTTTGGTTGGTGTCAATCTTCTGAGCCTTTCGTCCGCTCCATTCATGTAAAATTACCCATCTAAGCTTCTCGATGGTTTGTCTGCATGGATATTTGTAGGGAAGTGAACAGCTCCTTCAGCTAGTATCAGATGGATCTCAAACTTCAACCTTCACTTCTTTGAAGGAAGATGAAAAGAAGTCTAATGCCTCTGACAATGGCATAAAAACGCCACTCAACTCAACGTGGGTAAGTATTCTTATAATGTTCGAAATTTGATGAGCTATAACTACTGCAGTGTTTATTTCTGGATTTGATGGGTCTCGGGAAGAACTCTGCAAGCATTTCATTGCTGATGAACGTAAACCAATTGAAATTCCCCGATACAGGCACACTTGAACCAGTGAACTCACACTTGAGCTCATTTTTTATTCACTGATGCCAATAATGCGTCCGGGGCTGCACATTATCATTTTTTCTCCATTCGTGCTTACATCTGGTTTCTTAATTGAATTAGGTGTTGAAGCCGTCAAAAGAACTTGAAGAACTTATCCAACGTGGAGTTGATCATGAAGGTCTTAGTAAATCTGCAATCACAGAAATTTGCAAGACGTTCGATTTGAACACGTATGATGTTCTTAAGTACAGGGATACGATGTAATTTACACTGTTGCATTTGCTTGCCAATGCCATCTGAAATTTAAGTAGATGAGCGGACTTTGTTTTCGAAAAAGATTTATCATATATATTTTTTTTTACTTGCTTGGCTAATTGCGAAATGGAAGGTGGCCTTGAGTAAAAATTGAAAAAAGAAAAAGAAAGAAAATTATTTCATGTACCATGTACGACAAAGAACCAAGTCCTAAATGAAAACATTTTGACGTTTGATCCTTGAACGTTCTGAAAATATAGGTTTATAAAACTCTTCAAGTCTTCACTCTTCATCTACTGCAAAACTACAGAAATGCTTCTTTTTTATTGATTGGGAAATTTTGGATGGAACCTGACTCTGTTAGCTCGCCCTTTTTTTTTTCTTTTCTTTTCTTTTTTCTTTTTTAAACAGGATATAGCTTAAGCGAGTGATGTGCCATGGCGTTAAAGTCGTTTTATTTTTTATTTTTTATTTTTATACCTAATGTCGTTTTATTTTTTTTTTTTTTCAATTTTTTTCACAACTAACGTCGTTTTACTTAGAAATGAAATCTGTGTATTTTGTTATGATTAAAAACGACCATGCCGTTTGTGTCTGATTGAGCGGCAAAAAAAGGTCACTTTACATAAGATAACACGACGTGGCGTATTATGATAAAACGACATGTAGTTTGATCTGAAATATGAAACGGCACTCCGTTTTTTTTTTTTAGGTGTAGAATTCGGGATTATTTACGGAAATAACGCTTAGAAAAGTTTTTCTTTTAAAAAAAGGAACCTTTTGTCAGTCCAAAAAAAATGACATGTCGTTTAGAAATGTTAAAATGGGAAGTAAACGACACGGCGTGTTATTGTAGGAGTAAGTAAACTCGTGTAAGCCATTGGGACAGGACAGCCAATGGTAAGGGAAGGGGGGATTTGGAGTTTAGGAGCTATAAATCTAAGGTTCCATCTTTGACCACCATAAAAGTCAGTAATATTAATTAATAAACTCGTGTGGTTTCGTTTAGAATCATGTCGTTTTACTGGGAAAAGAAAAGGCCACACGTCGTTTATTGGCAAGTGCTTTTTGCTGATGAAAATTAGGGAGTGCTTAATGCTTATATTCCTTATTATATATACAGAGACTAGAGAGGCCGGTGGGGGAAAAAGCAGATTCCAAAGAAAATAGCTTCTTTATTCTGAAACATATTTGGCTTGACTGGGAAGAAAACTCGCAGACCCTCCATGGCTCCCGAACCTGAAGATGATCTCAAGGACGAGAAGAACCCTAGGCCACTCGATGAGGACGACATCGCCCTCCTCAAAACCTACGTAAGCTTTCCCTAAACCATTATTTTCTCCGATTTCGATTCCGATTCTTCCTCACTGTGGTTTCGTTTTTTTTTTTCCGGGGAAAACAATGACTTTGTGAATATTGATTGATAAACACTCTCTGAATTTCTCGACCTAGGTTCTGTACTGCGTCTCGGAAATTTTTTGGATCTGAATTTTTAGACTTTGTGTCGGTTGCGATTTTGCGATTCAAAACGAATAGGAGCAGATGAATTAATTGATTATAAAGTTTTCCCTGAGACGAATTCGAGTTGTAAAGTTACTGCAATTTTTTTCTCTGTAGTTGCTTTGTAGCTCCTCTAAAACCTAAAAATTTTGAAATTTCAGCAGGATTTTATTTTGACTATATTATTAGGTCCTTTTTGGGTTAATATTTGCCTTTTCTGGGTTTTTTTTTTTGGGTGTCAAAAATGCAATTATTCTTCGGAACTTATGACAAACTCTGAGCAATTAATTTTGTAAATCTTCAACGTGCTGCTTTTGCCCCATTTTAAATACCCTTTTGCAGATGGGTAGCTTCTCGTATCGATAAAAACAACTATCGCCATTGAGAAATACATCAAGTGCATATTTGAGAACTGAAAACTGTAAAATTCTCTTGAGGATTTGTATTCTTTAAATTGCTTCTGTGCAAAGATTAGATATTTTTGCACCAAAATCTTTGTGTTTTAGAGAGTATGGTTGTCCTCTTATTCGTTTCTACGTGATTTTATGGACTTGCAGGGTTTAGGACCCTACTCTACTCTTATCAAGAAAGCAGAGAAAGAAATTAAGGATATGGCAAAGAAGGTCAATGATTTATGCGGTATGTATTCTTTTCTTCTAATTTATCTGCTTTTCATTGGATTATTTTCCAAAAATTTCATTTTGGAATAGGGTAACTTATAGATGTTGATGTAACAAAAATACCCTGTAATTCTAGTTTGCCTTTGTAGCTTCTAACTATTACTAACATATGAATGGAACATTTTGGTCTTGGTTGGTAGTTTCCATTTCTCATTTTCAATTTATGCTCACTTTATACTTTTCTTATGTTGATCTAATTTAAGCGAACACATTGATACTTCAATTTATTCTTCTGATCTCCATCATTCTCAGGGATTAAGGAGTCTGACACTGGCTTAGCTGCACCCAGCCAGTGGGATCTTGTCTCTGATAAGCAGATGATGCAGGAGGAGCAGCCACTTCAGGTGTTGTATTCCTCTATTTATATTTATTTATACTTCTTGCTGTGTGTATGAGCCTGTTATTTGTGTAATGTGATTCTGAGGTAGTTATGGGTCCCATTAATCAGGTAGCCAGATGTACAAAGATCATTAATCCCAACACCGAAGATGCGAAATACGTCATTAACGTAAAGCAAATTGCGAAGGTACACTTTTTCTCGACTCCCTTTGGTCTGATTAATAGTTTTTTTCTTTTCATTCAATATCAATCTTTAGACCTTGTTGCTTTGGTAACTTGCATAAGAAGCCAAAGAGCAACATGTTCACAAGAACCACCAGTTTCTTTGTAATAATTGCTTCTTCTTCTTCTTCTTCTTCTTCTTCTTCTTCTTCTTTTTCCCCTTCTGGTTCTATTTAATTTAGAGTAAGTAATCTGTGGCATTTGGTCCGGCATCATTTGGTAATTTGCACAATAATACCTGCTTCATTTAAATATGTTGTAGTGCGGTGGAATCTGAATTTGAAACAATATGAGGCAGTGGAATCTAAATTTTGAACATCTTCGTCCGGTCACTTCATCATTCCTGCAATTGCTAATCTGATTTCTATTTTCCAAACTACAGTTTGTTGTTGGGCTTGGTGACAAAGTATCCCCGACGGATATAGAAGAAGGGATGCGTGTTGGGTAGGTCTCATTATTTTGCTCTGATAGAATTGGTCTACCAGAGACTTTTGTGGTGTACCTGTTTGAGGAATTTGTCCTTCTTTATTTAGCTTTTATTGTTATCTAATCAGTTTTTAATGTGTACTGATACTGCAGAGTTGACCGAAACAAATATCAGATTCAGATTCCCTTGCCTCCGAAAATTGATCCAAGTGTGACTATGATGACTGTTGAAGAAAAGCCTGACGTAACTTACAATGATGTTGGTGGATGCAAGGAGCAGATTGAGAAGATGAGAGAAGTGCGTGTGCTTACTGATTCCTTTTTCTCAGTTATTTTGGCTTTGTTTACATATGACAGTAATGTTACATTTCAAGCATTTAATAGTGTTAGTCTGAACGTAGAAACTAGTTGTGCCTATGCATACAATACTGATCTCAGTTTTTTTTAAGGTTGTTGAACTGCCCATGCTTCATCCAGAGAAATTTGTGAAGCTGGGAATCGATCCTCCTAAAGGTGTTCTCTGTTATGGTCCTCCAGGCACGGGCAAAACACTTTTAGCTAGAGCTGTGGCTAATAGAACAGATGCATGCTTCATTCGTGTTATTGGGAGTGAGTTAGTTCAGAAATATGTTGGAGAGGGTGCTCGTATGGTTCGTGATTATTTCAGGTCAGCTCGTCAATCAAAATTTTCCTTGCAGATATTTCTGATTTTGAGTGGCCTTGTTTGCTAACTCGTTTTGTTTTTTGGTGTAGATGGCACGCTCGAAGAAGGCATGTATTGTTTTCTTTGATGAAGTTGATGCCATTGGTGGTGCACGTTTTGATGATGGTGTGGGCGGTGACAATGAGGTCCAGCGTACAATGCTTGAGATTGTGAATCAACTTGATGGGTTTGATGCACGTGGAAACATCAAAGTTCTAATGGCAACAAACAGGTGCCATCATTAACCTTAGGGCCCGTTTGGGGTAACATCTGGAGATGTGTTTTGGAGGTGAGTTGGAAATGTGTGTTTGAGGGGAAAACTTTTGAAAAAGTTATGTGATATAAAAAATAATGTAAAAATTTGAAATGTGTTTTTCAAAAAAAAAAAAAAAACAAAACAAAATGGATATTGTCTTGTTCGTCTCGTTATTACGATATTTTGAAATAAAATCATCTCATTCCGATTTGAAATGAGAAAGTTGTGGGCTTTTAAAGTTTGAGTTTTTGAAAATGGAAGAGAGAATTTGATGTAGAGTTGAAAATTTGAAATCCAGATGGCGAAACTGTATTTGGAGATGGTACCCCAAACATTCTGTTAGTTTTCATTCTTTGGATGGTATTAGTAAGTAGTAACATATCATTTTTGGTGCACCTGCCACCTTTTATGTCATGCTTGCTTAGTTTGTGACGTTTATTGGACCCTTCTTTAGGCCTGACACTCTGGATCCAGCGCTGCTTCGCCCTGGGAGATTGGATCGGAAGGTTGAGTTTGGCCTTCCTGATCTGGAGAGCAGGACACAAATATTTAAGATCCACACAAGAACAATGAACTGTGAAAGGGATATTCGATTTGAACTTCTGGCTCGGCTTTGCCCAAACTCTACTGGTAAGGATGGTTTATGCTTCCCTCATGGTTGTTTCACAGTGTCACCAGTTTCTCATTCAAAACATTAGCTTTTCTGATGCATGAGTTTATCTTACACAGGAGCTGATATAAGGAGTGTATGCACAGAAGCTGGGATGTATGCCATCCGAGCACGTAGGAAGACGGTGACAGAGAAAGACTTCCTCGAAGCAGTGAACAAAGTCATCAAGGGGTACCAAAAGTTCAGTGCGACACCCAAGTACATGGTCTACAACTGAGCAGCATATTTGGTTTGTTACCGTTTCGTATATTTCAGTACCAGTCCTACATTTCCAAGTGAAAAGGATATTGTCTGAGCAAACTTCCAGGGCGATCTGAAGGCATGAGATGTCAACTATCAACATAGTTCTCCAGGAGGCTTTATCCAATTTCACGTCAATTGTTTGAAGTGGGAGATTAAAAAAATTGAAAACAGCATAGACAGACAATTTTTGCTTCAACTTTTTCATCTTATTTTAGACCTTGGAGTGAGCAGTCAAGCTTATATTATCCTTGGAAATCTTCCGTTAACATTTGTGTTGTAATCATGAGATTCTTATATCATCTAGAGCTTTAAAACCAGCTTCTATCATTGCGATTTTCCCTGATTGGATGCCTTTGCTTTAGCTTCTTGCTTCCAGGATGCAAATAAGATCCAATGTATTTTTATCATGGCTTGTGCCTTTTTTTTTCTTCTTATTATTTTTTTTTAAGGGAATGTGCTAATTTGTTTCTATTGTCTACTTATGGATGTGAAATTTGAGATGGGGTTGAGTTTCAGTAATCTTTTTCGTGTCCTTTCCGCGGAAGTAATTTTCAACCTTTTAATTGAAAGCACACGCACATTTAGTTTGTATTTTCTTGGGATACACTGATGTAATGTGGGGATATATTTGAGAAAATTGAGAAAATTAAGAAAAATAAACATTTATAAGGGAGAAAACTGGTAAAACCTTTTTTTAGACTGTGAGATTTAATCGAACGTTTGAAATGTTGATCATACACTTACCTCATATTATCCTTCCCACCCAAAGTCTTCTCCGTCGCCGGGACCTTCTCGCGCCGGCAACAATGCCGGTAACTCACCCCTGACGCCGGCAACCCAACCCCGACCCCCCCCACCGTCGGCCTCAGCCCCGACAACCCCCCTGCCCCCACCCAGCCTCGGTGTCCCCCCCCCCCCACCCCAGGTCCCCCTCCCCTGACCTCCCCCACTCCCCTCTATCTCTTCTCTTCTCTCTCTTCCCGCCTGCGCCCCCCCCCCCCCACCCCATCCCACCCCCGACGAGGACACCCATCCCCCCCTCTCTCTCTTTCTCCTCTCCATCGGGGGTTTGGGGGGGGGGGGGGGGGCGCAGGGAGGGTGGCCGCGTCCTGGAAGAGAGAGAAAAGGGAAGAGAATAGAGGATGGTGGGGGGTCCCAGTCAGGGGGGATGCCAAGAGGCGCCAGGGGGGGTGTGTGGGTGAGGGGAGGTCGGGGGAGGGAGACCTAGGGTGGGGGGGGGGGTTCGTCGGGCTGGGGGGGGCGGAGGGGTTGCCGGGGCCGGAAGTGGGTGGCCAGGGCTGGGGCGGCGGTGGGACCGGCGTCAGGGGTGAGTTGCCGGTGTCCGTCACCGGTGCGGGAAGGACAAAGAAGACTTTGGGTGGGAAGGTTAATATGAGATAAGGTGTATGATAAATATGATACACCAACAATATTTCAACCATTCGAATAAATCTCAACGGCCTAAAAAAAACTTTACTGGTAGAGACCCTCAAAGTGTCTCTATCATATTTCTCCCTATCTATAAAGACCATTTTCAGAAAAACCATTTTAGGAGACTACAAAAGAAAAATAAGTAAGACACGTTTGAAGGGAGGAAAAAAAACAACTATTTTAGTGTGTAAATAAAGAAAAAAAAGTACTGATGAGAGAGTCCTTTTGATAAAATAAAATTTCTTATAGGACTATAAAAAATAAAATAGAGACACTTCAAGAAAGTTATTTTGGAAGGATTGAATTAGAAAGGGAAAAAAAAAAAAGAGAGGAGGTAAATAACATTTTTTATAAAATATTTATGATAGTTAATGAATTTTTAAAAATGTTTTAGGTAAACAATATATATATAATAATAATATCTACTTATTAAATATAACTATCAGTAAAATTATCTTATAAATATTTTCAGAAAATATTTTAAAATATGTTATATATCTTTAAAAAATTAAAAAATGCATATTTGTAGTACTTTTTGTAGAAATGAAGTATTTTTTGAGAAATTAATATTGAGAGTGTTTCAAAAACAAAACATTCAAACAAGAATAAAAAACTATTTTATAAGATAATTAGAAATTAGGATAAATTACTGGTTAGTCCTTAAATTTTAACTTTATGTAATTTTGATTCCTGAATTTTTTTATTTTTTTTATTTTTTTTGTAAATAGAATGTCCTACACTATTAAAATGTTATTACAATAGTCTTTTATATCAATTTTTTGACTAATACGCTAGTTTGCATCACTTTTTAATCAAATTTTAACGGATTTTGTGTAAAAATTAACATAAATGACTTTTATAAAACATTTTGACAGTTTAGGGACATTTTTTTTTGTAGCTAGAATGATCATTTATTAAAAACGTTTTTGTGATATTCATTTCCTTTAATTTTTGGACGGAATCCGTAATTAACACCACTTTTTGACCAAATTACTAACAAATTCCGTCCAAAAATTAACGAAAATGACTATTAAACAATATTTTAAAATTTAGGGAATTAAGCTACAAAAAAAAAAAAAAAGTTAAGATCAAAGTTGGACAATATTAAAGCTTATGACTAAATGAGCAATTTACCAGAATTTAATAGTATTTTAAAGGATTAGGAAAATTAGACATGTCACAAAGTGCCTTTAGATTTCAATTCGTAACATTCTTTTCCCTCAATTTAGAAAAGTTTACGAATTTCTCCCTCAATTAAGTTTGACTAAAAAATACACATGATATCTTGGAAACATGGGTTGCGGATATTAAATAAAAAACGCTAATAATTGAATTAAAAGAGTAAATATTGAGGGTTATTATCATTTTTTTCTATCATAATTCTCTCTTATAGATAACTTTGTAATTTCACACTTAATAAGAGTAATAGGTGTCAATATGTAGTGTTGTCAATGTGTGTCATTTCATAATTTTATACTTAATACCCCTATTATATACCCAACAAGTTTTGTGTATTTTTTTTTTATCAAAAATTTAATTAAATGAAAATTCAAAACTTTTTTAAAATTTAAAAATAAAATGTTATAAATTAAAATTGAGGGTACTTTGTAATAAGATCTAAAGTTTGAAAAGAAAAAGCGTAATTTGTACAAAAACAAAAATGGAAGAGAAGCCATTATATAAAAGAAATCCTCCGGTGAAGGAAGAAATACTCAGCTGAAGAAAGTAATACAACACAAAACACCAATAAATAACAGCTCCTTCCTTCGCTGAAGAAGAAGTTAAAGCAGAGAGAAATCGGAAGAAGATGGCTCCAGAACCAGACAATGAAATCGATATCAAGGACGAGAAGAACCCAGACCCCTTGACGAGGACGATATCGCCCTCCTCAAAACCTACGTATGTTTCTTTCCCTGATTCCGATTCTTTTTTTCTTTTCTTTTTCTTCTTTTTTTTTTTCGTTTTGTTTTTCCTAGGTTTTCCTTTCCTTTCCTTAAATTTTCGGAGTTTCTTAAAATTTATGGATGAAGGGTTCTGCGTTTTTGGTGTAAGTGAATTCAGAGTAACTGATAATTAATGTGTACTGAATTGGAACCCAAAGTGGTGAATTTCTGCAATTATTTATCTGTAGTTGCTTTGTGGCTTCTCGTAAACCTAGAAAGTTTGAAGCTTTAGACTAAGCAAGATGTTTATTTTTACTATGCTATTGGCTCCTTTTGAGGGTTTAGGTTTAGGTTTTTTGTTTCTATTTGTCATCAGTGCAATTAATTAATCGATTTTTTTTTTCAAACTCGTGAAAACTTTGAGCAAAGTAATCTTTTGCTAGATGGGCAGCTTCTTTTTTGGATAAAAACATCAAGTTGATAGTATTTGAGAACTTAAAACTTTAATTATCTGGAGGAGTTGCATTCTGTTCTTGTACCCAGTCTTCTGGTTCTGTAGTGGCGATTATTCCTATCCATTTCGTCGGATATTCTTGTGTGGGTTATGTTCTTATGTGTTTTCATGGACCGTGCAGGGCTTAGGACCCTACTCTACTCTCATCAAGAAGGCAGAGAAAGAAATCAAAGAAATGGCAAAGAAGGTCAATGATTTATGTGGTGTGTATTCTTTTCCTCTAACTTGTCTTCTTTTCATAGTGATTTATGCAACAAATATTCTGTATATAGCTTATTAGCT
The DNA here is from genome assembly GCA_025413025.1 of Ficus hispida. Lineage (NCBI taxonomy): Eukaryota > Viridiplantae > Streptophyta > Magnoliopsida > Rosales > Moraceae > Ficus > Ficus hispida. The sequence continues at coordinate 21,112,919 of CM046361.1, forward strand.
ATATTACTAACGGCTAGCAGCGGAATGTGTCATTTGGTTATTTAGCACTTGGCGATGCTCATATTAGACATTTCATTATTGATCTAATTTAAGTGATTTCATTTTATTCTTCTGATCTTCGTTATTTGCAGGGATTAAGGAGTCTGATACTGGCTTAGCTGCACCCAGCCAATGGGATCTTGTTTCTGATAAGCAGATGATGCAGGAGGAGCAGCCTCTTCAGGTGCTGTGTTGTATATTTGTTCCTGTAATAACATTCTTCTTCTTGCTGTTTGTATGAACCTGTTTTCTGTATAATCTGGTTGGAAGGTAATAATGAGTCTCCTTAATCAGGTGGCAAGGTGTACGAAGATTATTAATCCTAACACTGAAGATGCAAAATACGTCATTAACGTTAAGCAAATTGCTAAGGTACAATTTTTCCCTGTACTCCTTTTCGCCTATTAACTAGTTTCTCTCTCTCATTCTAGACTATCTGCAGACCCTTGTTACTTTTGCAACTTGCACTAAAGCCAACGAGCAACTCAGAATACCAGTTTCGTTGTAGCAAGTGCTTTTTTCCTTCTAGTTCTATTTTATTTAGAGGAATTTATGGCGTTTGGTCTGGTATCATATTGTAATTTGCATGAGTTTACATGCTGCATTTTTCTGCATATGATATGTAGTAGACATTTGCACCAACATCTGACCTTGAAACAATATGAGCTGAATCTGAAGTTTGAACGTCTTCATCTGGTCACTTGATCATTCCTGCTGTTGCTAATATGATTTCTATTTTCCGAACCACAGTTTGTTGTTGGGCTTGGTGACAAAGTATCCCCAACGGATATAGAAGAAGGGATGCGTGTTGGGTAGGTTTTCTTATTTGATATTCAGCTCCAGGAGTAACGCCTTTATTTTGTAGATCTTCCGGAGACTTTTGTGATATACCTGTTTGAGGCATTTATCCTTCTTTAATTTAATGTTTGCTGTTATTTGATCATTTTTTAACTTGTACTGATACTGCAGAGTTGATCGGAACAAATATCAGATCCAGATTCCCTTGCCTCCGAAAATTGATCCAAGTGTGACCATGATGACTGTTGAGGAAAAACCGGACGTGACTTACAATGATGTTGGTGGATGCAAGGAGCAGATTGAAAAGATGAGAGAAGTGCGTGTACCACCTATTTCTTTTCCTTTTTCTCAGTTATTTTTACTTTGAATGTATGTGACAATAACATTATATTTCAAAGATTTAACAGTGTTAGCCTGAACGTAGAAACTAGTTATGTCTATGCGTACAATGCTGATTTCCCTTTTTTTTTTTTTCTTCTTAGGTTGTTGAACTGCCCATGCTTCATCCAGAGAAATTTGTGAAGCTTGGAATTGATCCTCCTAAAGGTGTTCTCTGTTACGGTCCTCCAGGGACAGGAAAAACACTTTTAGCTAGAGCTGTGGCTAATAGAACCGATGCCTGTTTCATTCGTGTTATTGGGAGTGAACTAGTTCAGAAATACGTTGGAGAAGGAGCTCGAATGGTTCGTGAGTTATTTCAGGTCAGCTCGGTCAACTAAAATTTTCCCTGCAGTTGTTTCTGAATTTGTTTGGCCTTGTTGTTTTACTAGTTTGTCATCTGGTGTAGATGGCACGCTCGAAGAAAGCATGCATTGTTTTCTTTGATGAAGTTGACGCCATTGGCGGTGCACGTTTCGATGATGGTGTTGGTGGAGACAATGAGGTCCAACGTACTATGCTTGAGATTGTGAATCAACTTGATGGATTTGATGCTCGTGGAAACATCAAAGTTCTAATGGCAACGAACAGGTGTGGTCATTAACCTTATTTATTGTTCTTCCGATGGTATTTATTAACATATCATTTTGGGTGCACCTGCACATTTTAAGTCGTGCTTGCTTAGCTTGTGACTTTTGTCGGACCCTTCTTTAGGCCTGACACACTCGATCCAGCACTGCTTCGCCCCGGTCGATTGGATCGGAAGGTTGAGTTTGGCCTGCCTGATCTGGAAAGTAGGACGCAAATATTTAAAATCCACACAAGAACAATGAACTGTGAAAGGGATATCCGATTTGAGCTTCTGGCTCGGCTTTGCCCCAATTCTACCGGTAAGGAACTAAGGATGACTTGTGATTCCCTATTGTTGTTTGACAGTCTCCTTAGTCTGTTGCCAAAACATTAGGTTTTCTGACACCTTATTTTTTGTCTTTCACAGGAGCTGATATAAGGAGTGTATGCACAGAAGCCGGAATGTATGCCATCCGAGCACGAAGGAAGACGGTGACGGAGAAAGACTTCCTTGATGCAGTGAACAAAGTCATCAAGGGGTACCAGAAGTTCAGTGCGACGCCGAAGTACATGGTCTACAACTGAGCAGAATATTTGGTTTGTTACCGTTCCACATATTTCAGTATATTGGCTGAGCAAACCGGAGTGGGGGCGATATGGAAGACATGATACGATCACACAGTTATGCCAGAGGCTTTATCCAATTTCATGTCCATTGCTAGGACCTTTTTCTGCTTATGTTGTACATTTTTTTATGTGCCTGGATCATCTTTAGTTTATTTTATTTTATTTTTATGAACTGGATTATCTCTAGATTAATCAATGCTTAACCACTGTTTTCGTTATTTGGAAATGCATCGTTTATATAATGTTGCCATTTGCTAGCTAATTTTATGATCCTTTCTTCCGGTATCCTCCCAAAGCCTAATTGATGAAGTTCTGTACATAATTCACCGGCTTTGGGAAAACGAAAAGGGATGATTTCTATTGCGGCTCTCGAAGAATAGACTCTCACTTTGTCCCTACAATACAAAAATGATACAAAATTTCTCCTTGGAACTTGCTGAAAGTTCCAGTCTTTGATACATTTATCATCAGTGACGTTGATTTTTGTTTTTTTTTTTTTTTTTTTTTGACAATTTTAATCTCCTACGCTCATCATGGCTCATATTTGATAAAATCTATCAAACATTACACTTTATTAACGAGTCTCATGATTTATAGAAAAAAATATTGATGTCTCGATACTAAAAGTACCAAAGTTGTATACAATAAACGGGGAGGGAAATCTTGTTCCACTTTAAGTTTGAACGGGGCAAAACCGGACCAAATTTGGAGTCAAAACACTTCCCCTTTCTTTTTTTTTTTGGGCTAATTAATCTTCTGGAAATTTTTATTAACAGAATAACTTCAGAACAACCAAGAACTATCAGTTTTTTAGATAGTCGTTCCCATGTTGAAATGAAAGAGAGTTATTTTGCGAGTTTCAAGTTTAGAGGTTATCATTTTGACAAAGAACTCCCAAATTTCAAATTAATCCAAAACAAAAAAGATAAAATTCATAGACGTGTTGATCAAAAGTAAGATTCACCAAAGAATTTTGCTGGTCATCTAAAGTGCCATTTACATGATACACGCAATCTGGAAAGTAAAATCTCATTTATCCGAGTCACAGTTTCAATAATAAATAAAACTCAGTAGCAGGTCCAGTACTTGAGATTATTCAAACAATGAAAGAACTACCACCTCAACTACGTTTTTTTTTTTTTTTTTTTTTATAGACAAAAGCATTTTTTTTCTACCAAGCTTGAGTAGGCAAAACAAGGTTAACTTAGGTGCAGCACATGCATGGCGGAACTGATTAATGAAGTTGATTTCAAGAAAGATTTTCTGATGAATCTTGGCTCTCCCGTCTCGATGTTCCTTGGTCAACTCCGATCGTTCTTTTGCTCATGTTAGCTCGCTGCACCAACAGAACTAACGATTGAACAACTTCCGACATGGGTGGTCGAAACTCGGGCTCCGCCTGCAGCACGTTTTGAAATATAAGGATCATAGTTTCAAAACCTTCGGATGAAACAAATAATGTTTTACAATTGTAGTTGTTACTAATAATGCACAAAAATTAAAACTGACTTTGATAATTTAACTCACAAATTACCTGGACACAGAGTGCTATCACATCAGCAAACCGGGAGAGAGATTTTACGGGATAGAGACCTTCAAGCACGGGATCAACCATTTCCGATAAAGCGTCAATGTCGTGGAGCTGGGGCAATGCCCACTGAACCAATGATTGTTCAGATCTAGGCCTCGAGCTGTTGAGAATTGTTTAAAGAACCACCAAAAATGACAGATTGAATATCTCCTTCCTTTACAAACGGGAAAAAACTAATTACTAGTTATGTTAATATAAATACCTATCAAATGGTTTACGTCCAGTAAGAAGCTCCAGCATGATCACCCCGAAACTGTACACGTCACTCTTTACGGAATATTGGCCAGACATAAGAATTTCTGGAGCGTTAAACCCAACTTCTACATTGCTGCTCAGATACTGCACGTTTGAAATTTAGAGTTTCAACGTCGCATGCACAACTTATGATTGGATTGCTTAAACGAAGATATTGAAATTAACTGACAATACAATAAATCAAATGTGGCAAAATCGGTGCCACCACTTGGAGTGTAAAGCAGCATAACAGGATTTTTTTTTCCTTTTCTTTTTCCAATGAAATAATAGGAAAGCCTTCAAGTGTCCTCGAGGTTTGTTATCATTACTCGGTGGTTATTACTGCTAGTAGTTCAAATTATTGAAACCTGGAGTGTGTTTGATCCTTGAATAATTTATATTTAAAAAAGCTTAGCTTAAACAAACCTCATTCGCCCTCGGTATAAAGTTTGCCAAGCCACAGTCTGAAAGGTGTGGATTAAGCTCCACATCAAGTAGTATGTTGCCTGACTTTACATTTTTGTGGACGATTGATGGTGAGCAAACTTCATGTAGGTACCTGAAAAACAGCATTCTCGTTATTAGGAGACCAAATACTGCATGCCAAATATATATATTTAAATATGTCAAGATTCTTTATTGAAACTTGAAAAATTCAGCCATATCAATCCTCTACACTTATTTGAAAGTTTGACACCTGTACCTTGGAAAAACCTATAGGAAGTTGTAGCACACAAATAAACAAACAATGGACAAAAGAAAGAAATGCGATATGAAGGACCTATAGAGTCAAAAAGCACAAAAACTTGTGGACATTCTCTTCATAAAATATAAAATTAAATTATTAAAAAAAAAAAAAGAGACATTTGTTAATAACTTACTCCAGTGCACGAGCAGCCCCCAAAGCAATCTTGACGCGGGTATTCCAAATCAATGGCTTGCTGTATTCATCCGGTATATGCAGGTAGTCGTGTAGCGAACCATTTTTATGGAACTCATAAACTAGCAGACTCTGTCCATGCTCTGAACAATAGCCCACCAACTCTGTTACATTAGGATGATGCAAATGGGATATGTTCAAAACAACCTCCGTGAAATCTTCAGATGATTGATGACCCACAAAAAGAGCTGAATCGATTTTATTGACAGCAAGAACCTAAGATATTGTAACAAGAGAAAGGAAAGCATCAAAATCATTAATCACAACATAACTGGGGCACTGATATCAGAAAATGAAATCATAACAAATGTTATAGTACTACGATTACAGCATCTATAACTGGAAAACCAAAGAACATCAGAAATATAAAAGCGGCAAACAGGTCTACAGAATTTACCCTGTAATTTTTGGATGCTGGCATGTATGATGTATCAAATAAAATCTCTTGCAATTTGCATTATTTTTATCTCGGAACCAAATTTATTTTAGTCATTAACCAGAAAAGAGGCTTTTTATCTTCGATAAGAGGAGACGAGGATTTCATCCTGACTGAAAATCAGGTTACCGACTTTCGTAACCCAAACTGACACGGACAATGATTGTTGTCACATTAGGTAAAAAGCATACCTTCCCATCATCAAATTGAGCCCGATAAATACGCCCAAAAGACCCCTCTCCAACCAGGTTTTCGACACTGAAGCTTCCAGTAGCCATCTGAAGGTCTGCTACCGTATATGCTTTGACATTTATAGGAGCAGTGACAGATTTCTTAACAACAATGGGTTTCTTTGAGAAGTCATCATCATCAAATGACTTGTGACGCTCAATTGGTGGAGGTTTAAGATTTATTGCGGCAGGCACATCAAAAGTTTTGGTGTCCAATGTCGAAGAAATTTGTACTGATTTCATCTCTGTTTTAAATAACCAAAGAGAAAAAAAGTACATATTAGAAGTCTGCCATTGCACAGTATACAAGTTTTGCCAAGTAACTGTAGCATCCAATCAATTATATTTGAAATTGAAAGTTCTTTAGACCGTAATGCTGTCAAATGAAACATGTCAAATGGGAATATATACATATATATGTATATTCATATCTACGGTCAATTACCTAAAACCAAAAATCAGACTCAAATACATTACCTTGCACTTCATTTGAAGCCAGAGATGCATAGGGCTCCTTATCGATCTTTTCTATATCCAGGGACGACTTCCTGGATCTTCTCTTTACAAGGAAGAATGCTATAATTCCTCCAACAACAAAAATAGATATTATTATTCCTGCTATGCCTCCACCCCCTATTCCTGAACTTTTACCACCTCCACCATCTGATGATGTGTCACCATTACCACCTCTGTGATTTCGGTTTCTTGTTGCTGGGGGTGTACCAGGTGGAGGTGGAGGTGCAGGACCCGAATTCCAGGAGTTACCATTTATCCTGTCATGATATTGCTTTGTCAATTTTTTTAAATTTCCTCTACAGGGAGGGAAATACAGGATAAGAGAATCAACAAGTACTGATGTCGTAAAATGCTTACTTCAAGTCGATGCCTTTTAGCTGTTGAGGAACCCAGCCAGTAAAACGGTTATTTTCTACATTCCTAACGAATACAAAGACAACTGCTGTTATAGAATGAAATGCAGGGAACTCCTGTTACTGAAAAAGAGAGTATTTGACTTAGTTGTATCAACATGCCAGTTACTCACAGTTCGTCGAGGGGAAGATTGGCAAGGACGTCAATAGTGCCAGTAAACTGGTTATTCTGCAAATACCTGAAAAAAAAAAAAAAAAATACAAAGGATGATCGTGTCAGTGGTATAAGGACACAAACTTGGTTTTAACACCATAATAAATAAGAATATGAGTACTTACATTTTTTTCACACTTGAAAGAGAGCTGAAACTCTCGGGAAGGTTACCAGCTATAGAATTGAACGAGAGATCCCTGATGCAAAGATAGATTATTTTATCACTAGTTTCACGAAAAAGAACTCGATTAACACTGTAACCTAACCAACCCAACGGCCAAGGAGGTTGCTGAAACCTTGATAAATTGTTGGAATCACATTGAAAAATTATTTTAAAAAGATAAAAATACTAATTTGAACCATTCAATAAACAAAACAATTCGAAAATACCTGCAAATCTCCAAAACCTTTTTCAAATAGTTCAAAGTGTTTTGCTAGGTATGCCAGATAGTACTGCTACTAATATATTCTGGTGTAAAAGCGGATGTCTAGTTTGCTTTGAACTATGTAGTTATGATAAAAACAGGCATCGGCAGAAGCCTTTTCCCTTAAGCTCAAGAATCAAACTCACAAGGTTGAGAGGGAAGTAAGCTTTCCAAAATAGTCACCCAATTGGTTCTGAAGCTGATTGTGGCTTATGTTCCTACAGTCCCAAAAACAAGAATTAGATTTAGACTTGTCATCCGTATGTGTTGTCATAGTATTCGTATACGTTGTCATAAAATGAAACTTAAAACCAGAAACTTACAGGTATACAAGAGATGCCGTGGTGTAAACAGAATAAGGGATCTCCCCGTTAAAGTTATTGCCGCCAAGATTTCTGCAGCCAGAAGAATAGCTCAAATTAACCCCCCTTCGCATGAAAAGCAAGAAATACATAGCAAACAAGGACTGCAAAAAAAATGAAGCTTACAATCTCGTCAGGTTTGGAGGTAGTCCGTAAGGCATACTGCCAGCAAGGTTATTATTGCTCAGGTCCCTGCGTTATTTGTCAAAAGACCACATAGAATTTACACATCAAAAATAAAGATTCATACTGAAAAACAGTATACAAGAATATGAAGAAGAAACATGATCTCACAGGACGGTTGTTGATGTTAAACTTCCTAACTGATACCCATACGATCCAGAAAGCCCAAGGCCAGATAATTTACTGAGATAAAAGAAAAGGAAACAGAACAGAATCAATAAACCTGTTGCGCAAAGAGTCGAAAAGCATTTTTTAAAGCAAATGAATGAAAAATAGAGAATCACATTTCTGTTACTCTTTGGCCCGAGCAAGTAACTCCTTTCCACGATTGTCCACACGGATCATCGCCATTTGCACTCCAACCGGTTAGCTGTGGCTGGGAATTCATGCTAGTATACATTGTCCTTAGAGCAGCAGCTATGAAAGTCAAGATAAAAAATAAAAATAAAAATAAAAATAAAAAAGCAAACAAATTTGCAACAAATTTTAGAACATAGTCTTCATATAACTGCCTAATTCCTCTAATCTATATGTTCATTAAAAAATCTAGCAATTTTTAGAACTCATGGTTCTCATTAGAATACCAAAAAGATTATCTTTTTCTCTCCTCTTTCCAAGAAATAAACGAGTCCCATCAACCTGTGTCCTCAAATTCACAAGAACGAACTTCCAGATATATATATATATATATTAAAGAAATTAAAAACAACTTTCTCATTAACAGTTTGTCTCATTGGTAAGCTACGAAAATGGAATAAATTAATAAAACAAACTTAAAACACATAAAAATCCACAATTACTCACTAAACAAACCGTTAAATCACAACTTTCAGTTCCTTAAACCACAGAATCAAAGTAAAACTCGCATCAGTAGCACAGCCTTTCACCAAAAACTGAAAAAGGGTACGAAAATTTCCGATTCTCACTACAATCGGATCAAAAGTGAACAACTTTTACATTCTGAGAACTCAAATCTGCAACCTTTAAAAACAAATCTACCCAGAAGAACCAGCTAGAACACTTCCCACACAATATTTAAAAAAAAAAAAAAAAACAGTTCAATCTTTGAAAAGCCGAGAAGAGAGAGAGGAGAGGAGAGGAGAGGAGAAAGAAACAGAGCAGAAGAGAAATGTAAAGGACTGACCGTCTTGTGGATCTGTAGCAGCATTGATGAAACTGGGCTTCAAACCCAGAATGCAGACGCTCAACAACACCAAAACCCTCACCACCGCCGACATTTCTCTCATTCCTTCTCAGCTCTGATGAGAGTCACAGAGTCCTCAGCCAAACAAACCCACCTCCAAAATCAACCAAAGTTTCTTTCTTTTTTGTTTTCTTTTCTTTTTTTTTTTTTTTGGCTTTTTTTTCAACGGAATTTCACTAATATTATTCTTGTTTAGCCATGCTCAAGCAAAGCTGGCAGGCACCATTTGCCAGAAGAATCCGAAGCCACAGAAAAAAAGTCTTGTTTTTTCTCCTCAGTTTTTCTTTCTTTATCTTTTTTATTTTTTATTTTTTTTGTTTTGTTCTCGGTTGGTGTGTCGTTGTATTCGTTTGTGCATATAAAACGTCCTTTTTAGACCATATCTCTTCGCCTCTTTTCTCTCACTCATCAAATAAACAAACAACTAAAATAAATAGTAATTGATCTCCTTGAATTTTTTTGAAGATTATAATTTGATCTTTTTTTTTTTTATTTTGATCGTGATGAAACTAAATTTATTAAATATTAATAATTTTAGTATTTTTTATCTAATTTTATTAAGTTTTTATGAAAAAAATTATATGACTCATCACATGAGTTAGATTAATTATTAAGGCTCCGTTTGGAGTTCAGGTTTGAACTCAAATTTTTGTCTTCATTTAAAAAAAGTTTTTTTTTTTTAGTTTTTTATCTTTTCTAAAAGGCAAAAAAAATTACTATTTAAACTTAAAAATTTCAACTCAACTCAAACTTAACTCATTCATCAAACATCCCTTAAAAGACGAAAATATCTATTTTTTCTGAACACTACCTAATATACATTTAAAATTATATATATATAAATATATAAAAGCGACAGAGAGATCTGCCAAGGCCAAACTTCCCCCCATGTTGACTTCTCTGTCGCCGAGCTCAATGCCCCCCGGTGTCTTCTTTGTCGCAAGCTCAACCCCACCCCAAATTGAAAACCCAGCCCGAGTCCCTCCAACCCGTCAAACTCAAAACTCCCAACCCCCCAGACTGTCCTCCCCTGGTCGTCTTCTCTGTCGCCGAGCTCAATGCCCCCCAGTTCTAAGCTACCCCTCTCGCTGACTTCGCCGTCGCCAAGCTGAAAGCCCCCCACCATCGGATTTGGGCTTTTGCTTTGAGAGAGAGAGATGAATTGTAGTTTTTTTTGTTTGTTAAATTAATTATTATTAAATTACTAAAATACCCCTCAAATTAGATTACATGCATCGCATATGACTTATTTTATTAGAAATTCAATAGACTTTGACGGAAATAACTAAAATTATCAATATTTAGAGAGTTTAGGATCATTTTGACTAAAATAAAAAAAACAGTTACCAAATCATTATCTTTTAAAAAATTTAAGTACTATTTTTTGTCAATTACTCATAAAATAATAAATAAAATATAAATAAGTTACAAGTAAGTAGTCGCTTTCATCAAGATCACACGCATTTGGGATTATTCCACAATAAAAAAAATGGAAATGATTGATTAAAGGGTAAGCCATCAGTGGCTTCCATGGCAGTGTTAGATATACTCTTCCAAGCCCATAAATAGTAATATTATTCCAAATGAATTGCGGGATTATTTTACTGTGAAAGTTGAATAGCTAAATTTAGGGGGAGTTTGGCATAACCATCTAAACTCCCCAACTCAAATTTTTTTTTTTTTTGATTTTTTTTTAAAAAGTTTTTATTTTTTTTTTAATTTTTTTATTTTTTTCTCAAAAAATTTTTTATCTTTTCTAAAAATTTAAAAAAATTTACTATTTAAACTTAAAAATCTCAACTCAAACTACTCCACCAAACACTTTATTAGACTTACGACAAAAAAAATAATAATAATAAACAAGCAAATAATGGGAAAAAGACATAACCTAATGTTAGATTTTCAACAGTGACGTTCACATGAATTCTCTTGAAAAATAAAGGTAATAACCAAGTGGTGAGCTTAGCCCGACTCATTGTTTAGCTTTTTTTTGTTTTCCTCTCTCTCTCTCTCTCTCTTGGGGTGGTGGGGTTTCTGGTTGGGAAATCTTGTGGTGTGCAAAAGAGGACTTTAATGCAAACAAATCGAGTTTAAGGCAAGAAAGATTTGTAAGATTATGGCTGGAAATTTTGTTGTAGTAGTGATGGTCAACTTCAGAGCCAGCGAAGCGCTTAAGCTGTTGCTGCTTCTTTTCTTCTTCATCTGCTTTTAGTTTTTACTTTCACTTCACTTTTTGGTCTCACAATTAAAAAGTATTGTTGGATAGATCTTGAGTTTGGTGAACGGACGAATCCATAAAATCCCAATCCATGGATCTTTGTATTTGGTGGATGTATGTTTTCGTAGTCTTATGGACGGGACTGAATGGAATTCTCTCATATAATGGGACCTAACTATTTGAGGGAATTTTATTTTTTATTTTTTATTTTTTATGTTTTATGTTTTTCCTCTCAATAGTCAATACTAAAGGGGATCGCTAATATTTTCATACCTTGACTAGACTATTAGAACAGTCTAATAGAACTGCGTGTTGAATGAAGGTCATTGTAGTCCTTAATCTTCAACAATTATCAATTAAAAAATAAATCCATTACTATATAATTTATAGGATTATTCTCATTACTGTCCCTTGAACTTTACTGTCACTTTCATTGTGAACTCTGAATTTAACCTCACTTAACCCTTTCATCTGAATTTTAATTAAAAGCAGACGAAAAAAAAGTGAATTTAAATGCAGTTATATAACCTTTTTTGTTTATTTTTAATAAGATTAATTTTACTATTTTTGTATATGTTTTAATTGAAATTCTGATAGAAGAGATTAACTTGAATTAAATTAAAAATTATTTCAAATTTAAGAGATATAGACGAAAGTAATCATAATTTATATCAAATGATAGATTATTGCACATGCATGACTTAAATTTTTGATTTGATAGAAATGAAAGTTTCAAATGAAATCTCCTCAACACCGAACCACCACCGTCAGTGGTAGGATCTTTCTTTTGTTACTTTTTGTTGCCCTTTCGGTGTTGGATTTCATTGCAAGGTAGGAGTAAAAAAATTTGGCCATGAAAAAACAACAGAATAATGATGATTGCATGGAAGTAGTTCTCTCTCTCTCTCTCTCTTCTCTCTCTCTCTTCTCTCTCTTGAAAAGTTGCATAAATAATGATTATTTGAACAGTAGCCGCGAAAGGGAATGGATGAAGTTTCGCTTTTAGATGGGAATAGAAAGTTAAAGATGAAAGGACAGGTTGTACATGATAATCCAATTAGAACGGACCTTAGTTGATCTTGTTGCCTTTTTTTTTTTTTTTTTTTTTAAGCTACTGTTGCTTTCAATTTTCATCTTGAAAAAGGGACGGTACATAATTCAAATTACTTGTCCATTCCATTCATAATTGCATATTTTGGTGAATGATAATTCAACTTTTTTTTCGTGAATATAATTCAAATTAATTTAATATCATATATATTTTACGTTTATAATTTCATATCACATCAACAAAAATAACAAAGATTCCATCATTAAAAAAAAATGGAAGAAAACAATAAAGATTTTTTTAATCCCCCCAATAAAATACTGGTTGTTGAATTTTAATCCTCGACATTCATAATAAAATTATTTAGGCTTAATCTCAGGAATGGTGCACAAAGTATATTCCAATCTTATTTGGGTTTTGACTTTTAAAAATGATGGTTAGAACTGAAACAAACAAACAGGTTGCAATTAGTGCAAGACGTTTTAAAAGCTAGGAAATAAAATGGTATTGGGTGTAAGGTTTGCCCTTTAGAACCCCTCATGTGATCAATACATGCATAAATCAATAAAATAAGATAAAATAAAAATAAAAATAAAAATGAACTAAAATTGACTAATAATTTAGGAAAGTACGGCTGGCATGTGGAGGTCAAAATTAGTTCCGTAAACATTAAAAATAAAATAAATGTACATATAAAGAAAACTACCAAAGGCAATAATATTGGAAACACACAAATAATTTCCTTGCAGCCAATATGATTAATAGTTGTTGCCAAGCACATAAATTAATAATCTTTCTTATGTTTTCATAGGAGATTATTAAGCTGTTTAATATTGCTCATTACACGAAATTAAGATTTGGTCAAACGTTAGCATTTGTGTGCATTATGCATATTTATTGAACAAGTTCATCACCCACTCCTTTTATGTCTTATTTCTTCCCATTATTTGATTTATTGGACATCCAATACCTATCCAGCCAGGATCGCCAGCTATTCATCTACTTATTTTCTCCTTTTTTTTTTTCCCCCTTTTTTTCTTTTTTCTCCGTTATGATTTAGACTTTAAGAAAATGCCCATGCTCGTCGTGTTCAAATTGAGGGGTGGTTTTGAACTGTATAAATTAAATCGGATTTTCTGATTTTCGTTGTTCTTATTTATCTTATTTGTGGGGCCATTTCTTAATGTCTTTCTGTCTATATTTTGTTAGCCTTGAAAATTAGAGTTTGAACAACCTCACTATTTAAAAATAATTATAAAAATAAAAATAAAAAAAGGTGTTGCTCATATATATACTTTTTAATAATTTGTCAAAGTTTAATTGGCTTGTGATACACTCTATGATAGTGTATCATTAACAAACATTTAACATATAAAATCTTGGAGTGTTTTCAGAAATGCAAGCGTCTGAAGTGATGTAACAATGATGGTGATAGAGAGGGACTTGTTCTCTTCTGTATTTATATTTTAAACCATTTATATCATGTGTCATGAACTTTGTTTTCAAGTGAACAATAAGACGCGGTTTGTTTAAGCTCCTAACCTAACTCACCAAATTACAAAATAACAACCAAGGACATTTAGATCACATTATGGATAAGAAGACTCATATTTGGGCCCAAAAAAAAAAAAAGCAGGAAAACAATTTGCTAATTATTGATAAGGTTGAATATTTCACATTGAGCTGTCTGTCAATTGCGTTTGCATAAATTCAACAATCTAACCTCTAGTAGTATTAAAGTCATAATTATTACCGTTTGGTAAACCGCGATTCTGCATAAACAATTAAATATTGACACAGCATAATGATAATAATAATAAAAAAGAACTAACGTTCCGTTTGGATTTCAAATTTAAATTTAAGATTTAAATTTTTATTTTTATTTTTTTAAAATTTTTTTTATATTTTCTAAATTTTTTTTAAAATTAATAAAAATTATTATTTAAATTTAAAAATTTTATGAGATGTTTGGTGTAGTGATTTGAGTTGAGATTTTTAAGTTTGAATAGTAAATTTTTTTGAATTTTCGAAAAAGACAAAAAATTTTTTAAGAAAAAAACAAAAACTAAAAAAAAAAGATAAAAAAAATTTAAATTAAATAAATTGAGTGATTGAAACAAACAAACCCTTCGACTCAATACAAACTCAATTCAAATACTAAATACTCTCTTCAACCTTGACAAGGTGATAAAAGCAGAATGAACAGATGTCGGTTCTAATTGAGCCAAAAAAAAAAAACAGATGTCAGTAAAAAAAAGAAAAGAAAAACAGATGTCAGTTCTAATTGAGCCAAAAAAAAACAGATGTCAGTTAAATATGTGAAAATTTGAAGTTACATATTTCCTATTTGTTGGTTTGTTTTTTCTGGAAGGAATTAGTGGTCGGCAATCTCTCTCTCTCTTTTAATATATTTTAAAGAAAGCCATAAACGAGTTGGGTGCCACGACCATGTAGCGTCAAATATCAGGAATTGACTCTCACATGTTTTTTTTTTAGTCCAACAATTATGAAAACTGGTATTATTTCCGTTAGAGGAAATTAGAGAACCGGGTCGTGTCGGTGATTCGGTGGCGATACTTTGTTGACTCGGCTCCGTGTCAGGTTCGACCGTTCGGATCACAAATTAATTTGAATTCAGCAACAAGCAAAATAAAAGAGAAAAAAAAAAAGAAAAAAGAAAAATAGGCCGATGCGCTTTACTCTAAATTCCTGGTTCTTTGATTGGCAAAGGAGAAAGGAAAATAGAAAGAAAAAAAGAAAATCCTGGGTTACTAGACTTGCACTTGGTGCTTTTCAAGTCGAGAGTTGTCGGTAATCTTTTGAAAATCTGTGCTAGATTTTGTGTTGACAGAGGCAGACAATCGGCACAGTTCACGGTTCCTACTTTTTTTCATTTGTTTTTTTTTTTGACCCGAAATGTTCTTATCTTGTTGAACGTGGGCCGTCCATTATGGGCCAGTTTGAGCTTCAAGACTGTTTTAGGTTGGGCTTCAAACACACCGGACTCGAAGCCCATTTTGACCCATTTTGGGCACGAAGCCATGGCCAACGTTGTTGGTGGAGAAAATTATCTAAATAACTATTTTTTTTTAATCTATCACGTAATATAGCCAAATTCTCTCATATTAATCAATATGACACAAAATTTTATATTTATTTTTTGTCATATTGGTCTAGTATTAAATTTTTGTATCATATTGATGTAATAATTTTTAAATTTGTGTCATTCAAGTACTTTTTTCTTGTCGGTGATCATAGTAGATTTTTCAAATTATTTGGGAGGATTTAGATAAAATGTATTAGGTTGACCTTTGAATATAATTCTTCTGTGTCAACTTGGTCATGTGCTAAATATTTATGCCATACTGATAAAAATATATTCACACGTTTTTTTAAAGATGATGACTGATCGCGTATATTAATGCAAAGAAAGGAAAATATTAAAAATAAAGGGAGATCTACTTATTATAAATATCAATGACACGGTTTTCTTAATTTAATAATTTGGAATGAGAGAATTTAAATTTTACACCTTAAAATGAATATATATTTTAATTATCTATCCGAGTAAACTATAACCGTACTCTTTTATTCATTTTATATCAGTGGACCAATTTGAATCATAGAATTGAGATCAATAGCTCTTGGATAGAGTGTTATAAACTGTTTCTATAATAGAATTCCTAAAAAATAAAAGCATGATTAACTTACTTTCTTTTCCACTTCCATGCATTATGCATGTTCTTTCCCGCTTGATCTTTTATATATACACATGTTTATATATGAACACGGACAAATACATTTTGTGAAAAATGAAAATACTTTATTCTCTAGATTACTAAAACAAAAACAGATTCAAAGAATAACCAAACATTTTGCCTGTCTTTTATGTGTAGGCAATATAAGAGAAAGAGAGACGTATCAATTACGTGGAAAATACATGTTTCGATGAGTTGTTCGTCATCAGCAGCCTTGGGGACAGCGAGTCTTATCCTTATGTTGTTGTTGTTAACATAAGACAGAGACATGTGCAACCATATGCAATTGTGGTTGCACCAATATCCCAACAAACTAAACATATAGTTTATAGTTTTTTTTTTTTTTCATATGTTATGCTGTCACGACATCGATATCGGTTAACTTTAACGTTTTAGTCCATAATTCTATTATTTATTGATTTAATTATGAATTTAAATTTATGAATCTATTGTAATTTATAGAACTTCAATATAAATTCACTATTTATCAAATTTTTTAAGAGTCAAGATATACTGTCACGAATTTCATGTCTCATTGACTATTCTCCAATAGTATTATAACAGATAATATTAATTTAAATATTTTATTATATAAAAAATGCTTAATATTATAAATTTTAAATAAATTAATATGTTGTCAAAATACTATTGAGAAGATAATTATTGAGACATGAAAATAAGACAACAGACCATGACTCTTTTTTTTTTTTTTTTAATACATTGCGTACATTTTTCTTCCGGTACCATAATAGTTCAAATTTACTATCCTTGACCAAGTCCAACATTAAAATACACTATCAAGTTTTACATATAAATTACAGAGCATATATAAATCTAAATCTAACTAATATAACCTAGATCTCCTTCCCCTATTTAAAAGAGCGAGTCTCTCCTTCGTTCATGCTTGAACATTTGCCACGTGGCGTTATTAAATTGGAAATATGTACAAAAGTTGTAGATTTAAACAGTTATTATAAATTTTAAAAATATTATTTATTTTTTCCTATACAATATCCCTTATCAAGTTTCAATACTTCCACGCACCCCTAGGTAACTTGCTACATTTGGCATCCACACACACACACATATCTATAAATGTGTGTGTGTGTGTATATATATATATATATATATATAACACAAGCAAACCACTCGCAAAGGTGGGAATCTTTTCAATTTGACAAGTTTGCTTATACAAGGAGAGATTCTGTTTGTTTTTCTTTTTGTACATGCGGTTAACGAATATTGTTG
Organism: Ficus hispida; assembly: GCA_025413025.1. NCBI lineage: Eukaryota > Viridiplantae > Streptophyta > Magnoliopsida > Rosales > Moraceae > Ficus > Ficus hispida. The sequence goes on from CM046361.1 coordinate 21,130,291, forward strand.
CATGCACTAGTACAGACAATATTATAACACTCATCACAGCCGAAAAGTGCACACATTGCACAAAGTAAGGAATAATATAAATACGTAATGAATTATGTAAACTCCTCTTATATGACACTCCAAAACTCTTGTACGCTCCCATCCCTTTCCCATAACCAACCCATTTGGCTTTTGTGCTTGCAAGGCAAACAAGTCATCTTGCAATGTTTAACATTCTAACACTTTTTTTTTTCTTTTAATCTTTAGAATTCTGATTTTTTTTACTGGTTAATAATTGTAAGGATATTATTATTTTTGTTTGATAATGTGATATTAAGGATATTTTTTATATTTTTAATAATTTTACCAGCTGAAAAGATGTTGCCAGTATTTTCTGCAAAATACAGTTCTTTTTATTGGGAGTTTGAATACCAAGATTTTTTATTTTATGCTATCTGGAATGATTAATTTTTAACTCTTGGATTTACAAGTGTCCTTCTCAAAAACACTGCAACTTACTATATAAATGATCCAGTCGATGTAAGTCATAGATCAATAATTAAACCAATATTAATTCCTACCAATAAAAGTAAGTGATCCATTCAATTTTATTAGGATATGTGAAAAAATGACTTATTTTTGAGGATTTTTTTAATTAATTTTAACTGTTTCTTTTAATGGTTAATCACAGCGAGGAAGCCACGTGTTTTTATGGGGCTAATAAATATAAGTTTTGTCCATATAAAATCAAATTTTTAATTTTTTAGGGGGGTTATTTATAAATTCGAGTAAAAAATACATACAAAATTCTAATTAAGAAAAAGTTGAGCGAGAGCATAAGCCCCCCATAAGGCCTTCCTCCTTTTAACCTTGGTTAATCACTGGAGATAATAAATTATATTGACCGTACTTAATAGTTTTTATCAATTTACTGATTTAATATATTAATAACCACGAATTATTTTAATAATAAAAAATTTGGTCATTTTTTAATTAAGTGCTTAACTACTTAATTTTTCCATTTTATTAATGAAAACTGGAATTTGAGTTACATTTTACATGAATTCAAGGATCCTTTGGATTATTATTAATAAAAAACACACTCCTTACGCTACTCGAACAGCTTCACCGTTCTCTCTTCCAAAATTGAGCTTTTTTCTATAAATAGCCCAGACTCTTCTTTCACTTTCAGACGATTAAGTTTTTGGATTAACCAGTAAAAACGACGGAAACAATGGCCACTGAACCACAACAAAACGACGTCGTCGTCGACGGGTCGAGGTACCTGATCGTATGGCCGGAGCGAGGAGGAGTCGTGGACTTGTTCCGGTACGCGGTGAGGAACGACAGGGGTGGTGCGACGGCGTTCTTGGAGGGCTCCGACGACGCCGTTTTGGTCGGGGAGGCGGCGGATCACAGGTGGATAATAGTGGTGTCGATCATCGTACGGAAGATCATAGCTGTGTTTGGGAAGCCCATGGAGTGGACTGGCTTCTTGGTCGACTTCGTCCTCAACCTCCTTTCCGAGAATGGAAATCTCATTGGCTTGCTCTGCAACCTTGTTCGTGGTATGTTTATCATGTGTTTGTTGAATTGTCTAATAACAAAAGGAAAGTGTTTTTTTTTTATTTAATTTTTTAATTTTTTTGGAGTGGTGAGATAAGAAAATATTGCTGCTCTGCATGTTGGTTATTTTTTGAGAGAACGAGTTTCAGTGTGAGATTCATGATTTTATTTGAGTGGGGCATAAACAAAATAAATTTTATATAGGCCATTTTTATTTATGGTAAATTGTTTATTTGGTCACTAGATTATATAGGAAATTCCATTTTGGGTTCTAATTTCTTTTTTTAACTTCTTGAACTTTTTACTAAAAGTTGCAATTTGATCTTTTTGGTTAACTTCTATTTAAAAAGGACTAAATTGCATATTTTTCAAGAATTCAAGGAGCTTCTAATCAATAAAAAAAAGATTAGGGACCAAAATGCAACTTTTTATGTAGTTTGGGATCAAATAAGCAATTTATCCCTTCTATTGCAAAGGAGCTTTAAGTTTTAACTTCAACGTCGCGTAGATGTATCAGAATCTCGTAGGCTACAAACTTACTTTTTCAAAATATTTTACGAAAAACGTGTCGACTGAAGAGGAGTATATTAGATTTTAAATAGAGTCGGTTGTTGAGCATTTTCTTTTTATAAGCTAAAGTAATTATGGGTTCATGATTAAGTATCGATACAAAATACAAAATTCAAAAAACAAACTTAATTGTAGAAGATTTGATGTTGATAAGATTGAGTTGACTTTATTCAAGTATAAGCTTTATAAAATAAAATGATCATGAAATTATGGTAAATATCCATATGGAATACAAAATACAATATACAAGATAAAGAACTTAATTTTAGGAGTTTTGATGTTGATAGGAGTAAGAGACAATGTTGGGGTTAACTAAACTATAGTCTATTGTTGATAGAATTATTGGAAAGTTTTCTGTCCAAAGTTTGCATGCCTGTCTAAAATCAGGAGTAGCTACTTATTATGCTTCCATGCAAAAGGATTTTTGGAAAATTGATCACCAGCTTCAAGGAGTAACCATACATATATACATATAGGCCACACAAATATATAGATACATTTTTGTGTGTATGTGTGTGTGTGTACCTGTGCTTGTGCTCAGTCTGTTAGTCTGATACGGCAATGGGGTGGCAGGAAAAGTAGTGATTCCGCAGCGGGGCACGGAGACTTTTATCAGTACGATTGGGCACATAGATGGGAGAATAGACCTGTTCAAGGGTGAGAGCTTAGCGGAAGAAATTAGAGGATCTGTTTTTGCAGAGAAACAAGGGGAAGGGGAAGTGGGAATGGGGGTCCGGGCTCTTATGGACCTCTGCATCATGGCATCCAAGTTAGCCTACGAGAATGCTAAAGTTGTTAAGAATATCGTCACTCATCATTGGAAGGCAAGTTATGTCCGTTTTCACTTTTCGATACGAGCTTCTTACTGCACATAGTAACGTTGTTCGTTTTGAACATCAAAAGCAGATGCACTTTGTGGACTTCTACGACTGCTGGAATGGTAAGAATGGCATTTTGGTGGAGAATTCTGGTCATTGAACTTCTAGCCTAACTTGTAAAGAATGCTTTCTTGATTCTGTGCTTCACTTCTTTTTTGTTTTTTTTGCTCTTAGGAAAAGTGTGAATTTTTCTCTTCCTACTAATCATTTTCAATTCATTTTTTCATGGGATAACATTGGATAGATTTCCAAAAGGAAAGGTCAACCCAAGTGTTCATTCTCTCCGACAAGCCTAAAGATGCAAATTTGATATTGATCAGCTTCAGGGGAACAGAACCTTTTGATGCAGATGATTGGACTACTGATTTTGATTACTCTTGGTACGAGATACCCAAACTGGGAAAGGTTCACATGGGGTTCTTAGAAGCCTTAGGTTTGGGCAATAGAATTGACACTACCACATTTAAAAATCACCTTCTAGGAAACCACGGAAAAACTGATTCCTACATGGAACAAGGTGGATTGGATCAGTCTTTTGACTCCGAGAGGCAATCCACTGGCGAAAGGGAACTCCGACCGGCAATGATGGAAATGACTGCATACTATGTCATAAGAAGGAAGCTCGAGAGCTTACTCAAGGAGCACAAGAATGCAAAATTCGTAGTGACCGGTCACAGTTTAGGTGGGGCACTAGCCATTCTGTTCCCAACAGTGCTGGTGCTGCATGAAGAAATGGAACTAATGCAAAGGTTGTTGGGTGTCTACACGTACGGACAGCCCAGAATTGGTAATAGGCAGCTGGGAAGGTTCATGGAAGCCCATTTGAATGGTTCTATCCCAAGGTACTTCAGAGTAGTCTATTGCAACGACCTTGTGCCCAGGTTGCCTTATGATGACAAAACGTTTTTGTATAAACATTTTGGGGTCTGCCTTTACTACAACAACTTATACGTTGAACAGGTATGTATTCAAGCAGTCGAATATGACCTCGGATCCGTGAGTGTGTTTTTTTTTCCTTCCTTCCTTCTTATGTTGCTCTCATTTTTGGCCCTACTAGGTTATTGTTCTGTAAGTTTCTGTCTCCAACAAGGAATAGCACTCAGTCTTATCCTGTTGTTCCACAGTAAAATGCGGCCACCGTCATTGCATTCTTCTAATAATCACAATTTTTAAACACTGTTGAAAGAAAACGTAGACAAAAGAGTAAATTTTATAAACGATAACGAGTTAGGACCAAAAAGTTTTCATTTGGATATGAGCTTTAGTGTATCATTGAGCTGATATGTTTTGTGATGTATGCGTATGTACAGAAAGTGAAAGAAGAACCGAACAAGAATTTTTTTGGATTGAGAACCGCCGTAGATTTGCATCTGAATGCCATTTGGGAGCTGATCAGGAGTTTTATCATTGGATATGTGTACGGGCCAGAGTATGAAGAAGGGTGGTTTTCCAAAATGGTAAGGGTGATCGGCCTCGTACTTCCTGGTATTTCCTCGCATTGCCCCACAGATTATGTAAACTCTGTGAGGCTTGGACAGGAGCGCACCGTTCAGATGTCCTCTTTCTGAGGTTTTTCTTCTGGTATTTCCTGGTAGTTTGCAACAGTTTGAAGTCACAACTCTCTTACTTCCTTGCGAACTATACTAAAGCGGCGTTGTTTTGTTAAAGTTGTTTGTAATTCGAATCTATGTGTTTGTGGTTTAGTCATTTTGTACATTTGGTTTGTCTGTGTTGGCTTTGGCACATCGATTCCATTTCTTATAACTGCCCGAGTTTGGAATAAATGTCGCCTACCAGTACGTTCATGGGAAAAACGTATTGGACATTTTGGTGAGTATTTGTTTATATATGTGCACTCTGGAACGCTCCCAGCATAAACTTTTTTGAAGTTTGTTGTCAACAGAAAAATTAACATGGTTTAACTTCTTTGTCTACCAAGACATATTTTCTTTATCCGGTAAATTAAATACATGAGAAATTAAACAAATGGCAAACATCAATTTTAATGTTAATTTTGAGTTAATATTATTTATTAATAAAGATTAACACATTAATTAATAATAAAAAATTATGTTTATCAATAAAAATATGATAATTTAACATTAATCCAAAAGTTAATATCATAGATTTTTTTTTTTAGACCGAATCAGTGCTCCCATCCATCATCTATTTCGGAATCTAATATGAAACTACGGGTAGAATTGTCAATACTAGTAGCACCAAAAAGAAATAAAATGAAAGAGAAAGTACACAATTAGACCTATTTTGATTTTTTTTTTTTTTGAACGTGTTTATTATGATGTTTTTAAGTGATGGCAATTTGACAATTTTTAGGATAAATACTAGATAAAAAAACCTAGGAGTTATTTATTTATTTATTTGTTATTAATTGTATTGTTATAATTTTACGTTCTATGGAGGAAGAAAGATGGGAGAGGGATTTAAACCTTATAAAATACAAAAAGGTGATGGTTATTACAATTTCTACATAAAAAGCATATTGGTATTATTCAAGCAATTTTTTGTGTGTTTGATGGCCTTATTGATAGATTGGGAGTTCCTTGACAAAAAATATGCTACGACTACAAAGCCTTTTCAAACTTATGCTCGACAGTAAAAGAAACAAGAACTTAGAATTGTGTGAATAAATTTGGAACAAACTCTCCTAAAATTAGAACACTGCCACCTTCGGAGCCCGCGATATCGAGGAGGCGCCTGCATCCCGATCGCCATCTTCAGTAACTCTCTGGAAGAATTTTGCAGATGCACATAAGCCATGTCATGTGAGTAAATGCTGTGATGCCCGTCTTTACTTACATGATTGGTAAATTCACAAGGCTTTTTAGACTGTATAAGCTGATTGGATCACATTCAGATCCAAGTTTTTAAGCCTTAATACCGAGTCTATGTGCCCTCTTAGAGTGTGTAGCTCTCCCAACCTGAGAAATTCCAAGGGTTATTATTCAACAAGTTATTGTTTGGCACGAAAAATCTTCTTTCGGCCTAATGCTGAGTGTTTGGATGACATTTTGGCTTTGATTTTGTTGTTTTAAGCTCATTAAAAGAAAATTTAGTTCAAAAAACTAATCAAGAGTCAAATTTTTTTTTTGGTTTCAAGACACGCCAAGTCAGAGAAATCCGTTTGTGATTTACCTGGCTATTTCAGCGCGGCGCTTGGCTTGTTCAGCAATCAAAGAAGATCCGCGCCTTCTCAAATTAAGGTTTTCCAAATCTGCAGACATCAACCCTTGTAGACTTCTCTGAGAAAGTACCCACTGAGCCGCCCGATCGTCCTTTCCATAGTCATTCTTCGAAGTAAAAGCAGTCTGTTGAAAAAAAAAATAATAATAAATAAAAAAAATCAGAAGAGTCATCTTAAGAACCAAGACTTGCATGCTTGCAACACAAGAAAACTACGCCAACCAACCTTTCTATCAAACACTAGATTCCAAGCTTCGCCACTCAACGCGTAACGAACCGTGAACTTGATAATGTCGAGGGGTATGTAGAAGATCAGATTGTATAACCATATAACTCCAGCCCATCCCCATCCAATGCCTTTGATATAAGCAAAGCTGATATGTGCATAGATGGCAATTACGGTCGCCACCTAAAACGTTTACACAAATATCAGTAACGTTTCTCGACCTTATAACTTTCAGAAAGCCAGGTTTCATGCCTTACCAGTTGGGCAACCACAAATGCACACATCAAAAGAGCTCCAGGCCTCTCTAGAAAAGACCAACTCTGGCTGCGCGTGACGAATATGAGAGCCTGGCTGATTATGCTTACTTGAAGATAGACAGCTGATGACACTTCCTCGGTATTCCCAGTCAAGGATCTAACATGGAAGTGTGTCTGAAAGTATAGCGGAAGGTTAAATGATGAAATTAGGAGCAAGCTTTTCATGAGTCATGACGTGTTATGAAAGTACCTCGAAGAAATTGGTGTCGACTATGATCCAGTAAAATAAGACAGTGACCAGAGCGAGATATGTGCCAATGACAATGCCGGTTGCGAATATCTCATTGAGTTTCCAACTGTCGGGCCTTGGAGAAGGCTTTACCCGATCTTTGGAAATGGTCATGATGGTTCCTGTTCACAAACACAGATACTCCTATTTCATTCTTTAACTTAAAAACCTCCTTTTTCTGGTATATCCCAAAAGTTGAAAATGTAGAACGTATTTATATGTAAGAAAACAGGAAACATTTTAAATCATTTTGATCCATTTTGTTTGAAGAAAAAAGAATGAAAGGTTTTACCATCATTTAGTATTGCTATTATCAGAACCATGAAAGGTGGGAAGTCGTACTCCCAAATCAATGCGAGGAGCACAAAACCAAGCTGCAGCAGGATTGAGTGTAAATAGTTATATGTGGCACCATTAGATAAAACCATAGTGATAAATTACATTAAAGTGAAACTAAACATTTAAAAAATTGAAGTTGTTTGAACTTACTACAATCCTTATAGTTATGGAGACAGCATATATCTGCAAAATATGCAGGGAAATTAGTTTTCTACTGAAACAGTTCAAATGCAATTATTTACAGCATTAAAATGGATAAAAAAAACAAGGACTAGAAACACATGGGTAGTCAGGTTTTGAGGAAATTAGATTTTCTGTACTGCTTAATTGCCGGTTGTCAATCAAAACATAAGATAGATATGATATTGTTGTGATCTAATCGGTATAAAAGAAAAGATTGAAGCTCAACTGTGTAATTTTTCATTCTTTGGAATATGGCTCGGCTAGTTAAGACTGCAGAGATGATCACACTCAAGCCAGGCTCGGTCAAAACTATATCAGCGGCACATCTTGCAGCGTCTGTGGAATCAGCGACCGCTATTCCAATATCCGCTTTCTTTAAAGCCGGTGCATCATTTACTCCATCTCCAGTCATCCCCACCACATGTTTCTTTTCTTGTAAAATCTTCACAATATCGTACTTATGTTCTGGAAATAGCATTACAAGGATCACGACCTATTAGTAGACATAATCACAAAGAATAGAATCTATGATTGTAAGTGAAAAAGTGAAGATTATTGGCAATACCAGGGAATACACCAGCAAAGCCGTCGGCCTTTTCAATGAGCTCATCCACTGGCAGAGCTTCGTGTTCATCTTTCTCACGACCGAGCAGTGAAGAAGACGGATACATGTTTGTCCCCATGCCAAGTCTTCTTCCTGTCTCCTTTGCTATGGCCAACTGATCACCTATATTATTACAAGAGCTATTGTGAGAGTATATACATACATACATACATACATATATATCTATATATACAAATTTGCATTTAGCAAGTTACTACCTGACTTTATTTATAATTTTTCAGAACAATTTGTTTCTTAAAAATCTAAGTTATATGTGATGGACATGCGACTACCTTCGTTAAAATTCAAAAATTAAAAAAAAATAATAATAATAATAAATTACGGAAATGTCACGATGCTCATAGTTCAGAGATTAGCAGCCCCAAAAATCATTTTTTGTCATATTTTCTGCTCAAGGCTTTATAGCTTGACAATCACGTACCCGTAATCATCTTAACACAGACTCCAAGGTTTAGAGCTCTGCGAATGGTCTCAGCACTGTCATGTCTTGGAGGATCAAACAACGGCAACAATCCACAAAACGTCCAAGGTCCTCCCGGACTGTCCTTAGATTTTTCGGGAACTTCCTGAGAAGATAACAAGTATAACTAACAAAGTGAGAAAACAAAAAACACATTACTTGCTCTAAGCTGTAAATCTATAGCATATTTTTCATACCTGATGAGCAACTCCAAGAGACCGCAATCCCCTCTCGGCAAATTTGTCTATGATGGCATGTACTTTTCCGGCAATCTCATTTTTCTCTTGGCATAAATTTAGGATCTGTAATTCCCCAAAAGGAATAGAAGGTCTTAAATTCTTATACAAAGCTTCTAAAATATACTCCATAAGATACAAACTATGACACAAGTCGTATAGTTATGGATACCTGTTCTGGAGCTCCTTTGCTGGCTCTGTGCCAATTACCATCGGGATCAATGTACGTAATCGCAGTACGCTTGTCAACTGGATTGAAGGGCAAAAAGTGCACTTCTGTGATATTTGCACGTGCCTAGAAAAATCGGTATTTTTCAGTGTCCAGAAAGAACAGAATTGTAGTACCTACTAAACTAACATAATACCATTTTTTATTGTTTTATAGGCCTACCTCCTTTGGATCGGCAAGCATGTTAACAATGGCTGCATCAATAGCATCCTGATTCTCGAGTCTTGATGCTCTGGCTGCAAGCATCACAACTGTGTCTTTTTCCATATCTTTGTTAAAAACCTGCAAATTGCATCCATTTGTGTGTATTATTCTTAATATTGCACGGTAAGTCTAGACTTCTTTATTCGACAACTAGATATTGAGTCATAGTCTGTACCTCGATAAGAGTTTTGTCAACAGTGAGGCGGTTCAGGGTCAAAGTTCCTGTTTTATCGCTGCAAAGAACGTCCATGCCCGCCATTTCTTCAATTGCTGTCATCCTTTTTGTAATAGCACCCTTGCAAAATAAAATAAAACCCAATTATGGATACTTTACTTAATCCTTTTCGTTGAATTAGAAGACAATATAAGCGAAGGCGATTCATGTACATCGGTTCCAATTTGTAGCATTAAAATCCAATGTGAGTGACACAAGGGAAATACTTTGCAAATTAAATAGAACCTAAATAATGGGCTACAGTAGTTGAGGGATGAACCTGTTGAGAGAGTCGATGAGAACCGATAGCAAGCGTTACAGATAAAACCGTGGGCATGGCAATAGGTATTCCTCCAATTAAGAGAACAAGAAGGTTGTTTATACCATCTCTGTAAGTACGGTGCTGTACGGGGAACATCACAATGATTTCCAGAATCATTCCGACAGCTATGGAACAAATGCAGAAGTTCCCGATGGATGTAAGGACCTTCTGAAAATGTCCAACAACTTCAGTGGAGTCAACCAAGTGTGCAGCTTTTCCAAAGAAAGTGTTAACTCCGGTTGCTATAACCACTGCTTCAATCTCTCCATGCTTGCATGTTGAACCAGAGAAAACTTCGTCGCCTTTTCTCTTTGTGACGGGTAGAGATTCTCCGGTAAGTGCTGACTGTAAGGAACAAGTTCCGTTACTTAAAGATCTAAACTTCATCTAACAAATCAAGTTGTAACAAGATTGTGCATATCTATGTTGTGTAGCTTATCAATTCTTAAATGGAACTTCTTCAAGTATTTTCAAGTGCTTGCCTGGTCGATTTTCAACGGATCCCCTTCCAGCAGGCGGGCATCAGCGGGGATGATATCTCCGAGCTTTATGCTAATAATATCTCCCGGAACTAAAATAGATGCATCTTGCTCTTGCCACTGACCATCTCTGAGAACCTGTCTCAAGAAATGTGAAATAAGATTCTTGTGTTTATTGACGATGATCTCTGAGATGCATGTTCGGTTAAACAAGGCTTACCCTTGTTTTAGGAGCTAAGCGAGCCATAAGTGCAGCAGCGGCGTTCCCAGCATTGTTTTCTTCTATAAAACTGATTGTGGAGTTGATTATTAGCAGGCAAACAATCCCTACAAAGTCTTGCCAATCAGGACCTTGTCCCTGAGATGTTGTGCCATCATAAACAAGAGAAAAGTTATACCGTGGAATAAACGTTACTTAGAATTCGCTTCGGGGAGAGGATTAATATGATATCTGAAGTGAAATTTACTCACTCCGCCATTAGCAAGGACAATTGCCATCACAGCTGCAGCTTCCATGACCCATGACAACGGATTCCACATAAAACTAAGAAATTTCAAGAACTTGTTCTCCTGCATTGAAATTAAAAGAATGGTTTTCAAAAACTTTTCTTTTTTCTACAAGAGCCGATTTTCTCCATTTAGCAAAATCTAAGTTTCGAAAGATGAATTGTAATTTAGTACTTACTGGCTTCTCTTCAAGCTTGTTGGGTCCAAAAATCATCAATCTTGCTTCAGCATCTTCAGACGAAAGTCCTTCCCGTGATGTTCTCAATAGTTCAAAAACTTCTTCTAACGGCAACCGTTCCTATTAAACCAGCATGCATTTACACGCATCGTTATGGGGCACAAATTTTGAAAAGTTTGGTTAAATAACCATCATCATATCAGTGACGAAAATTACCAAATCGATCCCTTCCCGATTGAAATTCTCAGGATTCAGCAACGGTTTCTCCAGATCCTCGGCCATGATTTAGTCTTCAAAACCTATACTTGGATCCAACAAAATATTTCCCATGAACACGAGGCTTGGTAGTTTGGAACTCAAATGTACTATTTGACACAATTATCTTAGTTGACCTCTCCAAAAATGCTTCAAGGCATTAATGAAATTTAACTCCTATTAGTCGAAACCCAATATTTCTAACGAGATTTAGTAGAAATCTAACCAACAAGAAAAATCAAACATCGGACGAAATTCAAAGACTATAATCTCCAATATGCACATTTTAAGCCTGCAAGTAACCGAAAAAACAGAAGTAGATATTACTTACTTACAATGCAAGTTTGAAAGGTGGGAAAAAGACCACTCCAAGAATTGTGGAAGCAGAAGTGGGAGATGAGCCGCCGCCTCCTCCTCTTCTTGTTCTTCCTACGATGACGATGAAGGCGGTTCGGGATCCGTATCACTGAGAAGCTAAGTTAGGCACTTGATTGGAGAAGTGGCAAGTTTAAAAAGGGAGTACACTGAAATATGAACATGTGTAAATGATTTGGTAGTTGACCGTTGGTTGGAACTTGTACTACTAGGTGAAGAGGCAGATATGTGATCCTACTCTTTGCATGGTGGCTTGATCTGGGCCGCGTAGCCATTTTTTCAACGATTTACTTATTTATTTTTCTAAGGCAGATTAAGTGATGATATTATTATTATTATTATTATTATTATTATTATTATTATGTTGTGTATAGAAGGACTTGCGTAGCAACCATTCACAACTTGCCGTTCTAACCTAACGGTCCTTCCCTCCAAAAAGAGAGCTAAAAAAAATATAAACACAACCTAACATTAATAATTTAATATGCATAAAAACAGGTATAGGAAACTTGGGAAAGTGATTGAGTAGGTTTTCAACGACCACGTTTTGGAAATCTGGAGGGTTCCAACTCCCTAATCTTTTGGGCAAAAAGGTAGATTGACGCACGAAAACTCTATTTGAACTCAAAACAATAAAAATAATTCTATGAATCACGTGTCAAAAAATGTCTATAATTTAGATATAATCAAAATGATCAATTGATGCATTGAATTTCAAAGCTCAAAATTTTTAATTTCAAGTTTAACCAAATATATTTTTAATTTAAAAACTAATCAGCTAAAAACACAAGCTTGTGAGACATCCACTTGAAAGAAGTAAATAGTATATATTTATGGCAAATAATTAGAGTAAATGGTAAGTTTTAAAAATATTTGTACTAAATAGTAAATTTATTATTATTAATATCATTTTAAGATTTACTATTATTAAAAAATAAGAGTCCACAATTTGAATCATGGATTACACACTCACACACTCTACCACTTGAACTAGCACCAAATGGCAAAGTAAATTTACTATTTATCTAGTAAATTTTTTATTTACTACTATTTGCTTTAAATATTTCAAAATCTTGCTTTTAATCCCCTTTAGGAAAATTATTATCAATAACATTTTACAAAAACAATTGACGTAAACTGTAAGATTTAAAAAATTTAAAATAAATAGAAATTTTTTTGATAAATAACAAATTTATCATGTAAATAATTTATCTCATAAAATTTTTATTTACTATTATTTACTCTAAATTTTGCAAAAACCCACTATTAATTTTAATTATTTTAAAAAATTATTATTTTTTATTTTATTTTACTTTGTAAAGACACTTTTTCCTGCAATTTTCAAGTTGCTGGTTGCTTGTGAGTTCTGGGTCCAAAGCTCATTCACGTCAAAGGTGGGCATTCAGACTAATGTCTCCCAAATTTGTCGCTTTTTGGTAACTTACTCCTCAAATTTCTAATTTTGACAATTTACTTCTTGAATTTTCTAAATTATAGTAATGTATCATCTATCAATTAATTTTTATTTAATTGATTACGAAAAACCTATGTACGACTCATGTGAATATTAGAAAACCTATTTTCAGTTAAAAATTTTCAAATTTTATACAAATCTTAACAGAAATCTTTCAATTTCAAATCTTTAATTCAGTACAAAATTAACTAAAAAGGGTATATTACAATAATTTAGCAAGAGTAAATTATCGAAATTAAAAATTTAGAAGGTAAGTTAATAAAAAAAGTAATAAATTTAGGGGTATTAATGCTAGATACCCGTCAAAGGTAGGTAGGTCTTTCAGGTTAATGGGCCAACTGTGTGGGTCCATAAGCCCAATTTGGGAAGCATCTCGCTTCTTAGACTCTTGATACTGGCAAGTTGCTGGGTCACAAGCTAGGCCCATTTTCTGAATATTGGGCTTCAATTCACAACTCCAGAAGAGAGGACATTGAATTCATCATGGGCTCTTCCATTGAGGTTGGGCGGGTGAGTTGAGAGAGATGAATCCAAATTACCTAATCAACGAACAGATTGACTAAAAAAAGCTTATGTGCCTTCCACTTTCCTATGGGATAAATCATGTGGGTTCCGGTTCATGTCTTCACGAGAAAGGATACAATATTACACACACACACAAACATATATATATATATATATATATCTTTGTTACTGGATAAAGTTACAGTCTACATGCGGAGAACTAGTAATGGCGTATTTAAATATTATTAATTATCACCCAAGTTGGTAATCTAGCAGCTCGTGAGTAGTCAAAGCTATTTTGAAAGTTTAGCTTACGTTTGATTTATTGATTGGAGATAAAATTTTTAAATTGGAGTTAGTTGACTTTTAAAAATTAATTATAATTTTTGTTGACTTTTCAGAATAAAAAAAAAAAAAAAAAACTGATATGAAAAAGTATAATTAATTAGAGTTGAATTTAAATGTCAAACAAAATCTTAAATTCTACGTCTTATAGTAAATTAGGTGTAAATTTACATTTCTATCTTAATTCTACGTCTTATAGTAATTAGGTGTAAATTTACATTTCTATTATATCTGCAACTACTTTAATGTATGTGCAATTTTGTACCAAACTTCCATGCTCAAGGAAAAAAAAAAAAGTAACGATTGAGAAACCCACGAACACATATGTTCCTTGAAGGAACACTCGCATGCAATTTGTTTTTTAATTCCTCCATCTTTATCGGAACTAATAGGGTGTTTGGTGTAGTAGTTTGAGTTGAGATTTTTAAATTTGAATAGTAATTTTTGTTGACTTTTTCAGAAAAGACAAAAAAAAGTACAGTTTAACTTAAGTTGAAACGGTGTGCCAAACACCCCCTAAGCTAAGGATATTGGACAAGTTTCCATTTGTTTTATCTCATTTTTCTTCCGAAAGCTTTATTTACAATCAATTCGCACTTAGATTTATGAGGTCGTTATATAAGAGATTATGAAATATGATTAAGAAAACATTACTAGAACTATATAGTATAAACTTCTTTTTTTTTTTTTTACCGTGTTTGTGCATGAGCACTGTGCATACTAGTAGCATACACTCGACTAAATACAAATATTACTATATTTTTAAAAAACCTAGCATAATTATTCGACCAACCGACCAATGAGATATAAAAACAAGCCAATTAATTTGAATATGTACAGCCAGCCAATACTACTAAATACTAACTTGATTTTCTCTATTAATAAGTTGAAGATTGTCATAATCTATTTTGTCCAACGTGTTATCTCCCCATTAGACCAAGCATCTAAACCTCCAAACTCCAAAGCTTATCTACCTTACTAAGAAAGAAAACAAACAAACAAACAAACAAATTTAGAAAAATAAATATATAAATTGAAGAGTTCTAGTTAATTCCTTGATTGAAGCTAAAGTGTATGAAAATGGGGAAAAACTCTTTTAAAAAATTTGTTTTTTTTTTTTGTTGGTGTGATTTTTATTGAATTTTGGTGTACATGGATTATGATTTGTGTGGAACTCTAGTGATATTTAGTAAAATATGGTGTTTTTTAAAATATTATAGTGATGGAATCTGAAAAATCTAGCAA
The DNA here is from genome assembly GCA_025413025.1 of Ficus hispida. Lineage (NCBI taxonomy): Eukaryota > Viridiplantae > Streptophyta > Magnoliopsida > Rosales > Moraceae > Ficus > Ficus hispida. The sequence goes on from CM046361.1 coordinate 21,145,431, forward strand.
AATCGAAAATTTCTAACCGGTAATCAGTTGGTTACAGAGTTTTCGGTCGATAATCAATTGATAACTATTTAGTTATCTATCGGTTGTTGGTAACCAACCAGCACCAGTTGGTAATCATTTGATTACCTATCAGCAGTCGGTAACCACCTGGTTATCATTTGAGAACCACCTGGTTACCTGCTCGCAGTAATGGTTATTAATCAGAAATCTATCGGTGATTATAATCAGTTATTTACTAACTTATAATCTAGATGGTTATATCATAGATACTAAATAATAATTACAATTGATATTTTAAAATAATTAGATAAATAACTATTTATGATGTCATATTATATCATTTCTTAGAAGATTTTTTTTTACCCTGTAAAAATCAATCTAAGTCATGATTTCGCTCTATTTTTTTTTTTTTTTAAAGTGTAGCTTTTTTGATAACTGGGCCTGAGAGATGATACTCATGTTTGTGTGCGTTTTCTCTGTCCATTGATTCATAGGCTTTCCCATTGAGGTTGGGCGGCTGAGTTGGGGAGAGATTGTTACAAATTACCTAATTAACAAAAAGAAAGATTAAAAAAAAAATATTGTAAATGTAGCAAAGCTTATGTGCCTTCCACTTTCCTATGGGATAAAATAAATCATGTGAATTGCGGTTCATGAGAAAGGATATAATTTTATTTATATACATATTATATACCATTATTACTAGATAAAGTTACAGTCTACATGCAGAGAACTAGTAATGTTGTACATTTAAATTTTATTAATTATCATCCAAGTTGATAATCTAGCAACTCGTGAGTAGTCAAAGCTATTTTGAAAGCTAGCTCTCTTTAGTCTTGACCTCAAACAAATAAATAACTTAAACAAAGAAATATGGAAAGTTCGTCTTTCCTAAGGTGTATTAGCTTTTTTTTTTTTTTTTTTTTTTTAAATTCGAATATATATATATATTTTTTTGGTGAATGTTTAAATCGAAGATGGTTAGCGGATTTAAGATCCATTTGAATCAACAACAGCTTAGGGGCATTGATAAATGCTATTTTTATCTACTAGATTCTAAAAATCACTATTCAGTAGCAGAATTTGAAAAACATGTAAAGAGTTGCTTTTACACTACTACTTTTGCTGTCATTATTATTACAATTTTTTTTTGAATTTAGATATAGAAATTCGAATTATATATCTTATAATAAAGTGGGGTGTGAATTTATAATTAAGTTATGTCTATAAACTATTTTTACCTATATGTAATTGTGTACCAAACTTTCATGCTCGAGAACCAAAAAAAAAAAAAGTAGTAATCATCAAGAAGCCCACGAGCGCATATATAGAGGAATTAATTAGCTTAGGTAACAAGTTTCTTTTTTTTTTTTTTCCCCTCTCTGAAGGATTAGGTCACAAGTTTCTAAATGTATAGATCGTACAACATTTTGCAAGCTGTAGATGTATGACAACTTGAGCGATACTTTAGGATGTTCATTGCATGAGGATATGAAATGAACAGTCTTAATTAGAAAAAACCTAGTCACTTCACTAGAAGGCATGTTTCCTTGAAGGAACACTCACACACACACACATATACATATATATATGTATATATATTTTAAATTCCTCCATCTTTGTCGGAACTAAGCTAGGATATTGGATAAGTTTCCATTTGTTTTTTTTCTCATTTTTCTTCCGAAATCTTATCATCAAAGATTCATCACTTACAATCAACTCTCATTTAGATTTATGAGCATGTTATACTTCATATAAGACAATAATGCTATATTATTAAGGAAAAACTACTAGTACTATATGGTATAAACTTTTTTTTTTTTAAATAACTGTGATTGTGTGTATGCGGTTCATATTAATAACATACTTTTTATCTTTATAATATGTGATATTTTTATCTTTATAATATGTGATATTTTGATTTTCTGACTTTTAAAAGATATCACAGTCTCTCTAATAATATTCTTCTCGCTCTCTTTTATCTTGACTTGTTTCTCTCTTTTGTCTTGACTTGTTTCAGTTTTGAGATTATTGGGTGCTTAACACACTTGGGATTTGAAAATTAATGCTCTGCAGACAAATCCTAGCCTAATTATTCGACCAACCGACCAATGAGATATAAAAACAAGCCAATTAATTTGAATATGTACAGCCAGCCAATACTACTAAATACTAACTTGGTTTTCTCTATTAATAAGTTGAAGATTGTCATAATCTATTTTGTCCAACGTGTTATCTCCCCATTAGACCAAGCATCTAAACCTCCAAACTCCAAAGCTTATCTACCTTACTAAGAAAGAAAAAAAAAAAAAAAAAAAAAAAAAAAAAAAAAAAAAAAATTAAGAAAACAAATAAATAAATAAATAGAGGAGTTCTAGTTGATTCCTTGATTAAAGCTAAAGTGTATAAAAAATGAGGAAGAGTTATATATATATATATATATATATTATATATGTTATAGTTAAGTGTGATTATCGTTTATGTTTAGTTTGGTTTTACTTTTGTATTTATGTATTGGTTGAATAACAACCATATCTATGGAGATTGGGTTTTGTCTGCATTGACCGGCAAAAGCCTAAACCAAATATTTGTAAAAGGATATAGATTCTGATATCAAATCTCAGGTAACCATAGGTAAAACATAAAAATTTGCCTCTTCAAATTATCTCAAGATATGGTTAGATTCTAACGTTTTGGGTGCTTTGAATGTGGAACAAAGCCATCTTAGCTTATATATTTGGGGATTCTCCCAGTCTATTTTAAACCATATCAGAAAAGATTTTCTTTTTGTACTTCAGTTAAAAAAAAAAAAAAAAAAAAAAGTCCTCTGCAATTGGTGGGATGGGCATTCGATGGAAACCTTTTTTATTTATTTATTTATTTATTTAACATCCACCATCCAATTTAATTATGAATAAATCTTTTTAAATTCGATTAATATAATCTAATTTATTTTATCATCCAATTCAGAATCCATTGGATTGGATGATTAGATTATATCAATGTTTTCATAATAACTTACTAGCTAAAACCTACTCAAAAAGATAAATCATGTTTTGTAGACATCAATTAAATTCTCTAGTAGACGTTCATCATATAATATGAAACCAAAATCACCCAACATAATAAATAAACCGAAAACTATAAGTTCATAAAACATAATCCTTTTCCAAATTAAAAAAACAAAACATTAGGAAAAAAGATAAATACATAGTAACGACTACTAGTAGAAAATACCGATTTAGAGGTTACTATGGATTCAAGTGTAATCAAAACATCTAGGATTATAGAAGAAAGTATTTTGTATAACATATAATATGCAATTACTTTTTATATGCATGAGGATTAGATTGAACTTATTAGATTTTCAAAATTTACGTCCAATATCCAATTAAACTCTATTAGATGAGTAAAATTATCATCCAAATCCAACTAATTGTATTTGTACATCGGATTTTTTTTTTTTTGATGAATAGGATTGATTCGATTAGATCAATTGGATAACTGGATCTTATGCCCCTCTCTGGCTTGAGTCAATTAAGTAGTTGTTTAATAAACAGGACTCTTCTTTAACTTGAAGCAAACTGTGGTTTAATTGCTCATGTAACTTGTTATTCAGGAAAAAGAAAAAAGAAAGTGCATAAGGGGCTGTACTCTAATTTGTCCTTAGTCTAGTCCCCAGTAGAAAGATTGTTAATAAATATTGAATCTTCAGTCCAGACATTACGGATTAAGCGCCACAATTTTTTACAATAAATTTTTTTTTCCTAAAAAAAAAAAAAAAGAAAAAGAAAAGCACACACAAAATCTACAGTTGTATAGTAAACTGTTACAAAATTTCACGATGATAAAGAAAGAAAATTACAGGAGATCTCACACTTTGCTTTCTTCTTCTCGATTCGCATACTAACATTGTATTAAGGTAAACATTAGACTCTAATTCACTCAACACTACACGAATCAAGCTAGCATCACTCGCAGAACATTGTAAAAGAAAAACCCAATTAGCTGGCTAATCTGATTAAACTAATTAGACAGGTGTACGATAACGTTATATATATATATATATATATATATATAAAAGAGCGAGTGCAAATAATGACAGCACTTACACTAGTGTAAACTGGATATGCAATTCTAATAATAAGACCATGTTCCATAGAGATTTCCTTATTAACAGTTGGCAATTATGTTTATTCATATCAAATAAAGCAAACCAAAATGAAAGAAAATAAAAAAGATTAAAAAATATGAGAGGATTCTTTTTTAATGTGAGTAGTTTCTATTGGAGATTGTGTTGAGTCCTTATAGAATCCAACCAAACCAACGGCCCACCTCAAAACTGAGGTCAGATTGCCGGAAGGCTGTTCCCATAACCCAAATCCACTGCCTTGTCTTGATTAAGCAGCTCTCCTCTTTTCATGCACACCTTTGCCACTTTTCTAATCCATCTCTTCTCGAAGCTCATATATTTATATACGAATATGTATATATATATATATATGTATTTTTATATATACATATAATTAAGTACTTGTTTAATTAACATTGGTACAAAGATCAAAACTTTATATTATCATAACTATGAATTCCAAAACCCCACGTTCACTCCCTCTTTAACTTCATTGAAAACAATGCTTGCAAATCCCTCAGTTTCCGAACCTGACCATGTTCACCCCCTCCCTTGATAACACAGTCAACTTCTTTCTTTCTTTCTTTTTTTTAATCCAAGTTTTCGAGATTCTATATATCTGTTTCTATATCTATAACTATATCTCTATATATATGTACCCTTTATGCTCATCAAACTCTCAGGCCTAATCAAGGGCTCTCTCAAGTCTCTCTCTATATTCCAAGCTAATTACATTCTTTTTCCTTTTTTTTTTTTTTTTTCCATCCATATTAAACCATGGACGTTGTGGTTCAGCAATGCAACAAGTCAAGCAGAGCCAAGGCCTGCCCCGCAAAGGGAAAGAAGGGTCATGGTGGGTTCTCTAGAAGATGTGCGGCTTTGGTTAAAGAGCAACGTGCTCGGATTTACATCCTTCGCCGATGCGCCACTATGCTTCTTTGCTGGTACATTCAAGGAGATGACTAAACTTAAAAAAAAAAAAAGAAAAAAGAAAAGAAAAAGAAAGTCATCTCTTTGTTTATGTTCTCTATCTCTATCTATTTGTTCTCTCACTTGGTTTTAAATTATGGTCACATACTATTAAGTACTTGTTAAATACTATGTCATGAGGATTCGGCTTCCGAACATGCTGGTCTGGTTGGTTTTGGTGAAAACCCTTTTGCGTTTTCTTTCTTCTGAGGACTCTTCCCATCTCTTTTTACCTGATTGGAGACAAACCAGTTGGGTTTTTGGGTGACTCAGAAGAGGTTTATCGAACGCAATTCTCTTGCTTTTTCACCAATCGGGCACGTCGAAGCATGGACAGTACTACTACTACTACTAATGGCCGTGGAGCTGAAATGGTGGGATATTTTTGGCTTTGATGGGAATTGTTAGCTGCTATGTTATGGGATATTATCATGATGTATAATCCTTTTTATAACTTTGTTATTAATTTTTTTTTTTTTGGTTTTTTCCCTTGTAATTTTCTTTGGGGTTGAAGAGAGGAAATGTTGTTTAATCACCCTTGGAAAAATGTGGGGACTAGTAGCTAAAACGTGTTGATTATTTGTACTTTGTAATATGGTTTGTTAAGTAATGTTTAGCCATGTCTTGCCTGTAATAATGCTAGTTGCTGACTGTCCAACTAGAAATTTTAATAATAATAAATTGTAAGCCTTATGTTTAAAGGTGTCAAACGAATAAATTTGTAATGTTATTTTAGGGGTTTTTTTTTAATATATTTTTTTATATTTTTCATGTCTCGTATATCTTTCTTTGCAGATATGTTTGTTCCAAGATCTATTTTTGCAGTCAATATCAGAGTAGATCTTGTGTCTTTTTCTTTTTTTTCTTCACCTCCATCCATGATTACTACGGCAAGTGAAAATTTCTGTACATCTTGAGTACTTGGATTAGCCAAAGCACTTTTCGCCAAAGGGCAGGTGGGAAAAATAGAATTTACGGAAAATATGAAAGCACTAATAACAGTGAAACGGTACAAGTACAACCCAGGGACATGTTTTGTCAATTTGGCAAAAGTAGACCACCGTTATCAAATTAGGAGCGGTTTGCTACACATATGTAAATTTAAGAGACGAATTACTAAAATAAAAAAAAAATTCAAGAAGCAACGACGCAAATGAGCCTAGATTCTTTCAAAGGCTTGTGCTTCACGATTCACTATAGTGGCCGGGGCAACTAACGTCTTCAAGAGCGGCTCTATTACACGCTATAGAACATTACAAAGTGACATAGCACCAAGATAGATTAAAAAGAGCGAGAGAAGTAAAGAAGAAGAGGATAATTTGAGGGAGGGAGAAGAATTTAGTGAGAGAATAGAGGACAGAAGAGAGGAAAATGATTCAATATTAATCAACATGGTCTTGACTGAAAAATACTAGCTCTATTTTTGACCACGTAAGAACCTAATCAAACTTTGAATAAATCTTAATAATCCTAACATATAAATCTTAAGCAAGTTTAATAGATAAACTCCTAATTATCATCTTTGTTTCCAGTCGGATTTTCTCTGCATCTCTTCTACCGACATAACTACCAAGTTATAATCTTTGTCCCATGCATTCCTACAGAAGATTATTGATGATGTTCAATGTCTATGAGCGTTTTCAGTTGCTTCCAAGCTGTATACTGTTTGGACAGAACTCGGCAGCACATAATGTGGGAATCTACGTGTTATTCACTTGAACAAATATATCCAGCTCCCATACATTGTTGTACTGTCATAACTTCGGGAGACTACATCTATCATTTTCACCCAAAAAAATAAAGATCTAAAAAATATCCTACCGATAGATACTATTTTGAATTGTTAGATCTGTATCAAATTTTGTCCGACAAAGTGAGATTAATTAGAAAAAAAATTACATGATCACTGTTTGATTTTACTCTCCGAATAGATGCTAAAAGTTTAGCAGGATATTCCTCTTAAAGTAGAAAAGAAAAAACACATAGAAGCAACAAAAATCGTATAATCTTCAAACTCTAGCACATCATTGTTCAATCCAGTCCTTGAAAAGCAAAATCATGTAGAGAGGTACATTCACCGCAGCAATGATGGAGAGCATTACGCATGTGCGCAACAATCTCTGGATCACAATCTTTCTCCATGATTTGCTGGTCCTCGGTGGTAATTTCGTCATATGATCTGACCCCATTTCTCCACCATTATCCACACTCAAAGAGATATCTGACTCCTGGGAAATATTATTTTTTCTCGCCGTTGGCCGAATTACAGCACTACCCCTGCTGCTACAAAAGAACGCAAACAAGAAAAAAGATATACAATATAAGATGCTAATTACTATATCAAATGGAGGAAGAACCGCGTATGAACTAACAGCTAAGACCAGACCTTTCGGGATTCATATCACTCGAACGTGTTACTATAGGAGTGTTTAAGTTTTTCTTAACTAAATGCATTGATCCTTCTGCGTCCCACATCATTTCATACTCGCAGTTTAGATCTTCGTTTTTCTCTTTCGTCGCACTGAAAAGGCTACTTAGCAGTTGTTTTCCATACCCCGGTAAGCCACTCAATTGATGCCAGAAACTCGTGTTGCTAGTCGGCCAAAGCAGCAGCGCAAGAATGGTGAAAAGAAATAGTATGAGATACCTGAATATTAAATAACAACTGCGAGTTTCAGGACAAATCAACTCAAGCATAAGTGTGTTAAAGTTTACAAATTTGATTTGGGGATTTACCATATATAAATGAAAATTTGCGTCGGAAGAAAGCACAACTGGGTTAGTACTGCTTCACCAGGGCTTGATGTATTTCGAACTACAAAATTAGTAGCAGACAGCAACATGAAAGACGGGTACAAGTTTCCCTGCTGCCAACTTACAGTCCCTACAGTGTGCTGCAAAGTGTTGTTTAACAATGAAATCATGCCCTCATTAAGAGTTACATGTACCAGAAAAAAGTGGGTCCTTACCTCCACTACACGCCCGGATGTTGACTCGTGAGTTATGGTGCACTGATCATGATCATGACCAGATAAGATAAGTACCTGAAAATAAGTACTTATTATTGATTGCCTAAGTCGCAAAGATACTTCTACACGGGCGCAATATGAAATGTCTCAAGTGTCAACAACTTGGTTGATGCTCCTTTTTTACATGTCGACAACGCGGAGAGTGAGTGGTTGGTATGATCTATATTGTTTCTAGTCTCTGCCCAACGTCTGTATCAAGACAGCATATTCATGCACAAGATTGCATTACTTGAGAGAAAAGAGAACTTACTGGTTTTATCAACTCGAGTAAGAAGTCAGATGATTCCTCAGAAATGTAATTCTGGTACCTGTACGTTTGAGAAAAAGGTAAACAAAAAAATCATAAACTAGAACAAGTGAACGCACTTTTCAGATCTATGTTTCACAGAAAGCAAGAGAAGGGGCATGCCTTATTTCTCCATCAGCCGTGTGCAAGATTCGCTCGACCAAAGAAAGAATAAAAAGTCAACTCATGTGAATTGTGGTGTTGACAGGACGGACAAGCAATTAGAAACAAAGGCACTTAACTTACAGCATAAACAATTTTTAATATAGAATACTAGAGAAAATTGTTTGGTCAATTAAGAAAAATAATAGAGAATTGATACCTGGTTGATGACTGGAGATTTACGATTAGGACCACAATATGTCTCGTCCCGTCGATATAATGGGATATGGGTCAATAAAACCCTTGGATATGATTGAACATCTAAAACAACACGAAACGCACAAGGGAATTACTTCGATAATGTGACCACATGTCTCAACACAAGAATAATTAAGTCCGTTATTCTGTACCTACCCATAGAGACGTTCTTCACAAATTCCAGATGTGACGAAGCTGGATTTTGTTGATGACGTGCTGCAGACGACAATCACAGTTTAGATGAACTAAGAGGAATCTATTCTATAACCAAACATTACTGGAATTCAATGCAGTTTTTTCCTTTTCTTCTTCTTCTTTAAAAATAACAAATAAAAAATAAAAAATAAAAATAAAATTACAGAGAAAGAACGGTTACTTGTTTCCTTTACCATCTAGAGTTTGGGCATCAATGGCTATAAACTCTACTTTTCCTGCCGTAAATCGATAGTTTCTTTTCCCAAACTCCTTTTCGTACCGATCGACAACCTGTATAAAAGTAAAACAAGGAAATAAAATTGAGACACAATTCAAGTTGCCAAGATGTTATCAACTAGTCACCTTAACTTCCTCATTTTCCTATAACAAACAGATTTTTTACGATTTATACATGGGCACGGGAAACCCATGCATTAGTATAAGAAATTCGGCGAGCATCTGGTGGCAACATTATAACTTACCTCTGGCCTATGAGCGAGGATACTTTCATAGCCAATGTCATGGTTTCCAGGTATGAAGTGAACTTTTATATCTCTATGCCTTCCTTGTGAATCCAGAGCGAAAATATGTTTAAAACGGTCTAAAGATTCCTGCCATCTAATCAAACAAGAATATTTTAATGGCATTCATCCGTAACAGCAGAAATGCATAAGAAACTGCTAAGAAACTATTCAATCTAAAGTAAACCAGTAAATCAAATAGCAGTTCCGATTCACAATAACTACGAATACAGCAGTACCAGAAAACAAGAAGCAGCTATAAAAATAGATATAAAGTTCTTACTCTTCATCCGACAAATACGGGCCTCCATCAAAAAAATCACCTAAATACAAAATCACATCAGGCTTGAAAGGTAGAATAGATGAAAGGAATGCTCGGCGCATGTACAAATCAGTGTAGAATTGAGCCATTTCCAAAGCAAGCGATTTCAGAGCAAGACTGAGGGATGTTTTATCCATGAGCTGTTAAAGAATTGAAAAGTAAAATCTTATTCATATCTAAGAACAAAAAAAAAGATTGTCCTTTTTTTTTTTTTCCTATTAAAAAACACACATGAAATATGTTCACCTGTGGATCTGTAATAACAGCAATTTTCACGTAATCACCAGGATATTTTGCTTCATCTATCTGTATTTGCAATTAACAATGTAAGTAAAGGCCTTCCCGTCTCAAAACATAAAATTATCAGTAGTATTACTATTTTATGTTTCTATTTATATTTGTTTGATTAAAATAGAACTTAAGTTGCATAGCGAAACCAGAACTAAGTAGTCATTCAAATACGTAAACGGAACGTAATATTGTGCTAATAATTCGTGTATCTGTAAAATTGTTGCCAAAACTTGCTACTTAATATGAAATTAAGAATAAATAACCATAACAATTCAGATTGCTCATAGTATTAACGTAGAAGACAGAAACCATTGGAGGCATATGTTCGTAAAACAAATACAAGGATCCTATATTTACTTTACTATCAAACTTAAACATGTCATAACATTAGAATAACAGTTTATGCGGGGTAAAGTCTAATGGAAATTCCATACTCAGACTCCGCCTTATACAGCTCGAATCCCGGAGGATAAAATAAAACTAATTCAAGTGAATTAGTTTTATTTAGTAAAATAAATACATTTGACCTCGTTTGTTAGGAAATCTTAGCAAATAAAAGTACAGTCGTGCAGAAAATGCACTTTCCTGTTAAGGGTAAGTCAACAACAACCCAATGGAAGATTTCAAATAGAATATATATCCAAAAGCATATATATACATATATATATATATATATATAACATATATAAGGGGAAAATCTTAGCAAAGACTAGTGGGATACGTGGATAGCACCAGTACATGAAATATCCCAGAAAAATAAATAAAAACCCCATAATTAATTTTTAAAAAAGGCCAAAAAAGGAAAACTTTTTTTTTTTAATCGTATTTGGAAATGAGATTGAGGAAACACGTTTCCTTCCTTTCTTTTATTCGTTGCCTAAATTTTCCTTCGTTTGCATTATTGCTTTTGCGAAACTCGCCATTTCAGATCGCATTGGCTTCTTCTTCAACGGGAAAATTATTCAAAAAAAAAAAAAAACCGCCTTAAAATAGAAACCCAGATCCGCGTATGAATTTGAGGAAATAAATTTAAATTAAAAAAAGAGAGAGAGAGAGAGAGAGAGAAAGAGAGGAATTTTACCGTGGAATTGGAGCGAAGAAGATGAGGCCAAGAGCAGGAGGAGAGAGAGGGAATCCAAAAGGCGAGCATCTCTCCGTAAAGGAGAGTCGCCGCCCAAACCACGCACAGTAACGCCGTTAGCTCCCGCTGCTTCATCTCTTTCTTCTTCTTGTCTTCCTTTCTCTCTTTTCTTATTTCCCTCCCTCTTTATTTATTTTTATTTATTTAGTGGGGTGGTTTTGTCTTTTTAATTTTAATTTAAATTTCCTTCCAACACAAAAAAGTCAACGTAAATCCTCTTTTTTTCCTCTTTTTATTTTTATTTTTAATTTTTTTAACTAGATATAAACAGAGCGACAAGCGACCCCTCAACCTCAGGAACCTAAACTGGAAAGACACGAACGAACCAAAAAATAAAGAATAAAAAAGACAGAAAAAAAGAAAAAGAAAAGGAAAAACAGCAGATGTCCATTTTAATCTTCAGATGGGTGTTCTTCGTTGATGTTTTTATAAACTATTCCAAAAGGGAATGCTCCAATAGTAATGAAGTTAAGCAGTTTGTTTGCAAAGCTAGTGACATTTTTGACAAATGTATGAGAATTTGCCAAAAAGTAACATTTTTCACAACCTCTGAAAGATGATTATATGAACATTATGTCGGACGAGTAAAAGCCTAAAATTCATTGAAAAGTTGACGAGAATGCATTTTTCAGAGTCACAAGTCAGAGGAAACAGTGTTTTATGAATTTGGTGATTACTTTCTCATTAGATTCCCGAGTACTTGCTGAACAAAACACTCGGTTATGGTTTTTTTCTTCAGAGAAGCTCAAAAACAGTATAATTAAATATAATCAAAACATACAGGTATATTTATGATCTGCACTAGTAAAAACCAGATATCTTTTTTCTGTGCAAAAGTAGTGTATACACATAATGTTCTTAGGATGAGGCGAAGAGAATTTTCTTTTTTCATTCTTTTTCACTGATCCGTGTTTTGGTTCGGGCGTGTTGTGCCTACATTTTTCAGCCAGTCCACAACTTCCTTGATGGTTGGTCTCTTCAAAGGAGTCTGGTTGACACACATACAGGCCACATCAAGTACCTGAATCATCTCTTCCTCAAAGCCCTTCCCTCGCAAGATTGGGTCAAAGACTTCGTCTTGTTTTCCCTCGTTCCTCATCTGCTGAACCCAGATAACCAATTCTCTTGACACCCTTGGCTTGAACACCTCAACTGGTCTCTTCCCAGTGAGCAGCTCAAGCATCACAACCCCAAAACTGTACATGTCTCCTCTCAAAGTGGCCACCCACGCTAGACCGTATTCCGGAGGGATGTAGCCCAGAGTCCCAACAAGCTCTGTCGTGACATGAGTCTGATAAGGCAGAATCAGCCTGGACAATCCGAAATCCGCCACATGAGCTTCGAACTTCTCATCGAGCAGGATGTTGCTGGACTTGATGTCACGATGTACGATGTGCGGTTCGCATATTTGATGCATGTAAGCCAACCCCAGGCTTGCTCCTTGCAAGATCTTCAGTCGAGTTGGCCAGTCTAGTTGTGATGGACCGTCAGGTTTCTCGTGCAACCAGAAATCCAAGCTTCCATTTTCCATGTAGGAATATATCAGTAACCGGCATCCGTCGTGCACGCAGTAGCCTTGAAGAGAAACCAGGTTCTCATGTTGAGCTGTGGAAAGAGCTTCGACTTCTGCTTTGAATTCCCTTTCCATGAGCCCCAAGTCTCCCGAAAGCTTCTTAATAGCCAGATTGGTCCCATTTGCTAGAGTAGCTTTGTAGACCAAACCAAAACCACCGCAACCTATGATGTTTGCCTGGTTGAAGTTATCGGTCGCCTTCAAGATTTCAGCAAGACTAAGATCTTTGATTTCATTGGTGTTATTTGGGAACAATATGACCACAGTGGCGTCCTTGTCAAACTCAGGAGCCACCACGACGTTAGAGTTGCTGGAAATCGTGTCAAAGTCGACCTTGTCACTGTCGCCTCTAGGAAGTATCCTCCTTGTAGATAATATCCACAGTGCTAGCAGCACGGTGACAAAGAAACCGACACCGAAACAGGTCCCAACGACAACTCCGACAAGGAGCTTCTTGTTTGACTTTCTTCTTTGGCTTGGCAGAGGCGGGGGTTGAGAGCAAGAGCGTTGCACAGCTGGAGGACCACACAATCCCGGGTTTCCATCAAAACTGGAGCTGGAAAAAGTATCAAATTGACCCCCAGATGGCACTGGTCCCTGGAGATCATTGTCTGCTACACTGAAATAAGACAAGAAGTGCAGGACTTTTAGAGAAGAAGGGATTTCCCCACTTAGATGGTTTCTAGACAGGTCTAATCTCTCCAAGTTAGTGAGGTTAGAGAATTCATCCGGTATGCTGCCAGAGAAGCTGTTGTTTTGGAGTTCCAATACATGGAGAAACTTCAACTGGCCAATCTCCGCCGGTATATCGCCGCTGAGGTTGTTGTTACCCAAGTATATTGCAGGAGGAAGATTGGACAGCTGATTGTATTGCTGATTTGTAACATTGTTGGGCATGACAAACACAGGTAACTCCAGATAACTCCTATTCTGATCGAACAATCCTGAAGTCAAAGCTGGAAGCAAACAAAGGTCCTCGGGAAATCCTCCAGATAAGAGATTAGTAGACAAGTCTAGGTAGAACAGGCTCGGAAGCCTACCAACCCAGCCAGGAATAGACCCAGTTATGTGGTTAATAGACAAGTCCAACACCTGAAGCTTCGTAAGCTTAGCGAGCCAACTGGGTACCTGACCGGATAACAAGCAACCACCCAAAGCAAGAATCTGAAGATTTTGAAATCCATCAGGGTCTACAATGCTCTCATCCTCAGGGATGGCTTCATTCATGAAGTTTTTGGACAGAAGCAAAGCAGTCAAACTCTGACTACTCTTCAGAATCTTGAGAGCCCCAGTGATGTTTGTCAGGCTATTATTGGAGATGGATATAAAAGACAATGACTTCAAAGAAAGTATCTCCGGCGAGACCTGACCCGTTAGCCGATTTGCGGCCAATCTGACGGCTGTCAACGACTTGCAAGAGTAAAGGCTCGAGGGAATCTCACCTGTGAAGTTGTTGTTTCCGAGGTCTAAAGTGGCGAGCCTTCGAAGCGCAGAGAAATCAAACTCAGAGAGATTGCCCACCAGAGAGTTGACCCGCAGATTCAAAGTTGACAGATTTGTACAATTCATCACAGAAGAAGGCATAAACCCGGTGAAGTTATTGATATGAAGAAGCAATTTCTCTAAACTGGCAAGCTTCCCAATATCCTCCGGGATTGAGCCGTTGAGTTGGTTGGAGTAGAGCTCCAGAATCCGGAGTTTGCTCAGTCGACTGACGCCGTCTCCGATTGGTCCATAGAGGCGGTTCGCAGACAGAGAGATCTGTTGCAGCGTACCGACGCCGTATAATTCGGCCGGGATCGGTCCCGAGAGATTGTTGAAGCCTGCACTGAACGTCTCGAGCATGGAACAACCACCGATTTCTCGGGAAATTTGGCCGGTGAATTTGTTTGAGGAAAAATCCAAAAATCTGAGCTGCGAAGTATTACCTGTACCTGTAACGGTACAGAAATCAGAGATTGGGATTTGACCCAAAAAGCTGTTGTTGCTGACGTTGAAGCTGGTGAGAGACCCAGAATCCACCGAGGGCTTGAACAACGAAGACGGCAATTCTCCCTCGAACAGATTGCTCGACAAATCCACCGTCTGAAGCTTGTCGGAAACAGAGGAATTAGAAGACGACGACGACGACGATAGCCGGCCATGGAATCTGTTATAGCTCAAGTCGAGGACTTTAAGGTCATTAAAAGAGGAGAAGAATTCTGGTGGGAGAGAACCGGAGAGGGAATTCCGGGAGAGATTGAGTTCGGCGAGGTAATTAAGGTTGGTGAAGTTGTCAATGACGCCTTTAAGGCCTCTGGAAGGAAGAAGAAGATGGGTAACACGGAAGACGCCATTAAAGACGACCTCGCAACTGATTCCTTCCCATTTACAACAATCAGTGGAATTAGACCAGTTCAGTGAAGAAGAAGAAGACGTGACGTTGTTATAGAACGATAAGAGGGAATCTCTATCACGCTCACTGCAGGCGTCCTGGGCAAAGCATCGCAGAAAAGTTGGCATCAGAGAGAGGACAAAAAGAAGACGAAGAACACCACCACCACGACGTTCCATGACCATTTTTTTGTCATATTTCATTGGAGAATTAAGGACTTCGGAGAAACAAGACATGGGCTAGTGAGGAAAAAGGTAGAAGATGAAGATAAAGAAGGAAGAAAAAGCAGAGCAAGTGGGGGGTGGTGGCTAATCATCGTCGTTATCATAATCAGGCATCGGATGGAACAAGTTGGACAATATACGCATCAGCAAAGACGACGGCGACATGTGTAATCCGTTTTGGGTTGTGAAGGGATCGTAGAGAACACCCATTGACCAAATAAGAAAGAGAGAGAGAGAGAGAGAGAGAGAGAAAAGGAAAGAGAGACGATGTTGATGGAGAGTAAATGATAATTAATAAATAATAATAATAGATAATAGATAATAAATATTTATTATAAATTAAATATATTATATATAATTGTTTTCTAAAGCGTTTACTTTGTTTGTGGGCGGCTGGTGGTGGCTCTTGTTGGACCTTTTTTAAGTCGATGGTGGTGATGATGAATGATGATGATAATCAATCCATCACCCAACACTCCCAATTTGCGTGTGCAGAAGGATACCCAAGAAAATGTTTTTTTTTTTTTCCCAAAAATATTCTTTCCCTTTTTCTTCACCATTTTTATTGCTTTTGTGAGGTGGGAAAAAAAAAAAAAAAAAAAAGCTTCTGAAAGGTATTTGATGCGAGTCTGAGGAGGGAAAACTAAAGAACAGAAACTTGCCTATTTTATGACTTTGGACTTCTCATGAAGTTTTCTTTCCATTTTCTTTTTGTTTTCTCTCTATCTGCCCTTTCTCTGTCTTGTGTGATGGAATAGGCCGTAATATAAAAATGGAATCATTGGTGGGAAGACGGGTATTTGGGCAGGAAATTACCAAGTTGGAGGCATGAAATCGGTCTGGCTGAGTATAAAGTATTGAATTTAATAAAATTTATATTTAAAAAAAATCAAGAAAACAGAAATCTACCTTCTAACATGCATTTTGTCAAACAAAATGCGACCCACCTCCTACAATGAGTTTTTATTTAGCAATTTGGTGACCGGAGGCTGAAAGATCTAGCTTTGTCTTGTATAGTTAGTTTATAGCAAAAACATATATATATATATATATTTATATGTCACTCTGTAAAAGAGTTTTTAAACGCAGCCCCATGTCATTCTTGACAAAAACTTTTAAAATATTGGTATTTTTCTAGCAACCCTGTCATTGAAAGAAGGTGAACAAGGTTAGATAGTTTGCAGGGTACAAGAATTGACCCTAAGGAAGACTTTCGTCAGATATATGCTAATTAGTAAGCCTAGTGAGAAGGATCTAGCATGCTAGATTTGAAAAATAATAATAATAATAAATAAAATAAATATTTAACTTTTCTTAAAACAAAAACTTGGAAGGTGCTTTGTGAAATCTGGTGGGCGGCCTGGACTCTATAGTTGTGGGTTATCTGGGTTTACATCAAGTTGAAATTGGAAAAGAATCAAGTGGTACTCACTAACACACATTTATATATATCCACCACAAAACACACATTTATATATATATATATATATAATGCTCAAAATATTTATAAATATATATATATATATACATAAAATTTGCTCTCACATCTTTGAAGAATCTTCAAGTTCACTCATCAAGGTGAAAAAGATAAGTGATAACTTATAATAAACACCATCGAACGACCAATATTGGAGCTTTGAAGAATCTACAAAGGCATTGATTGAGAAGCTAGTGAACCATTGAAAGAGATTCGTTTGGTGGGCACTTGTGGAATAAAATAAAACGTGAAAGATACTCTCTTTACCAGAAGTACCAACACTTCTTTCTTGGGGTTTTCCACCTTTATTTTTTTTTTTTTTGGGTTTCTATTGAATATAATGAACTATTGGAGGCAAATTAAAGTAGAGCAGTTTTAATATATTTTTTTACATCAATTTTAGTTATTAGTTTCCTTTTGACCTTGGACACACTTAAGTGCTTATTACACAGTGGTCATAAGTATTACTTTGGCAATTTCTCATAAATTCTTAAAGACATTTTTAGCAATTCGATTTGATCAGCTTTTAAGCAAGAAATTTAGGAAAAGTCAAAATGATAATTTAACTAATGCAAAGTCAATGTCATTGTATATCTTGAAAGATACAAAAAGATGCTTCTTTCTTTTTTTCTTTTCTTCGTCGTTTTTTTTTTCTCTTTTTTTGTCTACCTTACGCCAGCTAGAAGAAAACTTTCCAAACTAGTTATTTTGCGTAAACATTGTATAAATACAAATTTGGAGCAAAGAAAGAAAAGAAACACGCAAATTAGAAAAACAATAATGATACTTTTCATTGTATTGGACAAGTAAATGGAAAGCTCCAACCATTCCAAAACAGTAGGCGGAAATTCTGTTATTCATTGGAAGCAATTGAAATATGGACGCAAACATTTCGCTCCCATCTTCAACTTTTCTCAAACTTTTTCAAACTTTGAAAAACATCGCATTCGGTATTAAACCCGTTTTTCAAACTTTTTTCTACAAAGTTCTCTCATTGGCTCATTGTCCCAACATTCTTCAAGTTGTCAACAATTTCTCCAATAGTTGGTCTCACCAAAACGTTCTGGTGTACACACATGCAGGCCAAATCAAGCACTTGTAGCATCTGGTCTTCAAAGCCTTTTCCTCTCAAAAGTGGGTCAAACACTTGGTCTTCTTTTTCTTGGCATTTCATTTGCCGTACCCAATTGACCAGCTCTCTTGACATCTTTGGCTCATAAACCTCAACAGGCCTCTTCCCTGTCAACAGCTCAAGAATCACAACTCCAAAACTATACACATCTTCTCCCGAAGTGGACACTAATCCGTGCACGTCATTGGCGGGAACGTCACTGATTGTACTACTGAAATGCTCTGTTGCAAATTCGCCACTCTCGTTAGCAAGAACCAGCTGGAACAATCCCAAATCCGACAAACGTGGTTCGAAATTTTCGTTGAGAAGGATTTTGCTGGACTTGAAATTGAGAGGAACAGGTTGTGGTTTAGTACTTGTCTGTTGGATGTAAGCCAGCCCACAACTTGCCCCTTTAGCGATCTTTAGCCGAGTTGGCCAGTCTAATTGAGAGGCGCCACCGGCCTTCTCATGCAACCAAAAATCTAGACTTCCGTTTTCCATGAAGGGATATATTAAAAGCCAAGATCCGTTGTAGACACAGTAACCTTGGAGAGAAACCAAGTTCTCATGTTGGTATTTGGAGACAGCCTCTACTGCTGCTTTTAAATCGCTTTTTGTCGTATCAAAGTCCCCTAAAAGTTTCTTAATGGCCAGTTTGGATCCGTTTGCTAAAGTTGCCTTGTAGACCAAACTGTAACTCCCACAATCTATGATGTTTGCTTCACTAAAATTTTCAGTTGCTCTCAAGATTTCACACATGGTAAGGTTCTTGGATTCACTGGGATTATTTAGAAACAACATGACAACCTCAGTATCAGTCTCAACCTCAGGAGCAATTGTTGAAGGGTTAGAGTTGCTAGAAGCTCGGTTCACATTCGTCGAGTTGGTGTACCATGTCAAAATCCAAAGTGTTATAATAGTGACCGTAAAACCAGTGCCAAGATATATCCCAACTATGAGTTCAATTACGTTTTTGTTTGACCTTCTTCGGTGCGTTGGGGGCGGGGGTGGAGAAAAAGAGCGTTGCAAAGCTGGAGAAACATACAACCCCGGGTTTCCTTCAAAGCTGGAGCTGGAAAAGGTATCAAATTGACCTCCGGATGGCACTGGTCCCTGGAGATCATTGTATGCCACACTGAAATATGACAAGAAGTGCAGGCCTTTTAGAGAAGAAGGGATTTCCCCACTTAGATGGTTTCTAGACAGGTCTAATCTCTCCAAGTTAGTGAGGTTAGAGAATTCATCCGGTATGCTGCCAGAGAAGCTGTTGTTTTGGAGTTCCAATACATGGAGAAACTTCAACTGGTCAATCTCCGCCGGTATATCGCCGCTGAGGTTGTTGTTACCCAAGTATATTGCAGGAGGAAGATGGGAAAGCTGATTGTACTGCTTATTTGTAACATTGTTGGGCATGACAAACACAGGTAACTCCAGATAACTCCTATTCTGATCAAACAATCCTGAAGTCAAAGCTGGAAGCAAACAAAGGCCCTCGGGAAATCCTCCAGATAAGAGATTAGTAGACAAGTCTAGGTAGAACAGGCTCCGAAGACTACCAAACCAGCCAGGAATAGACCCAGTTATGTGGTTAATAGACAAGTCCAACACCTGAAGCTTCGTAAGCTTAGCGAGCCAACTGGGTACCTGACCAGATAACAAGCAACCACCCAAAGCAAGAATCTGAAGATTTTGAAATCCATCAGGGTCTACAATGCTCTCATCCTCAGGGATGGCTTCATTCATGAAGTTTTTGGACAGAAGTAAAGCAGTCAAACTCTGACTACTCTTCAGAATCTTGAGAGCCCCAGTGATGTTTGTCAGGCTATTATTGGAGATGGATATAAAAGACAATGATTTCAAAGAGAGTATATCAGGTGAGACCTGACCCGTTAGCCGATTTGCGGCCAATCTAACGGCTGTCAAGGACTTGCAAGAGTAAAGGCTCAAGGGAATCTCACCTGTGAAGTTGTTGTTGCCGAGGTCTAAAGTGGCGAGCCTTTGAAGCGGAGAGAAATTAAAGTCAGAGAGATTGCCGCTCAGAGAGTTGACCCGCAGATTCAGGGTTGACAGGTTGGTGCAATTCATCAGAGACGAAGGTATAAACCCGGTGAAGTTATTGATATGAAGAAGCAATTTCTCTAAACTGGCAAGCTTCCCAATATCCTCTGGGATTGAGCCGTTGAGTTGGTTGGAGTAGAGTTCCAGAATCCGGAGCTTGTTCAGCCGAATGACGCCGTCTCCGATTGGTCCATAGAGGCGATTCACAGACAGAGAGATCTGTTCCAGTGTATTGACGTTATACAATTCGTCCGGGATTGTACCCAACAGATTGTTGAAACCTGCACTGAACACCTTAAGCTTGGAACAACCCCCGATTTCTCGGGGAATTTCGCCGGTGAATTTGTTGTAGGAAAAGTCTAACAACCTGAGAGAAGAAGTACGCGTTCTACTTTTGATGCAAAAATTTGGAACTAAACCAGAAAAACTGTTATAACTAACATTGAAACTAGTGAGAGCGCCCGCTGCCACCGCAGTTTGAAACAACGAAGCTGGGATTACGCCTTCGAACAAATTGCTCGACAAGTCAACCGTCCGCAGTACGCTGTTGTCCTGGCCTAAATCCAAGGACGTTAACTCGCCATAGAGTCGGTTATAGCTCAAGTCAAGGACCTGAATTTGAGTGAGCGACGAAAAGAAATCGGATGGAAGAGTACCAGAGAGAGAATTGTGGGAGAGATTGAGTTGAACAAGATAAGTGAGGTTTGTGAAAGATGGCAAGATAATGCCTCTGAGACCTCTGAAAGGCAGCCATAGACTGGTTACTCGGTCGCTACCGCCTAAGACGTCGCAGCGAACTCCTTCCCAGAGGCAGCAATCTGTGGAAGCCGACCAGTTGAGCGGTTTAGCCGGTGATGACAAATTGAGAGAGAATTCTAAGAGGGAGTCTCTGTCGTCTTCGTTGCAGACGCTTTCGGCAAAGCAATGTAGAAATGCAGACACTACAAACAACAGGACCAAGACCATTTGAAAAAGGGTATAAAGCTGACAACCTTTCATCGGAAAAATTAACCAACTGTATTGTTAAAGTGTTTAATCTTCGTTTTCAATGGCACTGAACTGAACTGAATTCAATCATAAGCGCACATTTTGTTGGGTTTTTGTCCGTTTGGTCTGAGGTTTCATTTGGTTGGAAAAAAAAAAAAATATATATATATATATATATTGTTACGGTACGTAGGTGACCATGTGCAGTGTAATTTCTTCGAATGGAAGTCTTTTTGAACCGTTTTGTTCTGACTTTCTGACTTCTTCAAAAGAAAAATAATAAATAATAAATTTCTTTTGATCTCCCTTACCTAGTACACCCGGACAAAGTAGAGTATGAGGCATACTGGGAAATTAGTAGGAGGGAGGCAAAAAATATATATAAATTGTACTTGTCGAACGTAATTCAATCTTGTGACGGCAATGATGTATCTTTTATTAGCAAAAAAAAAAAATTGGCGGGACCGTATCTGTTGGCAAAAAATAATGTTGAATTGTAGAAATTTTGCCGTATAACTAAGCAAATATTAATCTACTCATGGTTTCAAATTATTAGAAAAAAGCTTTGTCTTAAATAGTGTAAGGACCTTTTCAGCAGAAAAAAAATAATTAACATAATAGTGTTGTGGATAGGCTGTGTTTGGTAGGAGTAACGGAGAGCAAGAAGGACGAAGGGAGTTGAACGGCGATAAAATATATGAAAGATAAAGAGGATAGTAGAAATCACTCGTCTTGTTTGGTAAGAGAAAGAGAATTGATAATATGAATTATATTTATTTATCTAATCTCTACAAAATTTTTGATGGCAGAATTATCTTCTCAATTTAATATAAAGAGCTTGTGTTCTTCTATTGGTGGATGGATATAATATGATGGACCTAAAGGAAGAGAGTCTCCTTCTTCACTTCCTTCCATGGAATGAGATTCTCCCTCCTCCACCTCCCTCCCTCCCTCCATCCCTAACTTCTCAAATACCAACTTACATGAAATTAGTTATCATTATTATATACTACTAAAAGAAATGTTATTTTCACTATTCATTCTACAGTGATGAACAGTGATAAATAGCGATGCACAGTGATTTTTGTTTTTTTCTCTGATTTTGCTTCATTAACTACAGTACTACACAGTACTCAACAGTGTTTTTGCTCCAATAAATGAACAGTAATGAACAGTATTTTGACCTTTTTCTACCGTATAATGACTTTTTTACCCTTCATCACTTATTATTTTTTCCTCCGCTACAGTAATATGTCGGTTTTACCCTTTATTTTTTTTATCAATTGATAATTTTGTCCTTGGTTTTTAGTTACTTTTACTATTTGATACAGTGTTGGAACAATTTTGTCCTTCTAAAATTATTAATTGACGGTTTTACCCTTCATTTGTAGTTTTTTTTTCTTTGCTACAGTGTTATCCCTGTTTTACCCCTCTTTTTTAGTTGCTTTTCTTTTTCCTACAGTGTGTTGTCATTTTTATCCCTATTCAGAGTTTTTTTTTTCCTTGATATTGTTTTTGTCATTTTTTTACGCTAAATTTTAGACATTAGATTCCGATCTATTGTTATATTGTGTTTTTTCTCGCTATGCTTTTTTTTAATTTTTAAACAATTTTTTACTTTAAATTTTTTATCTTTATTTCAGATTTTTTTAGGGTTTTTTTTTTGTCTTTTTTGTTCCTTTTTTTTTTCTATTTTTTAAAAACTTTTTTTTAAGATTCTGCATGTATTTTTTTGTGTGTCTTTTTTGTTTGTTTTATATTTAAAAAATCCTTTTTTCTAATATTTTTGCATGTATATAACCTTATACAAATTTGTTTTTTTGTTTTTTTGGTTTTTTTAAAAACAGTAAAAAAGAGGACAAAATAAGATATATATTTTATTTTGTTATAATTTTTTATGTTAGGGTTAGTTTTTTCCAGTTCTTTTGAATCTAAAGATTTTTGTGTTTTTTTGTGTTTTAATTTTTTTTAAATGAGTATGACGGTAGAAATTTTTTATTTTTTATTTTTTATTTTTTTGCTTTTGTTTTCGTTTTTATTATTGTTAGTACTATTCACTATTAGGAGAGATTTTGAGAAGAATATTTTTATTATAATTATAATATTTATTTTCATGAACTGTTTTTATTATATAATATTCAATTTATTTATTTATTTTTTCTTCTTTTTCCATATAAAATACGGGTATTAAACTCGTTTATTACTAATATATACAATATTTAAACTTTAATTGATATGATAATCTTTTAAACACATTGAAAGGTTGTTAAATTGATATGTCAATGATAAATTTTGATATTTATATTAAAAAAAATCTTCAGTTAAATGTTGTCTTTAAGTTTTCTATATGGTAAACTTAATAGCAAATTTATCACTAAATATAGTTAACATCCAATTTAATATTTGATTTTTGTTCACAGGTGTCTTAACTTTTTCATCTAATAATTAAAGTATTTTCATTTTTAAATTAACTAAACACTAATCCCGTTTGTTTTGTATGCTCATCTTCAAAATGGATGGAAAAGTAACAAAAAAGTATTTTTCCCAGTTTTTTTTTTTCTATCATTATTCTCATTTTGAAAAAAATGATAACATCTCATTTTCAAACATATTTTGTATAGCATTTTGAAATCCTTTTAGATTCTTTTTGAATTTTTCTCTCAATGTCCTAAAAGCTTACTTTTACGAGTTTTACACCGTTTTTGAATGAAATTTTTATATTAAATTTGGTCGACTTAAAAAAAAGTATTTATAATTTTTGTTGACAAAAAAAAAAAAAAAGGAAAACAAAAACAAAAACAAAAATGAGATAAAAATTTTAGGTTCGAAATTGAGAGTCATACAAACCATAAAAATAGTATTATATTTTGAAATACAAAATAGGATAATATTGTTTTTCACATTTATTAATGATAAATATAACATTGACATTAATATCTACATTATAACTTAGAAATGATCTAAATTGAAACATAAAAGGTGAGTTTAGAATTGATGTCGTAGCATTATCATAATAACTTTTTGTTTTGGCTGAAAATCATAATGACTTACCTAACTAATCAAAGAACTTATTCCCTGGCTATCAACGTATCTATTGCTTATTTAATGGAGAATAATTTTGCATAGTTCACCGCATTTTTGTGATTAAAGAATTAGTTACAACATTTAAATAATTAATTAACACCATTTAGATTCAGCCAAAAAAAAAAAAAAAAAAAAACCATTTAGATTGAGAAAACAAACAAGGCATTACCTCGACAAATAAACAGCAAACATCTGGAAACTGAAACAATCAGAGAAGTAGAGAAAATTCGCTTTTGCTGAAGGTCCAACCTTTGACCCGCATTTTTTAAGGCTCCTTCTTTCTTCTCGTGGGAACCAAGCGGTTTGCGAACAAAAAGAAGAAAAGGAAACGCAAGGAACAACAACAACAAACCCGCGACAAAAAACGAGGCTCCACCCACACCCAGAAAATCAATCGGCTTCAGAAGCTGGAACTGACCGGCGATCGAGGAAGGTCAGGTTGGTTCGAAGCGGTCGCCAATAGCTTCGAGGTCCAACAATGGCGGTAGAGGACGTTCATCTTATGAGCCTGGGGATATCGCCGTCGGAATCTAATGGCAGCTCCATTCCCACACCCACGCCGGGGAAGGAACAGCAAGCCGCCGGCGTCGGGATTCTTCTGCAGATCATGATGCTGGTCCTCTCCTTCGTTCTCGGCCACGTTCTTCGCCGCCATAAATTCTATTATCTTCCCGAGGCCAGTGCTTCTCTTTTGATAGGTATTCAGTTCTTTAACCTAGCTCTTCGTAGTAATTACTAGTGATAATAAACTGATTATGTTGTTGTTTTTGGTTAATTACCAAATGCGAATTTGGATTTTTCATAATTAGTTTTGTGGCAGGTTTAATTGTTGGTGGACTTGCTAACATCTCCAATACTGAAAATAGCATCAGGTCCCTTTTTGCATTAATTTGAATTTTTTTTTTTTTTTGTTTTAATTCGTACCCAGAAAAAAGTAGATTAAATTAAGCTAACTAAAGCCAATTCCTTTTTTTTTTTTTAATTAAATTTTTGCAGGGCTTGGTTCAATTTTCACGAGGAATTTTTCTTCCTGTTCCTCTTACCTCCTATTATATTATATCCTACTCGTTCATTTTATTTTTTTTAAACAATATATATATATATATATATATATATATGTGAAAGACATTTCTTGGCCTTCACCGCTACATAAATTGGTTTTTCTTTGACAGTATAGCTTTTACTCAGTCAGGGTTCAGTCTTCAACCTGTAAGTGTTCTTGGGTTCTTTTGTGATCTGTGCTTTAATGTTCTAATTCAAAGTACCTATTTTGCTATCTCCTTTACTTAATGGCTGCCATTTTTCTTCATACTTCATAGAAACCTTTCTTCTCGAATTTCGGAGCCATTGTCACATTCGCCATCCTAGGAACATTTATAGCTTCAATTGTTACTGGTGTTTTAGTGTAAGTTTTCTTCGTTTTCAAAGTCACCTTTGCTGTTCATTTTTTACTGAGAAAATAAGAATTGTAATTGATCGAGTATAGATAGTTCTCATCTAAGATGTTTCTCTTCTGTGGTGAAGTTACCTTGGTGGTCTGGTGTTCCTCATGTACAAGCTTCCATTTGTGGAGTGTCTGATGTTCGGTGCTCTTATATCAGCGACTGATCCAGTCACTGTTCTGTCTATATTTCAGGTGATTTTGTGGTCTTATTTCTTTTTCCATTTTTTTTAAAATCACACAATTACCATATTAAAATGCACACGGAATAAATTGGTATACTTCGATGGCATTAATTGTAGGAACTTGGCACGGATATGAACCTATATGCATTGGTTTTTGGAGAATCCGTCTTGAATGATGCTGTAAGATTTTACTAATTTGTTAATTTGTATTCTACATTTTTTCGTATTTTGATTATCTATAGGTTTAATTATTGACTAATGTCTACTTTTCTTTTTTTTGGTACGCTGTTGCAAAATCCGATAGATGGCAATTTCATTGTACAGGTAATTTGACTAAAAATTCTACTTTTCACAACTGTTACAATAATATTGGATTTTAATTGTAACGCAAGTACTGTTCTTCTTGCAGGACAATGGCAACAGTAAAAAGTCATGCATCATCAGGAGAAAACTTCTTCATGGTGGTTTTCAGGTTTCTTGAGACCTTTGTCGGATCGATGTCAGCAGGTCGGTTTTTTAATTCTTACTTTTATTAGGTTTACCACATTTTGAAATAGAGCCTGTACTAGTGTTTAAGGAGATACATTACTTGCATTGCGTATTGCTTTGCAAGTGTTGTCATCGGATTTGCTTGCCATCATAATATATGTATTTTTTTATGACAACATTCACTAACGTGCACTATATTGCTCTGCAGGTGTTGGCGTTGGATTTATTTCTGCTTTGATATCCTTACGATCAATCACTGTTTTATTTGGTGTATCTCTACTCTTAATAGCTTTTCTTTGGCAATTTCCTTGTGAAGCCTTAATTCTCAGTACCTTTTTAAGTATGCAGGATTAGACATTGACAAGTGAGTACTCAAATATCAACTTTGCTGCCAGAGTTCTGTTGATTTACCCTGAATCTGAAAATTTTCAGAGCCATAACACCTTTTATCATTTTTTTTTCCTGTCCAGTCTGCTGAACTTGGAGTGCTGTCTATTTGTTCTTTTTCCATATTTCTCGTAAGAGATTTCCTTTTCCTCGGTTCTCTTTCGCGCCTTATGATTTTCTTATTAATCTTCAGGGTTGGTCTTTTGGGCGATTTAATATAAGAATAAAACTATTGTTTTAGGTACATGCTTGCCGAAGGTCTTGGCCTCTCTGGTATTGTGTCAATATTGTTCACAGGAATTGTAAGTGGAAATCCGCAATTTTCATGTATTCTTACCTACTTTATGTTGCAGCTCTGGGACTTGTACGATAATATATGTGTTCTGAAATAGGTCATGAAGCATTACTCGTACTCAAACTTGTCAGAAAATTCCCAACGATTTGTTTCTGCCTTCTTTCATTTGATATCATCACTAGCAGAGACATTTGTGTAAGTTAACTTGCCACTGTCTTTATCATGTATCGTGAATGAAATTTATGTACTTATCATACCTTTTTTTCTTGTCCAAAAATTTTTGTTTGATTTTCAGCTTTATATACATGGGCTTTGATATCGTCATGGAACAACATAGCTGGTCACATGTTGGATTCATTTTTTTCTCAATTGTATCCTTTCATCATCAGCTATTTAATGTTATAGTTATTTTTCTGTCAATATCACCTCGTGTTTTCCCCTAACTGGCTTCATAATTGCCGTAGATATTTATTGTAGTTGCAAGGTACGTGCTATGCATTTACTTAATTACAAGTTATAATACTTTGCCAACAAAATTTGCCCAGAATTGATTCTTACGATCTTACCTTTCATGTGTGTGTGTGTGTGTGTGTGTGTTTTTTTTTCCATTTATTTTGAGTATTCAATACTATTAAGTTTCATGCCAAGTCTCTACCTTTTCTGGTAAAGTATAAACCAGTTTTTTTAATCATTACTTGTAGGGCAGCAAATGTCTTTTCGTGTGCATATTTGGTCAATTTGGTTAGACCTGCACATAGAAAAATACCTCTAAAACATCAGAAAGCCCTTTGGTACAGTGGTAAGGAGTTTTCTTTGCTGATTGCATGTAATTTTTAATTCATGATATTGCCTTATTGTAGTTCCTTGTTTGAGCAGGACTCCGAGGGGCTATGGCTTTTGCCCTAGCTCTGCAATCAGTTCATGATCTTCCAGAAGGACATGGCCAGACCATATTCACTGCAACCACTGCCATCGTTGTCTTGACGGTAGATGATGGCCATTCTAATTAGCCTGTATTTTTTAAAGGCATCTTCTCCTTGACTCCCATGGTTTTTATGTTATTATCTGACAATGTCTCAGGTGTTATTGATTGGAGGCTCAACAGGCACCATGCTTGAAGCTTTAGAGGTTGTTGGTGATGGACATGATGGTTCATTACCATTAGGTGATGTAAGTACTGCAAACAGATCCAAAAAATTTTAGAACTGACTAGTTAAGTAGTTTCTATTTTATGGTTACTTGGTCGCAAGCTCGTTAGATGCACTAATCATCTGGAAAATGAATGACCAGCTATGAAGCCATTTCCCATGCATATTTCTGCAGTCCTTTTAAAGCTTTTTGGGGGGTAGATTGATTTCGGTCTGAAAAGCAGAAATTTTAGTGCTGACATGTAGAGGAAATTGTTTTATATATTAGAGTTAATCCTGGATGCTGCCTAATTATAAGAAAAGAAAAATATACCTGGTTTATTTGTTCATATAAGAGGGCTCAAGAAAAATGTAGTAGTTGCTTATCAACTCTTTTGCTGCTTTTTCCGTTTCCCAGAGTTTTGATGGGAATAACAGGTATCTTGCTCCATCGACCCTGAATTATGAAGAGAACCATGGGTATCAGGCTCCTCCTTTGGATGAGGAACCATCCTCAGGGAACAGGATAAAAATGAAACTTAAGGAGTTCCACAAGAGGTAACATCTGGTCATACACCATTATACATTCTATCACGAGACTTCTTTTTCACATTAATTTATTTTCTTAGCAAATAATTTTTCCGTTTACCCCCTCATTTTTGCAGCACAACGTCATTTTCAGCGTTGGATCGCAACTACCTCACCCCCTTCTTTACGAGTCAAAATGGAGATGATGAAGATGACGATGGTAAATAGATTTCACACTGATATCTCTAATTCACATTTAAGACTGTTGGAGAACTGAAAAAATTGGATTTCAATTCTACGCATCACCAGAAAGTTCCCTCGTATTTCTCTACCCTTACACTCACAAACTCACTGACCAATTTCCCTCGAAGACTCTAGGCAGTCTTAACAGAATAACAACCATCATGTCAGCACACATCAGTTCCCTCCTGCCGCTTATTGCGCCTTGCATACATCAGGCAAAGTGGGGGGTCTATCAAAGACCTGCTTCCCACACCACAGCAGCAATAAGATCATTAGCTTTATCTATATGGCTTCTTCCATGGCTTACTCACTCTCACACGCATTTCCATATGTTCATGCACCTCTAGATATTTATCAGCATATGGACGTGATTTCATGACCCTTTTTTCCTGTTAATTTCAATTTGATTCAACAGATCAGCCAGTGTCAATGCCTAGTTCTAGAAGGAGTTACCGCGGTCACACCTAATATGCCAGGTGATATTTCGTCGAAGAACATATATGATAAAATATGCAACCAGCTTGTATACGACTTACGGACTATTTGCTCAAGTATAGCAGCAAAGGTGAACTCAGTGCACAAATTGTTGTCACCTTTTAGGAATGATGAATTACAGTTGCCTAATTTTGGATGTTGACATAAGGAGACATTAATCTACAGCGTCGACCGTGTTTTTGCACGATCGGGGGCATTAGTTGCCAAAATTCACCCATCAAATTGATTGACTCACCACTAATCAATCTTATAGCGCATTTGTAAATACCAAATCTAGATATTTAGAAATTTAATGCTCTTATTACACATGTTTCCTTCACTGCATTTTAAAATATCTGGTGTTGCTCTATTATCCTTTTCTTTTTTATGTCTTGAGTTGAGGGAAAGATGACGAGTCTACAATATTTTGTTAAAGACTTTTTTGTTTTTGGTTTGGTTCTGGTCACAAGAAATTAACGGCTCGCATGAACCCTTAGATGTAGACCAAAGAAAGTGGTTAATATGTCATTATCAATTCACGAGGAAGCACTTAACCAAGCATGATCTTCTTCTTCTCCCTTAAAAAAGTGGATGTCGTTTTCTTTTGTATCTTTTTCTCCAATTTTGCTGTTGCACCCAATTTAATCTTCAGGGGATTTGTGTTTTTGTTCATCCACTATCCTCCGGTATTGAATGCTGGGTCCTCCAAAACTTTAAGCCAAAAAAAAAAAAAAAAAAAAAAAAAAAAAAATTGAAGACTGTTTGTGTTTGCTTGCGGGACAAGTGTGTTGGGTGAACTGAAAGAAGTAGTTGCTTTCTCCCTAGTGGCCTAAAAGGCTCGAGCATTCTATCAAAGCCCATTTAAATGGGGGTTTTTTGGGCTCGGAACATGTTTATGTTCAGCCCAACAAATAAAAATGTTGTTGAAAGAAAGTTGTGACAACAATCTCGCCCAAATAAATAAATATACTTATGTTTTTTTACAGTGTTATGTTTTCATTTAAAATGTTTCCTTCAAATGTTTTAATCTTATTATAATAATTTTTCACCTTTCGTTTTATCTTGGATGGAAACGTTTAGGATTATAAATTGGCCGTTGTGTGCCAATTTGCTCGTTGTTTCTGGTTTGGTTTTGGATTACATGATTCCGTTTCAGTATCTATTTGAAAGCCATTTAAGTTATAATAATAGTTCGTTTGGCACATATTTATTTAGTATTATATTCAAATGTAATGGATATATATTAATATGCATTTGGATTTCTCATTTAACCATTATATTTAAATAGAATAGAATATGTGTTTGGATATTTTATATTTGGATAGTTATTTTAACGTGTATTGGTGAAAGATTGATTGTGATATAATTGATAAAAGTAGATAAAAAAAAATGCATGAATGTATAGTAAAATGAATGAGGATAATGTTCAAATAGAGATGTATTTAAATATAATATATAGAAGAATCAAAATGAATATTACATTATATTAGAGTTGAATATACGATTCAAATAAAGCTTTTTTTTATTTTAATTTTAATTTTTTATTTTTTCAGATTAGCAGTAAGTTGATCATGCTAAAATGACAAGCAAAGACTTAACAAAAGTTTAATATATATGGTGGTTATCCTCTTCTTTTTTTTTTTCATTTAAATTAACAAGTTGTCTTTCGAATATATAATTTTAGTAAATTCTTTTCTGAATATTATAAAATTGTGTTTTCAATAAATATGTTTGAAGGGCAAAATATGAAATACCAAACGGTGATATAGTTGTGCATGTATATCCGAATTTCAACAGCCATCATTCAAGGGCTGTTTGCAATAGTTTATGAAACTTAAGGATAATTTAGAAAATTAAAAATTCAGATCCAACTTGTCAATACGGAAAAAAAATATAAATATAAATATAAATATAAATAAGGTGTCAAAGTGATCAACCCAGATCCCGAATTTTAATTACGAAACTCAATACAGGTGCCTTTGTTGGAGTTAATTGGCCACTCTTTTTTCAATAAGAATCATGCGTTATTAAAAATAAGCATATGATGCAATATTAAAATAAATAGGTGGAAGAGATTCTTCTTCTAAACTAATTCATCGTGTTATTTATTTTTTTAGGTTTCAGATTTTTTTTTTTTTTAAGAAACAGAATTAAGCTTTGGATAAAATTATTCAACGAAATAGACCTATTAACCTTTTTTTTTTCTTTTTCTTTTGTATGGAATTTTCTGAATTTTTTGAATTTGACAATTTCATTGTTATATTTTTTTTATAACTTTTGGCACATTAGTCCTTTATTCCCAAATTCATCAAATTTTAGACGGTTTTTTACATATGATTTATACATGATAATCCAGGAAGGACATTGTAGGTCACTTTTACTTAATTTACATACAAATTCTTTTTAAAGTTTAGATTCAAATTTGAATTATAATTAAATTCTTTTTTATGAAAAAATAATGACGTCTTCAAGGGACCATCAGGTGCAATTCACGTTTAAATAACAGTCAAAATCTTACCGGACATGAGTAAAAGGACTGATTTGTTAAAAAGTTACAAGTCTAAAGGTTGATTGCTAAGAAAAAAAAGTTCATGAACTAAATTACTAAATTCAAAAACTTTAGATTTCTCTGTATAAACAATTTTTTATTTTTTTTGGCTGCTGTCCTTCTTAACAATAACACAAAATACTCTGGAGTTCATTATTATTGCAATCAATTAGATTAGAGGATAATAATAACCTTTTTTTTTTTTTCTTTAATCGGGGGTTAGACGGCAAACCAGTGGCACGTGTCACCCGCACTTTTGAAAGGGGCAAAAAAGAAAAAAGAACCGTTGCAACTTTGATGCTCCCCATTCCCCAATGTCCAACGGCTAGTTTATTTCTTCCTCTGGCTCCATTCCTACTCTCCACCCCATCCAAACAGGCCAATTCCACATTGCCTTCTTCTCTTCAATTGGATTTGGGTTAGGGTTTCGTTTTTCATCCAAATTTCATAATCGAAATCGATTAGAATTTCCTAACCTTCCCCTAATTTCGGTAAAAATTCATCAATCATGGGCGAATTAATGGCGGAACTTCATGCATCCACAGCCGAAGCGACAGCGGAAACAACAGTTTACGCTCCCGCCGCCTGCTCATCCGCGGCGGCCGAGAGTCAGGGAAGTAAGCTCTCGTTTCATGTCCCCAGTAGTTTCCTCTTCGTCCTCCTCAACCACCGGCGATAACTTGACCTCCAAATCGCCCCTTCACAGACCCCATCCCGGCTCCACTCCCACTCCGAATCTCGCGGAACATAAATCCAGGCAACGGTCTTCCTCCGTCGATCGGCGGCGCAGGCAGCTCGATATGGAGCCCTTGTCCTGTTCCGACGCGAACAATAGGCCTGCCGAAGACCCTCCGGTTCAGATTCAGAGCTCGGAAAATCCATTTCCCTTCGAACAGGTCCCCTCTTCGACTCTTCGGAGACAACAATCCGTAAAACTACTTAAGGAGAACCTCGGAAGCAGACAGATTCAGCAGAAGAATGGACACAGAAAAGGGGGCGCTTTTGCCACGCCGTCGAGGCCCGACACACCGATGTTGTCTGCTAGCTTGGACAGGACGGTGTCTTCGTCTTCAACGGCGAGATTTCGATTGATGCAGCAGAGGTCGAACAACATGACTTCCTCAGCTGCCGCTAAGCTCTTGCAATCTACTGTGATGTCGTTGCCTTCTCAGTCCACTGATCAAGTTACTCAGAGTTCATCCCAAGATTGTACTTTGGCTTCCCAGGACGGCCATTCTTCGCTTAACGACGGCAATCGAAATCATCTGAGTTGCTCTACGCAGTCTTTGCCAGTGTTGCGCTCTTTGATGCCAGAGGCAGATATGTTGCCCACCGTCTTCCGTCGACCGAGAAATTCTAACAGAGGTGGCGATCATGGAAGTGCCGCAGCCAGTACTGATTCTTTGAAGCTCTCTACTTTTCCTCCCTCCCGGCATCTCAATTCGCCGTTCAATTCAGCAGCAGACGGCAGCGAGAAATCCGCAAATGTTGTCTCTAAGTCATGCGCGAGCCTTGCAAAGATCGGAGGACTCTCTCTGCCTCCTGTCCCGCCGTGTGCGACTGCGAAGCTCGGGATGGAGACGAGGAAGGAAAAGAAAGTTTCCAGTCATCAGGAAGATATCCATTTGTTGAAATTGCTATACAACCGACGTCTTCAGTGGAGATACGCCAATGCAAAAGCGGAGGTTTCCTTGCAAGCTCAGCAAAGAGAAGCTGTGGTTAGTCGTTTTCTAAACCTTTTTTTTTTTAGCCGAAAATTTTTTGAGTCAATTGGGATAAGTAGAAGAAACTATATTAGAAGTTTGCAGTTAAGGTTGGTACTCTAATTCCAAAAGTCAAAGAAGAAAACAGATCAAAACTTTGATTCTAAGTTAATTTGTTAACTAATTTTCATTGTTTTTTTCATTTTCCCTTGTAGACAAAAGTTAATTCTCTCCGGGTGAAGATATCAGATCTATATGATTCTGTGACAAGGAAGCGGGTAGAACTTGGGATTTTGCAAAGAAGACATGCTCTTGATGCAATTCTTGAAGCCCAAGTAAGCCAAAAATTTTCCTTACATAGCTATTATATAGACATTTTCAATTGCGCCTTAACTGATAATATTGGCCTCATTTTAGGTTCCATACTTGGATCAATGGTCTACTCTTGAAGAAGATTACTCAGTTTCTCTAGCTGAATCGATTCGAGCTTTGTTGAATGCCTCAATTCAGCTGCCACTCGGCGGCAACATCAGGGTATGTTTTTTTTTATTCCGAGTGTTCTAGAGTTAAGCAAATCTTCAATTTAGTAGATTGCAATGCCCGATCTGTGCCCGTGCTTTTGGACATGTGATTACACTGAGTCCCTAACAATGAAATCTACACTGTCTAGGTTGATATAAAAGAGATTCAGGAGGCCCTGAACTCGGCAGTGAAAGTGATGGAGACAACAATTTCTCATGTTCAACCTTTTATACCGAAGGTATGATTCTACAATCGCGTTTTGTTCAAACGGGAACATATCATGTAGAGAAAAACTTAGCATAAGGCAGTACAAAGAAGAAATTAGACTAACAGTATCTGATCAAGAGGAATATAATTTTCTAGACAGTTGCTACATTGTTCTTGCTTGACTGGTGTTTGTTGTGAAGGTAAAAAGTGGAATGTTTCTACTTATAATAATATGCAATTGGCAATTCTTACAATATGCTTAAGATGTGCTACTTCATAGAATTGTTGTTTCTGTTTTACTCATCTTTTCTTTTCTTTTTTTTTTTTTTGCGTGTTATTTTCAGGCGGAAGAAACAGAGATTTTGATGTCAGAACTTGCCAAAATAGTTGGTGGAGAAAGAGCTCTAGTTGAAGAATGTGGAGATCTGTTGACTAAAACATATGCATCTCAGGTTTGACTTGCCTTACTTGTTATCACAATGCTAGTGGTCTTGCTTATGTCTTATCATAGTGGTCTTTCTTTTTTTTTTTTTTTTGGCCGGAATCGTAGTGGTCTTTCTTTAAATCTAAAATACTAAACAAACATTTATATATATTTTACAACTGATGAGTCTGCTCTTTCAGGTGGACGAGTGCAGTTTAAGGGGACAGATTATGCAATTGCGTAGGAGCTGTTCTTGAGTAGCAAAACCATAAAGGAAGGTTTTTGAGACAACTGTGTAACAAGTATTCGATGTGTATTCTTTGATTTTTTTTTTTTTTTTTCTTTTTTGTTATTTTCTGATTGATTAAGAAAATAAAAAATTTGCAAATAAATGTCTATTGGAGCATTTATGAGTGTTTAAGGCCAAGTTTGTGGCGTTGCTTTGTAATCTTTAGATAATTAAATTTTCCCATTTTCCAAATTGTTACAGGGGAAGAGAAAGGGGGGGTGGGGGGAGGATTGGTGATGAAGGAGATATATACAAAAGGACAATAGGTTTCCTTTTAAAAAAAAAAGAAAAAAAAAAAGAAAAGAAAGAAAGAAAGAAAGAAAAAAAGAGGACAATTGGTGGGGTGTGGGGACGAAGAAGATATACATACAGAAGGACAATAGGTTTCCTTTTTTTAAAAAAAAAAAAGGAAAAAGAAAGAAAGAAAGAAAGAAAGAAAAAAAGAGGACATTGGTGCAAGTGCAACCATCAAAAGCCAAAACGACATGCAGTTTGCAATCAAACAAACCGGCACGAGGTTTACAATAATTTAAAACGACAGACAGCTTACAGACAGGCAGCTTACAAGCTAAACGACAACAAACTTCATAGCTAACCACGTGCAACATCACGTCGGTTAAATCGTATCCCCCACAAAATGAATGTCGTTTTTCACAGGAATTTCAGGAAAATTTCTAACTAAATTTTCTACTTTTAAGCAGTAAAGACGGAAAATCGACGCGTACTTTCATTTCAAGAAAACAACAGCAAATATCTATTCAAGCAGACGACATCAAATTTATTCCAGCCCAAAATCCCAACCTCACCATTTATCTTTTTTCACTTTTTTTTTTTTTTTTTGTCTTTTTCTCCTGCCTCCCACCGTCCCAAACTGGGGCCAAAACTCATTTGTCAAATAATTGAAATCAGCATCTTTTCTCGATCTTTCTCACGCCATTCACTATTTCATCTCTCTGTTTTTTCGTATTTTTTCTCTCTCGTTCTTTTTTCAATTGATCTAAATATTTCATTGTGTTTTTGTATGGAGGTAGTTCAGATCGATTCAAACATATATCATACTTTCAATTTGGTATGCTATTTTTCGTTTTTGTTTTTTTTTTTCTCTCTCTCTCTCTCTTCGTTTTTCTTATCTATAGATGTTATTCAGGTTTTTTTTTTTTTTTTTTTTTCCTGAGAATTTGTAGATTTGGATTGAAAATATTGGTTTGGATTTTGACTTTTAATTTGATTTTGTTGAAGGATTTTTTTTTTTTTTAACATGACGGATAGTGAAGTTAAACATTTTTTTAAAGATTTTTTTTTTTTTTTTGTCTCTGTTGATAAAAAGAAGGACACTGAAAAAGACTGTCTGATAAGTATGGAGAATATTATTAATCTTACATACTTAATTAAACTAATATATAATCTGTTATTATAAAATTTTGTTCATATTATTATTACCTTATTAATCATTGTTTTGTTTTATTATAAAATTTAGTTCATATTATAACTACCTTAGTAATCGTTGTTTTAAAATTTAATGTTTTCATAAACATAAATTTACTATATTGCATTTATTACACAACATAAAAACTATTCTGAAAATATTTTTTTGAATCGAAATATCTAAGAAATTTGCCTTTAATAATAATATATATTATATACCTACTCATATTTACTCATTTTTAACAATACCCTTAAACAATATTCTTTTCTTGGCAATATTCTTCACCATAATTACTCATTTTTAAATTATATGTATAGACTTAAACATGTATTCACATATAAATTTTACAATAAATTAATAAACTTACTAAACAATTCGGCACATACATTTGCACGTATAAATCACCTAGTAATTATACAAAATTTCGAAATCTATTTAATGAAATCGATCGTAAATTTTTACGGGAACGAGAAAGAAAAATAAAAAAGAAGAATAAGAAGATATGATTTAGATCTAAAAATAATAGCTTGATATATATAATAAGGTCCATGGAAGCTCCACACCGACAAACAAATTTAGACGACAACCTTTATGCATTCGAAGGGGAAAAAGACAATACTTTTCATATTTAGGGGAAAAAAAAACAGATGATTTGAAATGTATTTGAATATTTCAAATGAGGAGTCTATTAACTTCTTATAAATAGAAGTGAAATAAAATAAATGAAGAACATGAATGAAGAAAAAAAGAAAAGAAAGAATTACTCATATATCAAATTCTTTAAATACAATTGTAATAATAAAAGAGAAAATGTTCTTGAGCCGACAAAACTCCACAAGAAAATAGAGATTTTGTTTTTAGTGTTTGTTAACAGATATGGTGATTTAGGTTTTTGTCAATGAATTTTTCTGATTGATTCTCTCTAAAAATAAAAATAAAAAAATTATAAATCGTTCAAGCCTTGTATATTGGAAGGAAATGGAATACTCTTGTATATCCAAATCACCTATTGTATATATTCCTAAAAGAATGAAAAAGGAAAACAATTGATTAAAATATGAGCAGTTTTAATTGGTTGGTGGGTGCAAAAAGAATAAGTAATGTTCAAATTTTAAAACTTATTTGGTGGGTGATTTAAGTATAGGTGTGGGTAAAGTAGATAAAAGGGTATTAATAAACTCCCCGGTTCCAAATGAGTGGCAATCTTTTTTAACAAATCTAGACTATAAAGGTATATTTATATAAAGAGTAATTGACTTAAATAATCTCAAAATATTTTTGAATGTGATAGTTTAGTCTTTGATTTTTTTTTATCGAGATAATCCCAAATTTTTATTTTTAGTCATTTCAATCATTTTCATTCAAATCTGTTAAATTTCTAACAAAATCATATGCTATACGTGTAATCTAATTTAAAAAGATATTTTAATAATTTAATAATAATTAATTTAAAAAAAATTATTAAAAAATTTATCTATCTTTCTCTCTCTCTCGTTCTTTCTCTCTCTCTCCCCCTTAATCAAAATCCTAGATCTGGTCTCTCGGTGGGCACTTGGCTTTGGGAGGGGGGACAACGCAGGGGGAGGGGGGCGAACTCGAGCCCAAACCCAAATTTCACGAAGGGGATCGGGGCAAGCTTGGCAGGTGGGAGGGGGGAGGGGGCGCCAAGTTCGGCGAGGATTGCAGGGCAAGCTCCAGATCTGGTCTGATCTCTCTAGATTCGGGGGAGGGGGGACGAGAACCCAAACCTAGATCTGGTCTATCTTGATATTGGCTTATGATTTAGATCTGGGCTTCTGATTCAACGGAAGGCAACGGTAGGAGATCGGAACTGTGGTGGTATGCTTTTGATTATGAATCAGAACAACTAGAATAGGCGGGGGGGGGGGGGGGGGGGGGACAGAGAGTGAGGGGGGAGTGAGGGTATTTTAATCCATTTACTACGGTAGGACCCGTTTGGTTGGTGAGCTTTTAAACTCACCATCATCAACTCAATTTTTATTTTTTTCTCCAAAAGTTTTTTGTCTTTTTTAAAAAAGTCAACCAAAATCACAATTTAAACTTACAAATCTTAACCCAAATTCAAACACCAAACATCTTATAAGATTTTGTTAGAAATTGAATGAATTTAGACAAAAAAAAAAAAGATTAAAATAAAAATTTAAGAATTTCTCATAAGAAAGAAAGAAAAAAAAAACATATAAATCTTCAAATTCACTTAAAAGAAAATGGTCGTAAACTTTTATGGAAAGGAGATGCCATCGTCTTCCAATTGAATGATAAGAATAACTTCAAATTCACTTAAAAGCAAATGGTCGTAAACTTTTACGGAAACGAGATGTCATCGTTTTCCAATTGAAGGACAAGAAGTGCATCATTTGAAACGAAAACGACAACATTAACACAAGCTATGCGACTCTTCTCTCGTAACCTTTTACATGTACGTTGCTATCGTATACGGCAAAACAATGTCGTTTTTGGATGATGTGTCGTGTTTCATATGTGGATGACATCCTTGTAACCAACACGCGTGTCATTCCAGCCGCCACAAGAATTTAGAAATTAGGAGAGGGGAGGGGGAATTCAGACTGGTCAAACGTACGGGAAAACTGGGAAAAAGGGCGCGAGGGAGAGAGATATCAGTCATTGATCTAAAGGGATTTCATTTCTGAGGAAGAAGAAGAAGAAGAATCGCAAAGGGACAGAGAGTGAGGGGGGAGTGAGGGTATTTTAG
The DNA here is from genome assembly GCA_025413025.1 of Ficus hispida. NCBI lineage: Eukaryota > Viridiplantae > Streptophyta > Magnoliopsida > Rosales > Moraceae > Ficus > Ficus hispida. The sequence continues at coordinate 21,184,590 of CM046361.1, forward strand.
TCCATTTATTACGGTAGGACCCGTTTGGTTGGTGAGCTTTTAAACTCACCATCATCAACTCAATTTTTATTTTTTTCTCCAAAAGTTTTTTGTCTTTTCTAAAAAAGTCAACAAAAATCACTATTTAAACTTACAAATCTTAATCCAAATTCAAACACCAAACACCCTATAAGATTTTGTTAGAAGTTGAATGAATTTAGACAAAAAAAAAAAAAAAGATTAAAATAAAAATTTAAGAATTTCTCATAAGAAAGAAAGAAAAAAAAAACATATAAATCTTCAAATTCACTTAAAAGAAAATGGTCGTAAACTTTTATGGAAAGGAGATGCCATCGTCTTCCAATTGAATGATAAGAATAACTTCAAATTCACTTAAAAGCAAATGGTCGTAAACTTTTACGGAAACGAGATGTCATCGTTTTCCAATTGAAGGACAAGAAGTGCATCATTTGAAACGAAAACGACAACATTAACACAAGCTATGCGACTCTTCTCTCGTACCCTTTTACATGTACGTTGCTATCGTATACGGCAAAATCATGTCGTTTTTGGATGATGTGTCGTGTTCCATATGTGGACGACATCCTTGTAACCAACACGCGTGTCGTTCCAGCCGCCACAAGAATTTAGAAATTAGGAGAGGGGAGGGGGAATTCAGACTGGTCAAACGTACGGGAAAACTGGGAAAAATGGCGCGAAGGAGAGAGATATCAGTCATTGATCTAAAGGGATTTCATTTCTGAGGAAGAAGAAGAAGAAGAATCGCAAAGGGACAGAGAGTGAGGGGGGAGTGAGGGTATTTTAGTCCATTTACTACGGTATGACCCGTTTGGTTGGTGAGCTTTTAAACTCACCATCATCAACTCAATTTTTGTTTTTTTCTCCAAAAGTTTTTTATTTTTCTAAAAAAGTCAACAAAAATCACTATTTAAACTTACAAATCTTAATCCAAATTCAAACACCAAACACCCTATAAGATTTTGTTAGAAGTTGAATGAATTTAGACCAAAAAAAAAAAAGATTAAAATAAAAATTTAAGAATTTCTCATAAGAAAGAAAGAAAAAAAAAACATTTAAATCTTCAAATTCACTTAATAGAAAATGGTCGTAAACTTTTATGGAAAGGAGATGCCATCGTCTTCCAATTGAATGATAAGAATAACTTCAAATTCACTTAAAAGCAAATGGTCGTAAACTTTTACGGAAACGAGATGTCATCGTTTTCCAATTGAAGGACAAGAAGTGCATCATTTGAAACGAAAACGACAACATTAACACAAGCTATGCGACTCTTCTCTCGTACCCTTTTACATGTACGTTGCTATCGTATACGGCAAAATCATGTCGTTTTTGGATGATGTGTCGTGTTCCATATGTGGACGACATCCTTGTAACCAACACGCGTGTCGTTCCAGCCGCCACAAGAATTTAGAAATTAGGAGAGGGGAGGGGGAATTCAGACTGGTCAAACGTACGGGAAAACTGGGAAAAATGGCACGAAGGAGAGAGATATCAGTCATTGATCTAAAGGGATTTCATTTCTGAGGAAGAAGAAGAAGAAGAATCGCAAAGGGACAGAGAGTGAGGGGGGAGTGAGGGTATTTTAGTCCATTTACTACGGTATGACCCGTTTGGTTGGTGAGCTTTTAAACTCACCATCATCAACTCAATTTTTGTTTTTTTCTCCAAAAGTTTTTTATTTTTTCTAAAAAAGTCAACAAAAATCACTATTTAAACTTACAAATCTTAATCCAAATTCAAACACCAAACACCCTATAAGATTTTGTTAGAAGTTGAATGAATTTAGACCCAAAAAAAAAAAAGATTAAAATAAAAATTTAAGAATTTCTCATAAGAAAGAAAGAAAAAAAAAACATTTAAATCTTCAAATTCACTTAATAGAAAATGGTCGTAAACTTTTATGGAAAGGAGATGCCATCGTCTTCCAATTGAATGATAAGAATAACTTCAAATTCACTTAAAAGCAAATGGTCGTAAACTTTTACGGAAACGAGATGTCATCGTTTTCCAATTGAAGGACAAGAAGTGCATCATTTGAAACGAAAACGACAACATTAACACAAGCTATGCGACTCTTCTCTCGTACCCTTTTACATGTACGTTGCTATCGTATACGGCAAAATCATGTCGTTTTTGGATGATGTGTCGTGTTCCATATGTGGACGACATCCTTGTAACCAACACGCGTGTCGTTCCAGCCGCCACAAGAATTTAGAAATTAGGAGAGGGGAGGGGGAATTCAGACTGGTCAAACGTACGGGAAAACTGGGAAAAATGGCGCGAAGGAGAGAGATATCAGTCATTGATCTAAAGGGATTTCATTTCTGAGGAAGAAGAAGAAGAAGAATCGCAAAGGGACAGAGAGTGAGGGGGGAGTGAGGGTATTTTAGTCCATTTACTACGGTATGACCCGTTTGGTTGGTGAGCTTTTAAACTCACCATCATCAACTCAATTTTTGTTTTTTTCTCCAAAAGTTTTTTATCTTTTCTAAAAAAGTCAACAAAAATCACTATTTAAACTTACAAATCTTAATCCAAATTCAAACACCAAACACCCTATAAGATTTTGTTAGAAGTTGAATGAATTTAGACAAAAAAAAAAAAGAAAAAGATTAAAATAAAAATTTAAGAATTTCTCATAAGAAAGAAAGAAAAAAAAAACATTTAAATCTTCAAATTCACTTAATAGAAAATGGTCGTAAACTTTTATGGAAAGGAGATGCCATCGTCTTCCAATTGAATGATAAGAATAACTTCAAATTCACTTAAAAGCAAATGGTCGTAAACTTTTACGGAAACGAGATGTCATCGTTTTCCAATTGAAGGACAAGAAGTGCATCATTTGAAACGAAAACGACAACATTAACACAAGCTATGCGACTCTTCTCTCGTACCCTTTTACATGTACGTTGCTATCGTATACGGCAAAATCATGTCGTTTTTGGATGATGTGTCGTGTTCCATATGTGGACGACATCCTTGTAACCAACACGCGTGTCGTTCCAGCCGCCACAAGAATTTAGAAATTAGGAGAGGGGAGGGGGAGTTCAGACTGGTCAAACGTACGGGAAAACTGGGAAAAAGGGCGCGAAGGAGAGAGATATCAGTCATTGATCTAAAGGGATTTCATTTCTGAGGAAGAAGAAGAAGAAGAATCGCAAAGGGACAGAGAGTGAGGGGGGAGTGAGGGTATTTTAGTCCATTTACTACGGTATGACCCGTTTGGTTGGTGAGCTTTTAAACTCACCATCATCAACTCAATTTTTGTTTTTTTCTCCAAAAGTTTTTTATTTTTTCTAAAAAAGTCAACAAAAATCACTATTTAAACTTACAAATCTTAATCCAAATTCAAACACCAAACACCCTATAAGATTTTGTTAGAAGTTGAATGAATTTAGACCCAAAAAAAAAAAGATTAAAATAAAAATTTAAGAATTTCTCATAAGAAAGAAAGAAAAAAAAAACATTTAAATCTTCAAATTCACTTAATAGAAAATGGTCGTAAACTTTTATGGAAAGGAGATGCCATCGTCTTCCAATTGAATGATAAGAATAACTTCAAATTCACTTAAAAGCAAATGGTCGTAAACTTTTACGGAAACGAGATGTCATCGTTTTCCAATTGAAGGACAAGAAGTGCATCATTTGAAACGAAAACGACAACATTAACACAAGCTATGCGACTCTTCTCTCGTAACCTTTTACATGTACGTTGCTATCGTATACGGCAAAATCATGTCGTTTTTGGATGATGTGTCGTGTTCCATATGTGGACGACATCCTTGTAACCAACACGCGTGTCGTTCCAGCCGCCACAAGAATTTAGAAATTAGGAGAGGGGAGGGGGAATTCAGACTGGTCAAACGTACGGGAAAACTGGGAAAAAGGGCGCGAGGGAGAGAGATATCAGTCATTGATCTAAAGGGATTTCATTTCTGAGGAAGAAGAAGAAGAAGAATCGCAAAGGGACAGAGAGTGAGGGGGGAGTGAGGGTATTTTAGTCCATTTACTACGGTAGGACCCGTTTGGTTGGTGAGCTTTTAAACTCGCCATCATCAACTCAATTTTTGTTTTTTTCTCCAAAAGTTTTTTGTCTTTTCTAAAAAAATCAACAAAAATCACTATTTAAACTTACAAATCTTAATCCAAATTCAAACACCAAACACCCTATAAGATTTTGTTAGAAGTTGAATGAATTTAGACAAAAAAAAAAAAAGATTAAAATAAAAATTTAAGAATTTCTCATAAGAAAGAAAGAAAAAAAAAACATATAAATCTTCAAATTTACTTAAAAGAAAATGGTCGTAAACTTTTATGGAAAGGAGATGTCATCGTCTTCCAATTGAATGATAAGAATAACTTCAAATTCACTTAAAAGCAAATGGTCGTAAACTTTTACGGAAACGAGATGTCATCATTTTCCAATTGAAGGACAAGAAGTGCATCATTTGAAACGAAAACGTCAACATTAACACAAGCTATGCGACTCTTCTCTCGTAACCTTTTACATGTACGTTGCTATCGTATACGGCAAAATCATGTCGTTTTTGGATGATGTGTCGTGTTCCATATGTGGACGACATCCTTGTAACCAACACGCGTGTCGTTCCAGCCGCCACAAGAATTTAGAAATTAGGAGGGGAGGGGGAATTCAGACTGGTCAAAGGTACGGGAATACTGGGAAAAAGGGGGGTGCTTTACAAATTTAACCTTAAAAGGGACCTTTGATTGCATGACTAACCTTCAATGAACAAACTTTACATGAATGACCCCCACTTTTGATGAAAATTTTATATTCTCTAGAATGCCCTTTTTGTTAAAATATATAATAATAATAATAATAATAATAATAATAATAATAAAAGATGAAAATCATCCCATAAAAAAAAAAAAAAAAACCCATCTTCCCCTTCTTCTTCTTCTTCATCATCAAAAAACCCACGTTCCCTAAAAAAAAAAAAACCCTCACCCTCTCATCCCCTTGAGGAAAAAAACGGAGATGAACAGGGAAACCCATGCAGACCGTCAAACTGTTCTTATCGGTTGGGACGGTCAGAACGGTCAGTATTGGCTGAATTTCAACTATCAGGAATTTCTGACCGTAAACGATCGGCTTGACTGGCCATTCCAACCGTTTGGACAATCTATACGGTCTTCTCATTTATTTATTTTTAATCTGAAATTTTGAGGAAAAAAACGGAGATGAACAGGAAAACCCATGTAGACCGTCAAACTGTTCTTATCGGTTGGTACGGTCAGCACAGTCAGTATTGGCTGAATTTCAACTATCAGGAACTTCTGACCATAAACGATCGGCTTGACTAGCCATTCCAACCGTTTGGACAATCTATACGATCTTCTCATTTATTTATTTTTAATCTGAAATTTTGAGGAAAAAAACGGAGATGAGCAGGGAAACCCATGCAGACCGTCAAACTGTTCTTATCGGTTGGTACGGTCAGTACGGTCAGTATTGGCTGAATTTCAACTATCAGGAATTTCTGACCGTAAACGATTGGCCTGACAGGCCATTCCAACCGTTTGGATAATCTATACGGTCTTCTCATTTATTTATTTTTAATCTGAAATTTTGAGGAAAAAAAGGGAGATGAACAGGGAAACCCATGCAGACCGTCAAACTGTTCTTATCGGTTGGTACGGTCAGTACGGTCAGTATTGGTTGAATTTCAACTATCAGGAATTTCTGACCGTGAACGATCGACCTGACTGGCCATTCCAACCGTTTGGATAATCTATACGGTCTTCTCATTAATTTTTCATGTTCTTTTAAAGTAATTAATTTTTTTCCTTTTTTTTTAGGAAAATGACTGAGATTGTCATATACTATCAATTTGGTAGAGAATGGAAGGAAAAAGAAGATGGTTCTTACAAATGGTGTCCAAGGAATAAGGAATTGAAGAGCATAGTATTATTGGATGATCCGAATAAGGTAAAATATTCTGAGATTGTTGATTGTATATTTGAAAGGCTTCCTGTAAGTCGAAGAAGTACAGATTTGAAACTAAGTTACATCCCTTTGGTTTCAATAGAACCAGAACCTAAGTTTATTTTGGATGATTTTGATGCAAAATGTTATCTTTTGGACCGTTGTGCTATATCGCAACGTAGAAGCATATTACATGTTGAGCTCATCAAGAATAACGAAAGTGGAGAAGCAAATGACAAAGAGAGACTTGATGTTGATGAAAATGAAGGACTTAATAATTTAAATGACGATGGTTATGTGTCTTTCCACTTCTATGATGGTATGGATATTGCAATTGGTCAAGAATTTGCGAGCAAGAATGAGGTGAAGAATTTGGTAATCAATGCTTCATTGAAAACTTGTTTTGATTTTCACATAGTCAAGTCTACTACGAAGTTGTTTGTGGTGAAAAACATGCACTTGTAAAAAAAAGAGAAAATTCTAAATTAAAATAAAAGATATGAAAAGACTTTGATTTTATCTTTTAGTATGAGAAGACCGTTCCAATTGTATGACGGTTGGAAGAGTTTCCAAAAAAATAAAAACACAACGTTTTTTTAATGTTGTATTTTGAGAATTACACATTATATATTATATTAATTTCAACAAAACTGACTATTAAAAAAAAAAGAGAAAATTCTAAATTAAAATAAAAGAGAACAAAAGACTTTGATTTCGTCGGTTAGTACGAGAAGACCATTCCAATTGTATGACGGTTGGAAGAGTTTCCAAAAAAATAAAAATACAACGTTTTTTTAATGTTGTATTTTGATAATTAAACATTATATAATATATTAATTTCAACAAAACTAACTATTAAAAAAAATTCTAAATTAAAATAAAAGATATGAAAAGACTTTGATTTTATCTTTTAGTATGAGAAGACTGTTCCAATTGTATGACGGTTGGAAGAGTTTCCAAAAAAATAAAAACACAACGTTTTTAATGTTGTATTTTGAGACTTACACATTATATAATATATTAATTTCAACAAAACTGACTATTAAAAAAAAGAGAAAATTCTAAATTAAAATAAAAGAGAACAAAAGACTTTGATTTCGTCGGTTAGTACGAGAAGACCATTCCAATTGTATGACGGTTGGAAGAGTTTCCAAAAAAATAAAAATACAACATTTTTTTGATGTTGTATTTTGAGAATTAAACATTATATAATATATTAATTTCAACAAAACTAACTGTTAAAAAAAAAGAGAAAATTCTAAATTAAAATAAAAGATATGAAAAGACTTTGATTTTATCTTTTAATATGAGAAGACTGTTCCAATTGTATGACGGTTGGAAGAGTTTCCAAAAAAATAAAAACACAAAATTTTTTTAATGTTGTATTTTGAGAATTACACATTATATAATATATTAATTTCAACAAAACTAACTATTAAAATAAAAAGAGAAAATTCTAAATTAAAATAAAAGAGAACAAAAGACTTTGATTTCGTCGGTTAATACGAGAAGACCATTCCAATTGTATGATGGTTGGAAGAGTTTCCAAAAAAATAAAAATACAACATTTTTTTAATGTTGTATTTTGAGAATTACACATTATATAATATATTAATTTCAACAAAACTAACTATTAAAAAAAAAGAGAAAATCCTAAATTAAAATAAAAGAGAACAAAAGACTTTGATTTCGTCAGTTAGTACGAGAAGACCATTCCAATTGTATGACGGTTGGAAGAGTTTCCAAAAAAATAAAAATACAACGTTTTTTTAATGTTGAATTTTGAGAATTAAACATTATATAATATATTAATTTCAACAAAACTAACTATTAAAAAAAAGAGAAAATTCTAAATTAAAATAAAAGATATGAAAAGACTTTGATTTTATCTTTTAGTATGAGAAGACCGTTCCAATTGTATGACGGTTGGAAGAGTTTCCAAAAAAATAAAAATCCAAAAAAAAAATTTTAACATGGAAAATGAACATTAAAGAATATCTTAATGTCAATAAAATTAACTATTCAAATAGAGAGATATGCAAAAACTAAAAATAAGAAAACAAGAAAAAACTTTTATTTTGTACATGTCGATCACTTCACTAGTTTTACCAACCGAGATGACCGTTCCAAGCGTCTGACGGTTAGAAGAAACTCAAAAAATGAAAAATAAAGTTTTTTTTTTTAACATGGAAAATGAATATCTTAATGTCAATGAAATTAACTATTCAAATAGAGAGATGTGCAAAAATTAAAAATAAGAAAACAAGAAAAAACTTTTATTTTGTACATGTCGACCACTTCACTGGTTTTACCAACCGAGATGACCGTTCCAACCGTCTGACGGTTAGAAGAAACTCAAAAAATGAAAAATAAAGTTTTTTTTTTTAACATTGAAAATGAATATCTTAATATCAATGAAATTAACTATTCAAATAGAGAGATGTGCAAAAATTAAAATAAGAAAATAAGAAAAAACTTTCATTTTGTATATATCGATCAGTACGGTTGAGATGGTTCGCAAGCCTTGTTCCTTCTCTGGTTTTACCAACCGAGAAGACCGTTCCAACCGTTTGGCGGTTGGAAGAAAGTCCAAAAATAAAAAATGAAGTTTTTTTTTTCTAACATGGAAAATGAATATATTAATGTCAATGAAATTAACTATTCAAATAGAGAGATGTGCAAAAATTAAAAATAAGAAAACAAGAAAAAACTTTCATTTTTTATATATCGATCAGTACGGTTGGGATGGTCCGCAAGCCTTGTTCATTCTCTGGTTTTACCAACCGAGAAGACCGTTCCAACCGTTTGGCGGTTGGAAGAAAGTCCAAAAATGAAAAATGAAGTTTTTTTTTCTAACATGGAAAATGAATATATTAATGTCAATGAAATTAACTATTCAAATAGAGAGATGTGCAAAAATTAAAAATAAGAAAACAAGAAAAAACTTTTAATTTGTACATGTTGACCACTTCACTGGTCTTACCAACCGAGATGACTGTTCCAACCGTCTGACGGTTAGAAGAAACTCAAAAAATGAAAAATAAAGTTTTTTTTTTTAACATGAAAAATGAATATCTTAATGTCAATGAAATTAACTATTCAAATAGATAGATGTGCAAAAATTAAAAATAAGAAAACAAGAAAAAACTTTCATTTTGTATATATCGATCAGTACGGTTGGGATGGTCTGCAAGCCTTGTTCCTTCTCTGGTTTTACCAACCGAGAAGACCGTTCCAACCGTTTGGCGGTTGGAAGAAAGTCCAAAAATGAAAAATGAAGTTTTTTTTTTCTAACATGGAAAATGAATATATTAATATCAATGAAATTAACTATTCAAATAGAGAGTGTGCTTTTTTTAAGGGAGTGTGCTTCAGTTTTTTTTTTCTTTGGTTTGGCTGGTAGATATTTTGAGGGTTAGGGGGGGGTGTGAAGGTTAGGGACGGACACCCGACAGGGAGGGAGATCATAGTGGGTGGGAGGGAGTGTACTTCAGTTCTCTGTTTTTTTTTTTTTTTTTTTTGGTAGAGTTTTGGGGGGAATATCCATGCATGGATGAGACTTAAGTTTCAGAACTGGGACGCAAGGGTCCTTTTTTGAAAAGGTGCGACTTTTAGAGTCATTTTTTTAATAATTAAATTAAAATAAATAAAAAATAAAATAAATTTTAAAATAAGGTTATATCCGTATTGCCGTTTGATTTGGAGGTCATATATGCAATTGTTCCGAAAAAAAGGGGTGCGAGAGAGAGATATCAGTCATTGATCTAAAGGGATTTCGTTACTGAGGAAGAAGAAGAAGAAGAATCGCAAAGGAACAAGAAGATATCAGTGAAGAAGAAGAAGTACAAGAATGGCGTTGAAGTTCTTGAACAAGAAGGGATGGCACACGGGGAGTCTGAGGAACATAGAGAACGTATGGAAGGCGGAGCAGAAGCACGATGCCGAGCAGAAGAAGTTGGAGGAGCTCCGCAAGCAGATTCATGAGGAGAAGGAGCGCGCCGAGTTTCGTCAGCTCCAGGAACAGGCCGGCCTCGTCCCGTACGTCCTTCGATTTCCTCTCAATTAGGGTTAGGGTTAGGTTTACGATTCGTTACTTTTCAGTTCGATTTTGAATTTCAATTTGAGTTATTTTATCGTTTAATTAATCAATTTTAACCAATTTATTGATTTCAGTAAGCAGGAGAGGTTGGACTTCCTCTACGATTCGGGTCTGGCCGTAGGGAAGGCAAGCGCTTCGGAAGGTTTCAAAGCACTTGAAGCCTTTCCGAAGCCCGACGATGCGCCATCCTCCTCTGCCTCTGCATCCTCCAAGGTATTTTTCCACTTCTATTGTGTATTGTATGTCTTGCAATTTCCCAATTTTCTGCATCTAAAGGTGTGAATTTTTTGTTTGTTTATTTATTCATTTATCTATTAGCAAGCGTCGGCATCGTCGTCAGCTGTGCCCGGAGCTTTGTTCGAAGAAAAGCCGCATTCGGCCAATGATGCTTGGAGAAAACTCCACTCCGATCCTTTGCTTATGATTCGGCAGCGTGAGCAGGAGGCACTGGCCAGAATCAAGAATAATCCGGTTCAGATGGCCATGATTCGCAAATCTGTAAGTTCTTTAACTTTGTTTATAATTTTAGGTGCGCTATGGTTTTTGGCTTGTGCTTAAAACAATTTTATAGCTTGCACAATATATGCAAGTTTGCACAAAATGAAGCAGGATTTTTTTTTTTTTTTTTTTTTTAATTTGGGTATTAGCAAGGAAGTTACTTGAGGAGAGGATAGAATTAGCTAGCAGAGGAGGATTTTATTATGCTGATTGCTGATAACTGATTGATCAAAATCTTTTATGCTGATCTGGAATGGTTGTGTAAAAGGAACTTGAAAGTAACTTGATGGCTTTACTCGATCGTTTGAATGAGAGCCAAGTGTCAGAGTTAAGCATTTGTCACCTTTTTGGTTACTTTCAGTGATGGTAAAACAAAAAAAGGCGTAGGGTCATTTTTTTAGGTAAATATATACGAGAAAACAGCTGCTTTCATTCAATTTCTGCAAAATTCTCTTTTCTACGTACCTCGATTATCTACTCGGCTTTTAACTTTCTGCAATTGAATTAAACTTATCATTTCTCTTATGTTTTAAATTTTAGTACCCCGTTTGTTTTCCTCAATATTTTCTTTGTTATTCTAATTATAGAGATTAAGCTTCAAATAATCAAATTTGTTGACGTATGTTGCTAAGAAAACAAATGTGGCATTTAGTTTGATGAATATGCATTTGTCGATGCCTTCTATATTAAAACTCTTTGATCTTGCTGATTATAGGTTGAGGAAAAGAAAAAGAAGAAGTCCCATGATGAAAAGGAACATCGGAGGAAGCACCATCATAGTAGTTCAAAGCATCAAAAGCATTCATCATCCAGTAAAGAAGAGGAAAGAAGGAACAGTGGTTATAAGAAGAGCTCAAACCATGAAAAGCATTCAGATTCAGAAGACGAATCACATAGAAAATCAAGTCGAAGTGAGAAGAATGGGTATCGCAGCTCGAAGTACAAGGAGCGGTCACCTGTTGGCCAATCAGATCCAGAAACCCGAAAAGACAATCGAGATTGTGTCAAGGGAAACCATGACAGGTCAGAGAAGGAAAACTATCCGTCAGAAGATCGACGTGAACCACAGTATAGGCGACGCAATGTTGCACCTAAACTTTCGGAAGAAGAGCGAGCTGCTAGGCTGCGTGAGATGCAAATGGATGCTGAACTGCATGAAGAGCAAAGATGGAAACGGTTGAAGAAGGCCGACGATGATGATGCACGGGAAGCTAGCCAGGCCGCCATATCTAGGGGCAAAAATTTCTTGGATGCAGCTCAAAAAAGCGTGTATGGTACTGAAAAGGGAGGGAGCTCATCAATTGCGGAGAGTGTCCGTCGTCGAACTCATTATTCACAGGGCAGGTCCGAACATGGCAATGCTTTCCGGCGATGATGCCCTTGTATTTAGTCTTCCGTTTATTCTGAATCTTTCTAAGTTGATGCATTCTCTTCCTGGCATCACTAATTAAAGTTTGATTAGCCAACATGTTTGTACTACTAACTTTTAGATGTTAAGTTGCATTGAGTTCAAATTCTCTGGGCCTACGTTAATCCCTTATTTTGACCATATAGTAAATCATAAATACTCGCACCTGGAATATAGTAAAGATTTTCAGGGTACAACTTCAGCGGCCATCGTTGAAAGTAGTTAACTAGTTATGAACACAGAGATTTGTCACAGTCGTGTCATGAGTCATGATTATGAGACAGAGATGGCAACATCACTAGTCACATGATTGGTGTGATTAAAGTTAGTTACCCAACCATGAGTGTGGTCCAAATTAATTTTGCTTTTGCACGATGCTTGCCATGCACAATCTGTCGAAACAATCGCACATGTAGGATCATCTTGATCGATCAAGTTTCGTTCTCCCATTATGGCTAGAATCTGCGTATATATTCTCGAAAACAATTATTTATCTATATTAATAATACAATCACCACATATATAATAGTATATATATGACAGTATTGGTGATGAGGTGGTATCACTATCAACTGTTTTTATTTTTACTCACCAAAAACAAGCTGGGGTGATAGTGATTCTACAGAGGAGTACAAAGTTGATGGCTTTGGGTCATTAAATTGTGTGGGGAACCTGTCTTGTTATTTGTCACTTGTCATGGAAGACGAATTGCCAACTCGGCCAATGAACAAGAGGACAGACGAATATTGTTAAAACACACACATGTGTATATATATATATATACATATATACCGTCGCTGTCAACTCCTTATCATTCTTTTCATCCACTAATCAAGAATGAATAATTGCATCGCCATAGTTCTTGATGGCCTTAATATTATATACAGCTTAATTAGTCAAAATTCAGTGCCGACACAAATTGTTGACAAGTTCTTTTTAAGTCTGTAAAGAATTGTTCATGATAGTTCAATTTAAGGTTAGAAATTTACCACTCAAAAAGTTTTCTTTTTTCCTTTTGACAATCTCATACAAAAACAAAATGTTTTGATCTTTCACGTTTGAAAAATTGTTGGAATTCACTGGGATTAAAAGGGAATCACCTTCGAATCAGCAAAAAAGACGTCTATCAGAAGACGTCTGGTTTACATGGTGGTTGTGAGTTGATAATTATGTCAAAAGTGTGTCATGTCGGTTCCACCCTTTTTGTCAACTTCCTAATTTACTCCACAACTATAACCAGCCCAAAGATACCAAAATATCTGTAAGGAGAACCTTATAATGAATTACCCTACAGTTATATATATATATATATATATATTTATGTAGAATAGAACCATGAATCATCAAATTTTTATTAAGTACAATCAAAATATCATATTTTTTTTAATCTAATATGATTATCGATAAAAAAATTACCCCATGACCCTTTTTTCTGTTTGGCAATTAATAAAGTAAATCCCTTTCATTTTAATTTCTACTTTATATACCACGGCTTGTAGTTAGAGAAGAGCTTTCAGTTTCAGCTTTTCAAAATCACCATTATTTTTAGATGGGGTCTCTTAAAATGGACAAGTTAGGACACTAGTTTCCCTCCCTTCCTAATTAATAGGCCCCCCCCCCTCCTAATTAATAGGCCGCCAACCCTCCCCCCCCCCCCCCCCCCTCCGCCAACCATGTTTTGACAATCCTTTTTTCTTCTTCTGAACAAAATAAAAAAGAGAAGACCACTAAAAAAAGAAGTGAATTTAAGGCTGCATTGGTTGGGGAAGTGGACCAAATAGTGATATGCATTAACTGAACCACAAGCTAATAAACAAAAGTAGCTTTACTTCATTTATAATTTTCTAGACTTTCAACTTCTTCCCATGTGTCACAGCAGTAATCTACTTATATATATATATATATATTTGTATGTATGTATATGAAAAATATAAGTCTTAAGACAGAGAGTAAGCTTAACATAGTTTCTTTCATCGCCAACAGAGTGTCAGAGATGGGGTCATCTTGGATTCTGGGTTTCTATTTTCTGCTTGTCACAGTATCCTCATCTGACGTATTGCAAGGCATGTATATAACATATTCTTATATATATACATACATATATGTTCATAGATATAAACATATCCTCCTCTATCATATGTTCAACAATCAAAGATAACATCTAACTCTCTGTTCTTTCTATATTGTATTTTTAATTTTATTTTTTCAATTCAATGGTGTCATAATGATGCTGGTTGTCTATTAGTGTAGGACTGAATTTGTAACTGATCACATTGTTTGTTTGCCAGTTTTTAACTCATTTTGTAAGCTTAATCATGTTTTGTCTTTAATTTTGTTCCTTCACGTATTTCGAATCTGTTTTATGTCTAGTGAATGTTCTACTAATACACGCTATGAAGCTCGAATATAAATCTCACCCTTTTGTCTCTCTGCAGAAAATGGGTTCACTGATCTCTCTGGCATCCACCTAAAGCTATATCATGCCGAATCCAATTCCTCTCTCATCGGAAAATCGTGGTTCCAAGATGTACTAGCCAAAGATGAAGAGCGCTTTAAGGATCTCTCTTCTAGACTAGCACAAAACGAAGCAGAGATTACAACTACCGCATCCTCCTCTTCTCATTCCAGAAGGCCGATAGACCTCAAATCCGTTAGCTTACCATTAAACTCCGGTTTATCCATCGGATCAGGCAATTACTTCGTGAAAATAGGCCTTGGAAGCCCTGCCACTAACTATCCCGTGATCATGGACACGGGTAGCTCCTTCTCCTGGCTTCAGTGCCAACCTTGTGTAGTTTACTGCCATAACCAGGCAGGTCCCATATTCGATCCGTCTGCATCCCAGACCTATAAGGTGTTGCCCTGTGGTGCCACTGAGTGCTCTTCGCTCAAGCGCGCAACTCTCAACAATCCCCTTTGTGACACTTCAAATACTTGTGTATACACAGCGAGCTATGGAGATGCATCTTTCTCAATTGGATACTTGAGCCAGGACAAACTCACCTTAACCCCGTCTCAGGTTTTTCCTCGTTTCGTATATGGCTGTGGACAAGACAACCAAGGACTATTCGGAAGGTCTGCAGGGATTATAGGCCTCGCTCGTGACAAGCTTTCTTTGCTTGGCCAGGTGTCTTACAAGTATGGATATGCTTTCTCTTACTGTCTTCCCTCAGCCTTAGGAGGCCAAGGAGGTGTCTTGTCAATTGGAACCCCATCGTTGGGGACGTCATCGTCGTTCAAATTCACCCCCATGGTCGCGGATTCCAAGAACCCCAGTTTGTACTTTATCAGGTTAGCAACTATTACAGTGGCTGGCAAGCCACTGGGGGTGTCTGCAGTGAGTTACAAGGTTCCTACACTGATAGACTCTGGCACCGTCATCACTCGCTTGCCAGCGTCTCTCTACGCTGCGCTGAGAGGCGCTTTTGTGAAGGCCATATCAGGCAAGTACCCCAAAGCGCCTGCGTTTTCAATATTGGACACTTGCTTCAAGGGGAAACTAGTTAGCACATCGGCGGTGCCGCTGGTTCAGCTAGTGTTTGCGGGAGGAGCTGAGCTGTCTTTGAGGGCTAAGAACATAGTCCTCCAAGTCGACAGCGGCACTTTTTGCTTGGCCTTTGCAGCAAGCAGGGATATCGCCATCATCGGGAACCATCAGCAACAAACGTTTAAGGTGGCCTACGATGTGTCTAAATCCAGAATTGGGTTTGCTCCCGGTGGCTGCAGCTGAGTTTGTTCCTTACAAGTGATATATTTGTTGGATCGTATTGTATGCGCACCAAGTATGTACAATAAGAAGATTTAAGATATTCTTATGTGTATACATGTATGGATATACGTTTATATATCTATATATATGTTACAGTAATTATAGTTGAATAATGGGAGTAGCAGAAGCTCGGCCGATGGTTTAGCTTTCTTCTCAATTGTACACATCAAAAAGATTGTTGTAATACTCTACTGAAATCTGCCATTTTTACTGTGTATTGCCAAATTGTTTAGCATCTCATTGCTTTGTATTGTACAAATTCTACAACTCGAAAAATTTCTCATGTGATAGTCACTTATTTACGATCTGTAGAAAGTTTAATGTTGTCATCATCCCTTGTATTTTACTGCCATGTAATTGTCAACTACAGTTTATTATAGATGATTGAATAGTAAACAAGCAGCCGGCCCCAGGAAACGAGAAAAAGGGAAAAGGAGAGAGTGAGTTAGTCGTGGTTCCGGGACCGCCTCCAGGCACATCGTTGGACCTCCAACCTTAAAAATTGGTCACTAGATTTGTCTCATTGCGAGTTTTTTTTTATAGTGGTGGCTGTGTTTAGCGGGGTGGCTTCATTGGAGTGGATCTGATGTCATTTAGAGAATGGTCTCGAGATGGCTTAGAGGCATTTTGTGACATTTTTCTCGTCTGGTAGTTGTACTCTTTCGGGATTTTGTTTCAAACGGTGGTAAGTTTCTTGTGGAGTTAGTGGTTCTGGCTCCGGATGTTGATGGTGGTAGAGCGTGTATTTCATGTTCTGTTATTTGAAGGCATCTTGTAGGTCTCGCTGCTTATCCCCTAAAGAGTTCCTCCTACTCTGATGGTCCTCTTATCAGATACACTTTCATTGAAGGTTGTCACGATCGTGCTTTAGTCTTTAGTCTTTTTTTTTTTTTTAGTCTAACAAAGACGTTGATATTTTTGCATATAGTTTTAGTATTTACATTGTAATAATGAAGGTGGTTCTTCTACCATTTAAGTTTGTTTTTTATCTGCTAGATTTAGGTTTTGGTGAATTAGAAGTTCCGCTAGCTATGAGTGTTAGCGAAGATGTTTCTTGCCTTGGTGCTACATGTTATATGCTCTCGATAGATTAAAAGCTTCTACCAATTATAGTGGTTTTAAAAAGAGCTTCATGCGTGCTCAAATTGATGTGTTGAGGAATTTTTTTGATATCAAATCTCGTCTCACATAATTTTCCTATGCTTCATTAGATTTTATTGATGAAATTGATTTTTATCGAGTGTTTGTATTATGTATCACAGGGTTATCCGTATTATATTTGGCATCTGTAAGACCTATAAGTTGAATGAATTTTACCTTAAAAAATACAGTTTATTATACTTGGAAAATCTTTAATAAGACCATTTTCAACCCATTACTCTATTTTATAGTAACTTTAACACTAAAATAGTGTAACTTTAACTCTATTTTACAATTGCTTTCCAACCCATCAATTTCAAAAGTTACTCTAAAATGAATATTCTCTGTATATTTCTCTTTTTTTAAAATTCCAAATAATTAATATATTTCACTAATTATTTTCCTATATATTTTTGTATTGGTTTATCTTAACGATTTGTACCATATTTATTCTAATGCATCTTATTGAATTTTAACATGAATCATATTAAAATTGAAGGTTTATCATAAATCAATAAAATCATCTTAAAATAATATAAAATTGCAAAAAATAAAGAAAATTTGTTAAATAACATACAATTGTATTTATAAAATTTTAATGGCATGTTCTCTTTTAAAACCCAAAAAAAAAAAAAAAATGGAGCAAAAAAAAAAAAAAAGCGTTGGCCAACGCCAACGCTACAGTGCAGCGCTGCACTGCTCCCCACTCAAAAACAGAGTGGAGGAATGGCGTTGGGTTGGTGAACATGGGCTGCATTAATTTGCCGTTTTACGCCATTTTGGTGTCTGGTTGGAGATGCCCTAAAGAAGATGAGTTGATTTCATTTACCCACTAGCATTTCCTGTGGTTACAGAAAAGTCATGGAGACTCAGTTGGCTCTTGCGGATTTGAATAACGGGGTCTTCTCATCGGCTATTGTAGCAAAGATTAAAGAGAAACCGACGGAGCTAGATCGTCTTCTCGCTCTTGAGGAATACTATTGGCGCCAACGGTCTCGCTCGGAATGGCTTCGGTGAGGCGATCGTAACACTTTGTTTTTTCATTTAAAGGCGTCGTCTCGCCGGCGTAAAAATTCCATCAAAGGTTTGGAGGATAGGAATGGTAATTGGGTGGTTAGGGAGGAAGAGGTCGTGGATGTCATCGTGGATTATTTTCGATGCATCTTTACGTCGAATTCTCCTAGTAGGGAGGACATGGATTCGATATTAGATTTTGTAGAACCCAATTTCTCGGCTACTATGAATGGGATTTTAGAGCCGCCTTTTTCGAAGGAGGAATGGGATCTAATAAGTCTCCGGGGCCAGATGGTTTTCATGCTCTCTTTTTCCAGCGTAATTGGGATATTGTGGGGGTAGATTTGTAACGTAGCTTACAAGGCTATCACAAAAGCCTTGGCGAGTAGGACTTAAAAGTGTACTTTCGGCTTCGATCTCCCCCGAGGAAAGCGCTTTTGTTCCGGGGAGGTTAATTACGGATAATGTCTTGATTGCTTTTGAAGTTCTCCCTTCGAGTCGCCGGAAGACTGGTGGCCGAGAAGGTCTTATGGGATTAAAGTTGGACATGAGCAAGGCCTATGACAGAGTCGAATGGCCTTTTTTTGATTGCTATAATGCGACGGATGGGTTTCGGGAGTCATTGGGTTCGCATTGTGGAGGATTGCGTGTCAACGTCAAGCTTTTCCTTCATTATTAATGGTGGAGTTGCTGGGTTTGTCAAACCTGGTAGAGGTCTTCGCCAATGGTGCCCTTTATCCCCTTACTTGTTTCTTTTATGTGTTGGAAGGTCTTTCGGCGGCATTCAGGAGAAATGGTGAGTTGTGTTTTTTTTTTTTTTTCTTTTATTCTCCGACTTATGAGAAGGCTTTGGGACAAATGGTGAATTTTGAAAAGTCCTTGATTACTTTTAGCCCTAATGTTAGGACCGATATACGGTGAAATCGGGCTACTGGGTGGCTATGACTAAAAAGACTCTGGCAACTTCTTCGGGTGGCGGTAGGGATAGGAAATGGTGGGGTTTGCGTTGGAGTCTTAATATTCCCAAGAAGGTTAAAGTTTTCCTTTTGGAGAGCTTCTTAGGGCATCTTACCTTCTTTTGGCAACTTGGTGAAGAAGGGTATTAAATGGATTTCGACCTGTCCGAGGTGTGGGGAGGAGCTGGAATCGGTCTCTCATGTGCTCTGGTATTGCCGCTTGTCAAAAGAGGTTTGGATGGAGTCGGCGGTTTGGCAGTGTTTTTCAAAGTTTAAAGGCCCTACTTTTGAAGCTGCTTGTTTGTGTGCAGCCCAGTTTTGTTCTAGGCAGGATTTGGAAGTCTTCTGCATGCTTGCTTGCAGCATTTGGGGTGCTCGCAATTTATTGCTTCATGAGCGCTCAGTTCCCTCGTCTTTGGATATAGTTTCTTCGGCTAGTCGCTCGACTACTCCTATAGGCCCTCGTATTTTCATGTGCAACCGCTGGGAGTCTCCTCCGTCCGGCGATCTGAAGTTGAATGTGGATGCAGCTGTTCAAGAAGGGGCTGGCTTTATTGGGATTGGGGCTGTGATTCGCGAGAGTTCTGGCATGGTTATTGCTTGTTTGGCTAAGAAATGGACTGGTTTTTGCCCTCCTTTTTTAGCGGAGTGTACTCTGCTCTTCGCAAAGGTATTGAGTTTGTCCTTGCAATTTACGGGTGGCTTAGGTGGGGTCTGATGCAAGTAATGTTACCCAGGCAATTGGGGATCTCTCTTTTGGCCAGAGGCTATTGTCATTCATGATATTAAGAGCTTGCTGGCCAATTGTGGAGGTGGTATGTGCAACCATGTCCCTCGTGAGAAGAATATGGTGCCTCACCTCCTTGCTAGTATTGGTCTTTGCTCCTTTTCTGATTTTGTCGGTACTGATGCTGTACCTTTTTCCATTTCTGATGTAATAAAAGTGGCTTGCTTTTCCTCCCAAAAAACAAAAAATAAATAAAAGAAAAAGTCATGGATTTAGCATCCCACCATGGGCAATAAACGTGACAAGAATCTCCTTGCAGTAGAAATTTGGTATAGCACATGGCTGGCTTCAAACTGATCACATTTAATGCCATTCGAATTGGAATTTTTCTATTTCAAAATACAAACCATGCTCTCTTGTTTTTTTTTTTTTTTTTTCAACCATCAATCCTATTTAAAAGGCATTTAATCCTCTCAAACCTTTAATAATTTCATAATATATCAATAAACTGATAAGAATTTTTAACTGATATGATATAATATTTTAATTAATTTATCATTTTAATTATATTAACGGAGATATATGAAAAAAAAAATTACAGAAATAAGAGACCACACCCTGTTGGAAAGCTTTTAATACTAGGCTAACAGAAATCAGTGCATCCACCAGAAGGAACTAAAGAGTTGACTTTGATGCGATTGTTGAAAAGGCACCTACAGTTCTCAAATCGTACGTTAGCAAAGAAGCCAGCTGGAAACAGCACACATCCTTGCAGACTGCTTACCAAACACAATTAGAGTTCCATTTCTATAAAGAAATTAAAGTCCTCCGAGTAAGTTACTTCAATATTTTTCTTACGTATAGTTTTTACGTCTGATCCAAACAAGGGCTAATCCAAATTTAAACGGAACCCCGCGGTCACCAGATGGGAAAAAAAAAAAAAAAAAAAAAACCTATAAAAGCGGAAGCCAAAATAGAAAGGAAATTCAATTTATGAATGTTCCGGTTTCGTCACCAAAGTCACTAAAACAAAAGTTTGTACATCCTCACAAATATGTTACACACCATAAACCCCTTCTCTTTTACCCTCTCTAATATTATTATTAACAAAGCAACATTATTTTTCTGACCAAAGTAGAATACCGACCATCACACCCGCAACATATCGTCAGCCCCTTCTCTGCAAAGTTATGGCACAAGACAGGTCATGTGAGTCCACAAGCATCGGATGTCGGATCCAAACCTTTTTTTTTTTTTTTTTTTTTTAAGTTATTAGAGAATTGGATATAAAACTCGCATAGAATTATACAAACTACTTACTAGCAATGAGTTCTTATTTCACAACAGAGAGTCGAGATATGTGTAGTTCCTGCTACGGTTGTATTGAAGCAGACTACCATACGTGCGGTCCCAGACACCAATGAAGAGAGATTCTGTGTCGGGACTGAAGGACATACCAGAGATCTCCCCGAAAAAATCAATCTCCTGCTCCTTCTCAAACCCATTCTTTGCATCATAAACATGCACAAAGTCGGCAGGCTCAGCCATCGCCATGAACTGCCCGTCAGACGTGAAACGAATTGAGCGAATGGCTCCCAGATTGCCCTTGAGCACAGAAACAGACTTTGACAAGTTCCGAGCATCCCAGATACGGCAAGTCTTGTCTTGGTTCCCAGTGGCAAAGATACGGCCGTTGGGATGCCATGCAGATGCAAAGGAGAAATCCAAGTGTCCACATAGAGGTATTATAGTCTGCAGAGATGATGAAGTTAAAGTTAGATGTGCCATACTTGATACCTTTGGATTCATGTACGTTTGTAGCTTTACGAGTTTCTTTCAAATGGGAGTCGAGGGACAACCTTTCCTGTTTGAGAGTCCACTAGCATTCCGTCGGGGTTGTCACCAACGATAACTATAAGTTTACCATCAGGACTTAAAGAGGTGTGCTGTAAAGGAAAAGATCAAACAGCATATTATAAGATAAATAAGTTTATTATAAACACATGCTCTGAATCAATTCAACTAAAGTTGGGCTGTCGGAAAATTATATCCAACACTAAACCATTTGATGTGATTTCCTGTGTTACCATGACGAATAACTTTGCCTTGGTAATTACTTGACATATAGAAGCATCAGCAATGCTTAGCATGTCAATTATGAAGTCATCCGACCATATTGATCCTCATAAATCAGACAGGACGAAGCCAGACCTTATCTAAACACTTGGAAGATGAGAGGTTTCATGCCATAAGTATTTGGTATAAACCATAAATTTGAGTCGTATAGCATAATAAAAACACACGCTCCAACAAAAATTAAAATTTCAAAGTATTTTTTTGGAAATAAAAAGATGATGTGATTATAACTACCTCCTACTCTATTGCACGTAATGGTCATATGCATATTCCAGGAAGTACTTACATTTACAGGCCAAGGATAAGAAAATTGCTTGGAAAGCTGAAATTTCTCCATATCAAAGTCTCTGACTCCACAATCATTGTTTGATGCCATGAAATGAACTGCGCCACTGTTGCAAATTGAGTTTAAGAACCGCACATTGAACTAATAGTGTTAGTGCAACCTGCATGTTTCGTTGAAAGGCAGAAAGAGAGGAAGAAGCAAACCTGGGGCCTTCATAAATATCAATTGCATTTGTGATTGCATTATCATCGTAAGTTGTCCTGGAACAGAAGGTTACTCCTGGTCGATCCAGATACTACAGGCCAACATGAAAACAACGCATAGCAATATCTTAAGCAGTCAATAAATGCAGATCAACTTCAAATGTAGATGATGGTGAAGGGTGAGAGTGAACAAACACGTGGTATTTGTGGTTGCTAGACATGTATTCTTGGCTTCATAAAAAAGTAAATACATCTTTACTGTTTTAGATGATAGTGATAATGACAAATAGTGAAGAAAAACAAGAAAGAAGAAAAAACAGAAATCAAATCAAGCGTAAAAAATTAAAGTGTGTGTGTGTGTGCGCGCGCATGCGTACTTGTTGTTGGGTGTTGGATTCGGGTGCACAAGCGACACAGAACAAAGACAATGCAAAAAACAGTAGAAATAGTTACCTTACAAATAAGTTCTCCCTGAAATCCACCAGCAATTAACAAGTTATCGCGAACGGCCAGTGTACTAACTTGGGTCTGAGTAAATCCCTCCAAAATACTTCCAGGGTGTTTCTACAAGAAAAAATTATGTACGTTAGGAAATCCAAGTTATAACTACATTAATTAACCTGGTATTTGAACCCCAAAAAAAAAAAACGAAGGAGAAGATAATTTGACATAGTAAAGAGAAAAATGAAAGAACATCTTGAAAAATGATGGCACCTCACGTGGGGCAATGTGCCCAGAAACATCAAGAACTTCAGTTTTCTTGCCACTTAACGAAGACCAGTGGATTACAGATAAGTGTGACATGAGATAAACATCATGCTTGGATGTAGACCAAACCAAGTTCCTCAACTGCAGTTGCAAATGGCAGAATTTCAATAAATCAGGTAAACACACTAAGAAAGCAAGACTACCAGGCAAAAAACCTATAAAAGTACAAGGACAGTGCGTGATTGTGTGGAAATCGCAGACTTTAGTAGCCAACTTCAGTTAATACGCAAGTGGCTCTAAACCTAAAAGGAAATAGTAAAATTATACACAGTTACATACACTAACAATAATTGATTTATCAAATCATTTTGACACCAAATGGATCGTGAGACTTGAGAAATTGCATGAATTGGACTATTTTTTTTAAATAAAAAAAATGATACTCATTGAAATTTGAACACAAAACAGTAGAAAATGAGAACATACTTGGAAATGGAGGATTTTTGATTTTACAGATCTATTGTTTCGCCAAAACTCATAGTATGATCCACCTTTCTTGGTTGGCTTGCATTCCTGGCAAGAAGTAAAGAAAGACATGATGATTTAAAGGGCCCAACACGACACTGGTTTGATACAACCACAATTCTAGGTGTGAAATTCTACCTTCTCCGAACCTTCTCCTGATTGTGGAACATTTTCATAGTTTTTATACTGTTCTACTCTAGTTTGCCTATATTTCTCCCGAGAGATGCTTAGTCTCTCCCACGGAATCCCTTGAATATCCTTTCCTTTCCTGGCATCGGCAGCGGATGTATCTGTTATTTTATTGTCCTGCACAACACCATAAGCACCTTTTAATCAATATATTCTACAGGAATTAGGTGATAGCTAAAACTCTTTGTGCAATGACAATAACGAACCATATGATCATAATCATCCTCATCCTCATCATCCGATTCTGAATCACCAATCACTCTACCACGAAAATACATAATGTCATCTACTTCTTCCATTTCATTATCATCAGCAGCATGATCCATTTCCTCCCCTTCGTAATCGGTCATGTTAGCCTCGGTGTCTATACCTGAGCCAATATCAACACATAGAATGAGGAAGGGTACGGACATCATCACAAAAAACCATAAGAAATTGACTTAGTGACAATCGTAATTGCCTAATGTTAGTTTAGTTTCCAAACGCAAACATGATTAAACCACTTGCAACAAAATTATCTACTCCAAAGTATTGGTCTCCATCGCCACCAAAAGCTATTACAATACAAACTCAACAACAACAACTCCAAACAATGAAACCAAAAAATTTCAACATAAACAGCACCGACTCTAAAATAAAGAAATGAAAATCTGCTGCATGTGTCTATGGGGTTCAGAAGCTACTTCCACAGCTCCGAAATCGAAGTTTCCCGGAATCTAAACCAGCATATATCAGCAAAAAAACGGGATGCCTCACATTGGCTTCAGATACGGTGTCAAACTTAATTAAGAGGCTTCCAAGTCACAATAGAGATTGATGTTTGTTAAAGAAGAAGATGATAGTAAAAATTTAATTAAAAAAATTCCATCTTTATATGTTTCTTACTACTACTCACTACCCAAATCATAGAAACTCTAATTCCTTATTTTCCCCTAAAAAGTTAAATTGAGAGGAAGAAAACGAACTGAATAATCTCAATCCCGACACAAACTCAAACCGAAGAACTAACAGAGACGAAAACCAAAAACCCTAAGCCGCAAAAGATTCTCGAACGAATCATCATAATTAACTCAAAGAAATCAAAAGGAATTGAACCTCCGACCGAGCAAGTTTCTGTATCGGCAGGTCTGAACCGCGATCTGCGTCCAAAATCGAAACCTTTACAACCATATCCCACAAAGATAAACGGACCAACAAAGACAAAAAGAAAGGGAAAAAAAAAAAAAAAAACAGAATCTTCCAACTGAATTGAATTAGACTGATCTGGTTAAGAAATACTCATACACGATTAGTATCGCGGCGGCGATGGCGATGGCGATGGCGATGGCGATGGCGACGGCGGCGGAAGCTCCGTCGTCGGCGGCAGGATTTGCGATTCTAACCACCAGT
The DNA here is from genome assembly GCA_025413025.1 of Ficus hispida. NCBI lineage: Eukaryota > Viridiplantae > Streptophyta > Magnoliopsida > Rosales > Moraceae > Ficus > Ficus hispida. The sequence goes on from CM046361.1 coordinate 21,209,605, forward strand.
TTCGGGGTATATATTTCTCTTCTTTTTTTTAATGATGAAAAAGGGCGTAAAAAAAACGATTTTTGTATTTGTTAACGTTTATGAGGTATCGATTTGGCACCGTCTTCTTTCTCGTTAGGAAAACATGGACAGAGACACAGGTGTACATGGAACGTCGGGTTGGATTTACGTTTATGCCCCTGGTGAGTTCACAAATCCCCCACGTACGACAAAAAGATTAAAAATAAATAAATAAATAAAAAGCAACAGAAAACGAAGAAGCTCATTACATTACAAACTGTTGTTGGACAAGCCAACCGAACCTTCTTTTCCAAGAAATTTACCCACTCTCATATCCCAGATTTGGATGGATTTCGAGTTTTGCTTCGTGTCGTTTGCCATGTCATGAAAGAGTATTTTAGTTTTGGCCTACAAGTTGTGCACTTTATCCTCTGTCGGCTCTTAAATTTCTAAATATTACAAATTGTCCCTCAATTCAATTCATCAAAAATAAGCTTGCCTCTGTTTTAACGGTGGGATATTAAAATTTTAAATTAAAATTAGTTAACTTTTTAAAAACTAATCATAATTTTATTGACTTTTTAGAAAAAAAGATAAAAATTGAGATGAAAAAGTATAATTTAATTTGAGTTAAACTTAAAGGCCAAACAAAACCTAATTTTAGAATTTACAGTTTAGTAAAAATTGTGCTATTTTTGTACCTCAATTCAATTCATCAAAATAAATTTAGAAATTAAAAGAAAACTAGAAATAAATTTGTGTGTGTGTTTTTTTTTTTTTTTTTTGTCTTTCTGAGTAAAAAATTATGTTATTTTTGTACTTATTTATTTATTTTAAGAATAATATTAAGAAGACCAATTCTCATATAATTTTTTAAATATCAACTTTCATGACAGTAAGTTGTCCTCTTTAAATACTTAATAATAAAAAATAACTCGCATATTATTTAAGTTAATACTTAAAAAGTTATTATTAAAATTAGTATCTATAATATTTTTCTTTATCTTAAAGGCACGATTGAGTTGAAATACACCTTATCAAATATCAACTAGGAATGTGACAAATAGGCGGTTGATTTCGTTGAGTTTTTGACAATTTTGTGATAGAAGGGTCAAATATGAGATCTTTTTGATAGATGGGAGTGTGATTTAATTATTTTTAAATTTGGGACTAAAATGGAACAAATTAGGAGGTCAAAATTGGAACTAATCTTTTTTTTTCTAAAACGATCTGTCGTCACTCGTCAACGTCGTCTCAACTTCTGCCACGCGCCAGCGCGTGAAGACTCTCTCTCTCTCTCTCTGCGGATTAGGAGAGAGAGACACGCACAGAGAGGACAGTCTCTCTCACTCCTCACTTCACTCGCTCATATCTCTCTCACTCTCCCTCTCTCATCTGAGATATAGAGCAGTATGAGGAATGCGGTTACTCTCTCCAACATACAGCTAAACCAACCCATTTTCAAACCTCGGCTTCCGTCGAAACCCACCTCGATTTCTCGTCGGAGCTTCAGAGACCTGCGTTGCCGGTCGTCTTTGGTCATCGCCACGTCTGTTGGGGACAAAGGCGGCGAAGCCACTTCCGAGGACACCGAAGCTCCTCCTTCCCCAATTGCCTCCATTTCTCGCCGCCTCATTCTTCTTCGTCACGCCAAGAGCTCCTGGAAAGATCGCTCCCTCCGAGGTTACTCTCTCTCTGGGGAGTGATTGTTGTTCTTTGCTAGACTGAGTTCGATGATGATAAATTTAACGTCTTTTTTTTTTTTTTTTTGGTTGTGCTGTTCGAATTTTCGCAGATCATGATCGGCCTCTGAGTAAAACAGGGAAAGTGGACGCCATTAAAGTAGCTCACAAGCTCCATGAGTTGGGTTGGATTCCTCAACTCATTCTGTCTAGGTTGGATTACTCGGAAAATTACGGTGCAATTTATCACCGAAATGGAACTTAATTGGATTTTGGAGATTGAAAATATTCTGATTTTTCTGTGTCTGTCTGTGTTTAGTGACTCATTGCGAACGAAGGAGACGCTTAAGATTATGCAGGAAAGCGTGGAACGGTTCTTGGAAGCCGAAGTGCGATTCTTTTCGAGCTTTTATTCAATTGCCGCCATGGATGGTCAGACAGCTGAGCACCTTCAACAGATTGTGTGTAGTTATTCAGGAGATGAAATAGCCACTGTCATGTAAGTTTTGATCGCCATTTCGCTTCTTTGGAACTAATATGTGTCTATGATTCTGAGACAAAGGCGAAAAGGAAATGCCTTCGGGACGAAAATTTCAAACAATATTTTTTGTCTGAACTGGAAATTTAGGATTTTGAATTGGCTTAGATTGGCGGTATCTTCATGTTAGACGCTTTTACTGGCTTCAGCTGCTATGGAAGGCATAAATGGAAAAAAAAAATTTTCATTTTGGGGATGGATTTTGTCCAGTTCATAAAACCTATCTTATGCTAGTTTGTGGAAGAGCTTCGTGATGATGATGGCATAACTGTACAGGTGTATGGGACATAATAGGGGTTGGGAGGAGGCGGCCTCAATGTTCACAGGCGCCTCCGTAGAATTGAAGACGTGCCATGCCGCTTTGCTCGAAACTACTGGGAAATCTTGGACCGAGGTTGGTTTCCTTCCTTTATATTCTGTCATTGGTATTTATTTTGATACTATCATTTGTTTTTTTTTAATTAACGAGAATATACGTCTTTGATATAAATTAGTCGAAGAAACTTTATTGCCTTGATAATCCTTTAGAAGTTATAGCTCTATAGTGTCTGAAACTTTTGCCCTCTCCTCTTTTATTTTAGTATCTAAATGATGTTAAATTCAAAGGTTGTAGATTTGTAGTAACATTACACCTTTCGATTAAGGAGTTCCCAGTTGCTCACTGTTTGAAAGCTTAAGGATTGAGTATCTATCCCTCTTTGAAAACATATTACTTTAGACTCAGAGAATATAAAGTTAGCTCAAACTAGTGGAGTGAGTGGCCCCATGAAATTGTGAATTAAGAGCGTGAGATGTTCTCAATAGAAGTGAGCCAGGGAAATCCTTATCTAAGAGTGTATGTACAAACTAACAGTAAATAATAATAATGAGCTTTAATGTGTCTCCATTTTGAACTTAAAGAGGGGAATTAAATGTTGGGTTTTGAACTCTAGCCTCCCCTAACGTGTTGGGAAGTGGGGGTTATGTGTACTACTGGGAAGGTGTTTTTGGTTTAGCTTGGCGTTGATAAGCCAAGGGGCAGTGATAGCTGCTTGGTGATTCCAAGGTCATTTGCAGTAGAAGTCAATCTCAATTCTTCTTGAGACGATCAATCCTAGCCGTTAGCCTCCATTCATAGTAGACAGATTTTTGAGAGTTCTTGCAGCTAAGTACTCTTTGTTGAACCTGAAAGAGGAGTCTATAGCGTGAGTCGTCAGTTGAGCAACATGCTTTGGTTGGGGACTACTTAACTTGGAAAATCTTAGATATATGCGCACACCAGTTAAGTGCATTTATATGGCCGGCATTTTGCAGGGTTCATTCAAGTTATAAATGTTCATATTCCTTTCTGGAAGGATACCTCATTTATTCAAAGCAAATATGGGTAGATGAAATTAATGTACCGAATAGATGCAACCATAGATGCCTGTGACTGTTTTGGTTGTACTTTGCGGAACTAAAGTTTTAGTTTCGGCCGCACTTTGTTGGACTAAGCTTTTAATCTTGGTGTATTTTATTTGTTTTGTCCCTGACTAATCCAGTATGTTCCAATCACAGGCATTTGCTTTGGCAGGACTCGGCGGTTGGAAGTTGCAGGGCATAGTAAAACCAAGTAGCTAGTGGTCTTTAATACGTCTCGAACTTTTAAAGACTAACCATAGCAAAAAAGAGCTATAAACACAACCAAAACCCTCAGAAGTTCACATATGTGTAATAAGTCATCTTCTTGCTAAAAGAGTTCTTTGAGCTGTAAAACCAGTACCATTTTCTGGACTCTGCTAGCAATCTGCATAGATGGGAAAGTCGACATCCATCGGAGATTCATCTACATATGCAGTTAGTGAATTTCTCTAACCGGAAACTCTAATTGAAGCTTTGTCAGGCCTAAAAGTGTCAAAAGCTGGAACTCTTTCTACTCGGAGGGGGAATGAGCTTCTACGGTCTTTTTCAATCGTTGTAAAGTTTACCCAAGATAGCTAATTCGAAAAACTATTGCTAGACTATGAACTGGAATTTTGATTTTTTTTCCAACTTAGCTATTTGGACTTTTTTACACCATTACCGCCCGCCGCCCCCCCCCCCCCCCCCCCCCCAAAAAACTTTTTGTGATTGGCAAATGGACTCCTAAATTAAAAATATTGGTATTTAACTCCCTAAACTTTAAAATTGTTGCATCAAATCTCTTATTCATAATCCCGTCATTTTTTTTTGGACAGGATTTGATAAGTGCATCGCACATGAACAATGAGTGAGAGGTTAAAACCGTCAGAAACCATGTGAATTCAAAAGCGTGATCAAAAGGTATTGATGAAATAAATTTTAAAGTTTACGGGTCAATCGTCAAGATTTTAGTTTAGAATCTGATTTGACAAATCCAAAAATTTAAGGAACACCCATGAAAAAAACCCAAAAATTTGCACTTTGATCTGATTAGTTTTTTAAACTATAGCTCGAAATCATAGTTGTTGAAACTATTGGTTGAAGGCACTAACCATCCCGTTGACACCTAAGTCAACGTTGGATTTTGTGAGTGTGAATGAATGAATAAAAAAATAGTATCGTAAATTTACTATGGTTGGTCCATCTAAATAATCAGTATTAAATATCTTGAAAATGATTTTGTTTTGATATAAAAATAAAAGAGTAATTGGTTCAAGTAGTCGCTCAACTCTTTCAAAGGTGATGATTTGATCTTTTTTTTTTTTCGAGATAACTTTGAACTCTTATTTTTTAACTATTTCAGTAATTTCCATCCAAAATCGTTAAGTTTTTAACAGAATGAGTCATGTACAATACATGTAATCTAATTTGTGAAGGTATTTTAATAATTTAATAATAATTAATTTAACAAAATAAAATAATAATAATAATTTTCTCTATCTCCCAATTTGTGAAAACCTTATCCACAAGAGAGGGGGCTACGACAGCGAAGAAGGTGGTTTTGGGGAGGGGGACCCAGATCGCACGGGGGAGAGAGGGGGAAGGAGGGAGGGAGAAAGGGAGGGAGACGGCCTCCGGCTCCGTCGTCAACATCCGATCTAAATGGGGAAGGAGGGGGGGAAGAGAGGTCTCTCCTTTTTTTTTTAAAAAATATTAATAAGGGTATTTTTATGTTTTTAGGGGTATTTTCCTTCAAAAAGCATAATACGTATTTTTCACATTATCATTACATGAGTTTTTTAACGGAACCATATGGAAATGATTAGAATGGTCAAAAAAATAAGAATTCAAGGACCAAAAGAAAAAAAAAGTAAATTATCACATTTGAAAGAATTCATAAACTATTTAGATCAATTATTTAAAATAAAAATGTAAGTTTTTAATTATATATAATAATGTAAGTTTTTAATTATATATAATAGTTTTCAAATCGTTTCACAAAATATGTTTAATGGTTATCTAGAGAAATCGTTAAAGAAAAAAGTGAATTGATCTTGATGCTCTCAAGAAGTCGATACCTATATTGGTCACCGTCTGGATCTTGATGCCCTCAAGAAGCCAAGATCTTTAGTGGCCTCCAAAGAAGTCCCACAAAAAATTACTCGTTCCCACTTCAATACCTCTTTGATGCATATACCTTTGTCCACTATTAAAAAGTACTTGCTAATCGGGGCTAATATTAGCTAATGTTGACTTTAATCTGACACGTGGCACACATTTGAAGGTTAAAATTACCCCAAAAACGACATTCAAGCAGCAGAAAATTTAAGTTGTTCGACAATATACTATCTGCACCTTCTATAAATTAGAAGAAAAAAATTATGAATAACGAGCACAGTGGTTTGCACAAATTAATTTGCTAGAGATTAGCTAAGAAAAGTTAAAGAAGGAAAAAAAATAAAAAACAAAAACAAAAATGGGACTTTATGTAACCGTTAGCGAAGTGTAAAAAACAAAAATTGTTGGTGGCTTGGGCATGGTGGGGTGTGCGGTAAAGTATTGTATCCTGTTAATGACTTTCTTATTTATTTTTCTTGAGAAAACCTGTTAATGACTTTCATTATTAACGAAAACAAAAAAGTACACTATTGTACAACACAGTTGGCCTAGGCCCCGGATTCGGAAAGGATTAGCTTCCATTTGGCTTTTACATTAAAGTTTTCGTTTCTGTTTGGATAATTTTTAAGTTAGAATTAATTAATTTTTTAAAAATTAATTATTAAAAAGATAAAAAAATTAATCGAAAAATATAATATAGTTGAAGTTGAAATGGAACATCAAATATCCTCTTAGTTTTTATCTTTTTCTAAATCGTCAATAAAAATTATAATTAATTTTTAAAAAATTATAATTAATTTTTGAAAAATCAATATACTCTAATTAAAAAAATTTCATTACAAACTTAGCCTTCATTCGATAAGTTAATTAGATATTTTAAATTAATGTTGATTGACTTTTTTTTAAAATTAATTAAAAAATTTATTGATTTAAAAAAATAAAAAATAATTTAATTTAATATAATTTAAATAAAATTAAACTAACTTGTATAAATCCAACACAAGTTCATGCACACAAAAACTATAAATTAAAGAAAAAAAAAAAAAAAAAAAGCACGTACTCTTTTGTTTAAGCTAGCTTTTTAGTACTCAACCAGAAAGGGGGCGGAAAAAAAAAAGTCTGCTTTGGAGTTTGTATAGGTACTCAAAAGAAGAGAAGTCAAAAATTAATACAAACAACAAAAATAAATTAAAAAAAATGCGGAAAAAAAGACGCATAAAGTAAAGGAAAGACAAGTGGGAGGTGTTGTGTAGTGTGATATGCAAATGTTGGCTGTTGCTGTGAGCTGTGGCTGAGTTTGTTGTTGTCACCCAAAATTTCCAATTTTTCTCTCTTCCTGTACGGAAGAAGAAACTAAACAACACCCTCTCTCTCTCTCTATCTCTCTCTCTCTCTCTCTCTCTCGCCTCCCTCATTAATGAGTTTTGCTGGGTTTGCTTTGGGGTGTCCTTTGTTTTGTTTTGTTTTTGTTTTTTTGGCTTCTTTCTGTCCGGTGAATTTCCTGCCCTTTCTTTCCGTCCCTTTCTCCGGTTATCTTGCTGAGAAAATTGAGTTCTGAAAGTTTGGAGATCTGGGTTTTTTTTTTTTTTTTCTTGGGGTTCTCTTTCTTTCTCTCTCTTCGTCTCTGCGACTATCCTTCCATTCTAATCATCCTCCTCTTTCCTCGGAGGATTGGATTTTTGGGCGGTAGGGTCCACCGGTTTACAGTTTTCTTTTTGGGTGGTTTCTCTCTGTACAAATTTCTATTTTTTTTCGCCTCCCCTTTCTCTCTCTTGAAAAAAGTTTGCAGCTTTTCGCTACGGTACTTTTTCTCAGCATTGGATCTCGCTCGTGGAAAAAATTTTCGTTTTTTGTTTTGGGAGCTTTCTTTGAAGGTGTTCCTAGTCAAGCGTAAGCTCTTTTTGCTGGAAGTTTGGAGGAGAGAGGGAGAGAGAGAAGTGATGGAGTAAGGGTTCAAGCTCGTGGAAATGGCTGAGAATCGAAATCGAGATTGAAAAAAGAGAAGTTTTTTATTATTTATTTTGGAATTTCTTCGTGTAAACATTCTGATGAGAAGACGAGGTTGGGAGCAAAATGATCGATCAATTCATCAATTTTGTGATTCGCCCTCCCAGGTACCCTTTTTCCCCACTGTCCTTTACTTTCACCAAATTTTGGTTTTTTCTTTTTTTCTTCAAATTTATTTTGGCTTTAAATGAAGATATTTTTCAATTTCAGGGCATAGCCAATTTGGAATATTTAGGAATTTTATATCAATCTTTGACATGCTTTGCACATTATCTAACGGAAACTGGTTCAAGAATTTGGCTTTATCACTGTTTTTCTTGCTGAAATGGAAAATATGTACATATATGTGTGTGTATATATATATATTTGTATAAAGCCGGTTACTTTAAACACTTAAGACATTTGCTCTGTGCAGAGTAAAATTTTGAATCTTTTAATTGTATTATATTGGTTATTTAATGCACTTGAATGAGTTCATCCTTTCCTTAATTGTACCAGCTTTAAATTCTCTTGCATTCTTTAGCTCATTAAGTTGTTATTCCTTATCAATTTAAATCTTAAAGCCCTCCCCTTCAAATATATATCTCTCTCTCTCTCTTAAAAGATGTAAAATTTTATGTTCAGGGCGGACTACAATCCAGATCAGTATCTATGGGAAAAGGATTTCACGCTTGCAGGGAGAACATACAAACGACAAGACTTGGAGGCAAGTATGGACACCAGTGCATTGCAGTCCTTTTGTTCTCTTTCGCTAGTTTGCGAAAATGTGTATTTGCATGAAAGTTCCTGAACCATGCTGGATTATTTATTTTTCAACATTTGCAGCTCAGGAATGCGAGGGGCCACGTGTTGCGTTGTAGTCATTATGTGCCTTCGCAGTTCCCCGATGACTCTCCCCTTCCCTGTGTCATATACTGCCATGGAAACAGGTAGGAGAGAGAAGTTAGACCGCTTTTTGTTTCTCTGTAAAAATTCTACGCCATTCCACTTATTAGGGTCCTACCACTCACTTGTCTCATGTGGAATAATGCAGTGGATGCAGGGCAGACGCAAATGAGGCTGCTGTAATCCTTCTTCCATCAAATATCACTGTTTTCACTCTTGATTTTTCGGGTTCAGGCTTATCCGATGGTGATTATGTCAGCCTTGGTTGGCATGAGGTACCTTTTCTATTTATCATTTTTACAATTATTAATTATTATCATTTTTTTTTTCAATCAAGTCTCTATCTCTTTGAGATGACTAAGTTTCAATTAATCTGTGCAGAAAGACGACCTCAAAACTGTTATTACACATTTAAGAAGCAACAAACAAATATCACGTATAGGTCTTTGGGGACGATCTATGGGTGCAGTGACTTGGTACTTCATCTTCTGTTTATGCAAAAATTTGTTGTTGATTTCTTTTCTTGCGAATTTCTTCTATTTGCAAGGTTTACTCGACTTGCTTTTTTGTTTGAATTGCATTGTTGTGGCCAAAGATAGCTGCTTGATATTTTGTTTTGCAGAGGTCATTACTAAATGTTCCATTTTACTAGTTGATGGAAAGTTCTTTTTCCCTTTCTTTCTTAAAACTGTTGACATATTAACTAAAATATCTTTTAATGTAGCCTTCTTTATGGAGCAGAAGATCCTTCAATAGCTGGAATGGTGTTGGATAGTGCCTTTTCAAATTTGTACAATCTAATGATGGAACTTGTGGATGTGTACAAAATCCGGCTTCCTAAATTCACAGTAAAGTATCTTGACTGACATCTCACGTTATTAATCACACTTTAGATTTTGGTCGTGAGGAATATCTAAACCGTTCTCTGTGTCATATTTATCTCCATTCTCCTTGATCAGGTTAAGATGGCAGTGCAATACATGCGCCGGGTAATTGACAAGAAGGCAAAGTTTGATATAATGAATCTTAATTGCTTACAGGTTTGTCTATGTTTTATGTATATAAAAAAGACATGTAGTCAAACCTAATTCATTAACGTTGTATAATTTTTCTAGATAACTAAATAGGCCCATCTTGGTGGCTGGCAGGTTGCACCTAAGACATTCATTCCTGCTTTATTTGGACACGCTAAGGATGATAAATTTATCCAGCCTCATCATTCTGACGACATATATAAGTCTTATGTGGTATTGCCTCAATTAGGATCCTCTACTTTCCGAACTTAATATGCCCGAGTTGGAAAACTGTGGAAATATCTAATTAATCATACCACTGATCCTCTGCAGGGGGATAAAAACGTTATATATTTTGATGGTGATCACAACTCCTCCCGGCCTCAGTTCTACTATGATTCGGTGTCAATTTTCTTCTTCAATGTTCTTCACCCACCACAAATTTCTTCTGTTAACTCATGTAAGCCAGAGAAATACTATGATTTAGGGGATTTGAAGGTTGCTGCTGGTATGGACGAGGTAATTCCCATTTGATATGCTATTTGTTAAAAAAATAATTTAAAAAGGTCATACTTATCTATACAATCGTCGATATCAATGATTCAAGTTCATGGCGAGTGTTTTCCTGTTTAGTTATAGTATTGTATGCTGCAAGGTAGATTTTAGACTCAAAATCTTAAGAAAATAATTTACTTATATAAGAATATATATATATATATATGTATATGATTTCTTAGCGTTTCCTAACAAGTGACTTGTTCTATTACAATTGAGATTGATAGTAATTTGTTTTTTCCTTTTCGTCTCAGGGTTTGTTATACGAGATTATTGCTGGTGTTCACTCTGCGGGTGCTGATGCAGCGAGTTCATCTTCTGCTCCTCCCATTGTGTCAACTACAAAATCAGTTGATGAACTTCTCTCTGATATCGCTCCAGTGACTGCTGTATGGATCTTCTTTTGTGGTTCATTACTAATAGTATGGTATTCATTTTCACTTATGTTGAACTATTGTATGATTCGTAACAACACAGGATTCGGTACTTGCTGAGATTAATGAGTTTGGTCATGAATCATCACAATTACAGGTGATTTTATTTACCACTCATGAGTTTGGTGTTTTTTCTGACCACTTTACAGATATTTTTAGCTTAATCTGTCTGGATATTGTTTTACAGGATAAGCCAAATAGCCAGAATGACGAATGTTGCTCGTATACAAGCTCGAATAGAGAGAGTTGGGGAAGATGCTCATCTTTAGGAGGCAGTGATGAAGAATCTTCTGCAGATTGCACAGCTGCAGAGAATGGTCATCAGGTCCTCTCTCTCTCTCTCTCTCTCTCTCTCTCTCTCTCTCTCGTGTTGCGTCTTGGGTTGCAACATCAGGGTGCTTTGCCTTTGTGATTCTATTGAGATATAGACAAATCTTGAATTTTTTAAGATCCTTTCCCCCCCCTCTTATTGGTATTCTAGAAGACGCTTAAGGTGTTCGCAACACCTCTACGAAACAGCAAGCAACAGAAGCCGTCGGACCCAACGAAAGAGGAGAAGAAGAAGAAAGCACCAACCATCACAAAGAAGCCTAAAAGTGAAAAACTCGAGAAGTTAGAGGCCCTCAGTAGACGACTGCGTCAGTGCATCCTAAAGAGAGTAAACCACCGGAGACATCGCTCTTCATGACTGTTTTCACTAGACCAGTGTTTGTAGCTGCTAATGTTTCTCTTTTTTCATCTTCTTAATTTACTTCTCATTAGTGTATCCCCAACCCCATTACGGGTTCTGATCCTTTCATTCTCGTCATGTTTAACGCCGCGGAATCTTTCTGTTTTAACTCTCATGTGTGCCATTGTCCATCTTGTTCTTTCGAGCTCCTCTTCCTCCCACGTGCACATACATTTGGCAACTTCACACGGCACACAAAGAAGTTATGTCATTGTGGTTACAATCCTGGACATTGTTAGGTAATTACTGGAGCCAAAGATTGAGTGATATAGTGAATCTGAATATAGAAAAGCCTTACACTTGAAAGAGTTCAGATGAATTGTACATTTGTCTGATTTAAAGCACGAATGTGGCTGGTCAGATATTGCAGAATGAACGGAATTCAGATCGATTTAATGCGTAGCGTGCCTGGTAAAAATGTTCACCTATGGTTCTGTCGACATCCTATAGATTTGTCATGTTGTGTAAATTTACCTTTTGAATGGAATTTGATAAGTTGCCAAAAATTGTCACCAGGTCACATGGGAATCTTGTTCACGGGTTTTGTCTAGTGTTAAGAAAATGTGGTGATGTACCTATGACCTCCACTAGCTGGGCGCAAGAGATGAGACAAAAATACGCGCAAGAAAAACATCATGTGAATTTTGTGTCACCGTAAATTTCCCTTCCTTCACGTTTGGGTAAATACTGGAAGGTTCTTTTCAGAGTCTAAAAGCTTTCTATTTTGGTGCCTCCTTTGAGACACTCCCCCGCTAACAAGTACCAAATATTTTCTAAATACCAGCATTAGATATATTTCTATACATTATTCTTTTTGGATTTTATTCCCTTAAATTTTAAGATCATTCTCACTTTACCCTTAAACTTAAAAACTCAGTTTTGTCCCTTCAACTTTGAATTTACCCCTCTTATTAAAACTTCCATTAAAAAATATGGAAAAAAAAATATGAAAGAGAATTAACCAAATCCAATCTATTAAGATTTATGTTGAAAACAAACATTTAAAAAAAAAAAATCACATTGTTGCACTTAACCTTTTTTATTTAATCTATTTTTATGTGAAATTATAATAAAAGGAGTTTAAATAAGGGCTAATTCAAATGTGCGGAGTAGGCGTTCAGGGACAAAGTGAAAAGAATCCTAAAAGGCTAAAATAATACTCGGACTTGTCTCACCATTACAGCTAATTAACATTTGACCTAGTTAAAAATAAAAAATCAAAATTCCTGGAATTTTACATCAATCAGCCCTTATTGGTATTGGCAAGTAATGACGGGGTTAAAGGTCCAAAGAGTGAACAGCATCCATAAAAGAAATGTAGTAATGTCAATAAACTGTTAAAATTTAAGGAAATAAGATCTACGTTATAACAGTTTGCATATAAAGGAACCATCTCTTATCCCCGTTCACAGCAATTCTCTCGATTTGATTGGAACTAAGGTTATTTTTTGTGAACGTGTTTTGGTTGAACCTACTTCACCTCAAAACATCTATTAAATCAAGTAGAGCATCATTTTAACCTGGTCAGAGACGGCTCCCAACAAACTCGTACGAGGAAACTTGAAAGTCCAAGTCCTAAAGTGCATATTCTACTCATTACACAGTAAATTATAGATCGCTGTTTGTGACTTTTTCCAACTGATCGTCATTCCCGACCGTGTTTCCGGATGATTCAAACTGCTCTCTAGTCGGGAAAACCGAGTGTGGTTGCTGGTAAGAAGAGTTTAAACTCGACTCCAGTATCTGGTGTGTAAGCACTAATTCTGGCTTGGCATACGCTCCGCCTGTGTTAGTCCGTTGCTTCTTAGCTGACCTCTCACCATTTGGGCTCTCAGATGGGTAACCACCAACATGGCAACTGGAATCTGGAGTCGATGGTTCGTGGTGAGATGATAAAGATTCATCAACGGAGAGGCTCTTATCCGCAGTGCGTTCCTTGGCAGTCTTGTCTTGAAGGGGGGCCTCAGAGGTTGGTGCAGGAGTGGCTGGCTCCGTCTTGTCGGAATCCGGGTGATTGTCACCTGCCACTGGGGCCCCAGGAGCTTCTGAAAGAACTCCGCTTAGTCTTTGTTGTTCTTCAATAATCTTCTTCAAGTACTTGCCTTGGGCTTCTATGCGTAACTGTAGCTGTCTCTGTACCTGTTGCACATTGACAATTAATCACAGTATCGCATCATATAGCAAAGAGAGCCCTAATCGTAGTATCAACTTTGCTTAATTTGACGATAACCACAAAATAGAAATCAACCTCTAGTTGCTCATGCAGCCGCTTCTGGACCTCCATCTGCAGCTTCAGCGCTTCGGTAATTTGCATCCCTCTGGAAAGAGAAAGAGCATGTACTTTATCAGCCAACCGACCAGTCAAATTAATCAACCACAAATTTTCATCGTTCATGATTTTATGTTCTTATCTCAGTTGTTACTGATGCTCGATGAGATCGACCAATATAACAAATTTATAGCTGCAGTCAATGCTCATATATTAAGCAGGTAGTTCTCCTAGTACAAACTTCAAATAAAGACAACATTGTCATGATCCGTTTACCTACTAGTAAATCAGTATTAAAAACCTAAGAGTGGAGATTACAGGTAGCTCTACTTACGATGAACCATCCAAATTGGAAAGTGCATCCCCAGGTTCTTTCTTGTCAGCTTTTTTTCCTTGCATCAACACAAAAGGAATCAAAAACATTAAGCCAGGATTATATCAAAACAAACCAATGTTTTTTACTGACACAGAAAATTAGCCCAAACGTCGCAGTCCAAATCCAAAAATTACCATAGTAATTATTAATACCTTTTTGTAATCAACGACAATTGAATCTACCATCATCTACAAACAATAAAAATAGTAATGATAAAAGAGTCAGATACACGTACCATCAGATGAGGAGTCAGGTAGGTATTTCGCAAGCCGATATTTCTGGACACACAACAAAATAGGACGAAACAACCGATGAGAACACGAGACATATTCCCTAAATGCTTAGTTTGAAAAATAACAGTGAAAGAGGTAAAAGAAATTGTTTGACTAATTCAACTAGATAAACCTGTAAATGACTTTTGACGTGATAAATTGTTAAACCTTGTACACCCATCACTCTGAGAACACCTTTGGGGGTAGCACCTGGGAGAGGATAAAATGAAGCAAAATATTAGTCTTGAAAAACTAAACACAGAAATTGTAAACAGAGACTGATGGATTTCTCAATAGAAATTGACTATTCTGCTACAAGGAAGTATTACTGTATGAGAATCTAGTCTACATATCCACACAACACATCTTAATAATTCCCAACGAAATATTTGGTACCAATTAAGCTTGAATAAATAATCATTTAATAAATGAAGGCAGCAAATCAGCAAACAAATGGCACAAATTTGAGGGGAAAGAATATATATAAAAATAAAATACTGGTGCAGCAAATAGAAGTTAGTGTGACTCACGATCTGGTCCACCAAGTTGTTGCACAGCATCAACAAAGCGTTCGTGAAGATCATGTGTCCAACGCAACCTCTGTTTGGAGGCAAGACTGGGGTTATTGAGATTGTTCCCTCCATTCATGGGATCCATTGTGTTCGCACTGCTATCTGAATGTTGACCATGGACAAATGAATTGTTCCGAGAAAAGTTTGAACTAGGAACACCCTTTTGTTGATACATTTGTCATTTATCTACGGAAAAGAAACCAAAAAACATAAATTGCACAATCGTTTAAAAGCCAAAGAAAACCCCAAAAGCCGCAAAGTTCCAAAATTAACTTTAGAGGCTAAAAGAATTTAGCATGCTATATAGGTCCCAACAGACATTTAACTTTTACCAATTTAGCATCATGTACCATAATCAGCTCGAAATTGTGTCAGTCCCCATTTTCTAACATAAAACGCGCTCGAGTCTACCAATAAAAGAAGGCTTAATTTGTATACCAAGAAAAAACAGAATCCTCGTGTATACGCTCAACAAAATAACGACGAATCATCACGAAACGGCACATAACTGGAATTAGATACTAAAAACCAGAATATTGAAACAATGTTGCTCGTCATGCAAACTTCCAGTAAATTCCGCTTTTGCTTTCTTTGTCCCTCTTGTTAAATACATTTAGATCCAAGATTGCAAGCTCAATACAATCACTAAAGCAAGCACTTCAGCTAAGAATAATAAATGATAAAAATAAAATCATTCAAAACCTAAATTCAGAAAACTTCGATTTTTGGTAACTTTTAAAGATTCCATAATTTAGACTATACAAAATCCAAATACGGACAAATTATTATTTCAAAAAAAAAATAAAAGGAGAAATTAACTGTCCCATCTTTTAACACCAGGGTAGAGATTCTTCTCTCTTGCAAAAACAAAAATCGCCATACGGAGGTTAACCGGTTAACCGATCATATCCCTTCGAAGAAAGCAGTCGTTATCTCTCAAAGGCCTTACCTTAAAACACCGCAACACCTTAAACTCTTAACACGCATCAACAAGAACAACAGTAAAAGCACAAGACATAGTATGAAAAAACCAAAGACATTGCTGAAGTGCCTAAAGCACATCAAACTTTTAACTGTTCCCTTAGCTTGGAGAGGAAAGTTTGACCATTTTTCATAAATATGGGTACTGAAAACTGGGATCTTTTTTTTTCTTTTTGTCTCCTTCAAATAAAGAGCGTAATTAGGAAGATAATTAAACAAGATTTTTCCCCTCTCTCTACTTAGGTAGTTAACGAAGACGTAAATACAGCTGGTGGTGAAACTGAGTGCAAATTGGGAAAGTAGGGCACCCATTTCCAGTGAGCACCCAAATCTCCCACAAAACGGGAAAATTCGTTTCATATGTATAAATATATTAATATCAAGTATATCTAGCCAATTAATTAGGTTAAACTGGTAAAACAATTAGGGTTCTTAAAAAAATTAAGTAATAATCAATACCAACTCCGACGAGAACTCTCCGAAAGCATACTTTTTGCTTAATACCCAAAATGAAAGATTTTGTTTTGGGTCAAACAATCAAAAAAACAAATGAAGAAGAAGAAGACGACCTCAAAAAATTGAAAGCGGGTGATTTTACAACTTAAGACACAGAAAGTATTCGACAAAAGGTCAGAGAGAACATACCCAGATCTAGAAAATCCAAAACAGGGACAAACTCAAATCCTCCCGCCCTCCAATTTCGGACAATGCTTCTTCCTTTGTTTGTCTATCTCTCTCTCTCCCCTCTTTCTCTCGCTAGCTCTCCGTGCGATTAAGACACTGATAATAAACGAAGCTGTTTTTCTGGAACAATGGAGATAAGCAGAGAATTTGACTCTTAACGCGTGTGCTTTTTTTTTTTTCCCTCTCTCTCTCTAAAAAAACGAAAATCTTAAGAGAGAAAGAAAGAGAGATTCCAGACGTACAAGTAGAAACAGAGTAGCAGAGAGAGGGTATCAATATTCAAAGGCAAATAAAGGAAAAGGACTTTTCAGAGAGAGAGAGAGAGAGAGAGAGCCTATTCTACTCTACACTACCAACTTACGTTTCCTTTCTTCGCCTTTCTCTTCTCTTGTTTCTTCTCTCTCTGGTTTGGTTTGGCCTCAAATTGTAAGAGCCACACCAGGTCACTCTCTGTCTCATTGGTCCCCCCATTATCCTCTTCTTTCTTTTTTCTTTTTTCTTTTTTTTAAGCAAAACAAAAGAAAATAAAAAGCTTCTAAGGTAGGTATTAACGAAGCAACTGAAATTGTAATTTTACATGTTTTATTTTATTTTATTTTTATTAAGATCTAATATGTAAAACTGTAGTTATATGTATAGTGCTGATAATTCTGCATGTAATTTCGCATGAAGTGTTGAATTGGAGTACTCAATCCATTTTAAAGAGATGTAATATCAAAGTAATTGAAATTGTATTTTTACTTTTTTTTTTTTGTTTTTATTAATAAGATCTAATATTTAAAAACATGTATTTTCTTACAAAAATCATATTGTGTGTGCTTTCAGGGGAAAAAACTAATTAAAAAAATATATTTAGTGCATCTTTGTGAAATTTTTATTATATTATAATCTCGCTACTATATTTTGGAACGGTTGAAAGTAAACGTTTCATGAAAGTTCTCTGCTACTATTTTTACTTTATTGCTCTCTCAAAATTATTTGTTATGTTCTATGAGCAAGTGTGTGATCATGAGAAATAAGGAGAATTTAGAACGCATTACAAATCCCTACTAGAAATACAACGAAAAATCTCCTCTTAATTGTTTTCCTCTTTTTTTTTTTTTTTTTTTTTGTTCCCCTTATCCAAAAACAAGAAAACAATACCAAATATGTTTTTGATAATTAATGTCAAGAATTCCAATTTTAATTTTATCTTTGAATTGTTATAAGGAAAAATATCATAAATTTCCTATGAAATTTATTACTAGTGTTAATATACCCCATGAACTTTAATTTGTGTGTCAAGTTACCTTTTCTATTAGTTTTCATTAGTTTTTCCATTATCTTTATGTCAAAATACCTCATGAATTTTGTTTTTATGTCAAAATACCCCCTAATCTTTGCATTTGTGTCAAAATACCCATTGGTCTTTAATACTTATGTCAAATTACCCCCGATCTTCAATATTTATATTAAACTGACTTATTTATCTGATTTTAAGTATCTAACATTATATAATTATCTTGTAATTATTAATTTTTTTAGAATATGTAAATATATATTATTTTTTTTATTCTAATAAAGTGGTTTGCATCTTTTTTAAACATATTTTTATTTTATTTATTTTAATACAAGTTTATTTGGGTTATAGGTTTACTTATGTGTATCATAGTTAGTAAAACTCAAATGCAAGATTTGGAATTCAAATACACTATTTACTTGGCATACATAATTTGAAATCACAATCATAACAAATTTCATTTATGTGTTTGCTTAAGCTCATAATAAGAATAAGTATTGTAAATTTATCGTGATACTAATTCCTAGTTATATTTGATCGGTTTGCAAATTTTGGTACAGTATTATTAGTCATAATTAAACTAAAAATTGTAATATTAGGAAAATAAAATAATTGGCATAAGTTGTATAGTTATTTTTATTTAAAAAAATCAAAATGAATGTAAATTTGAATTAAAATAAGCAAAATAAAAAATAGTGGCTAAAAAAACACATTCTCTTTAATTAAAAAATAATTTTTTTTACCTATTCTAAAAAAGTTAATATTAGGAGGTAATTATACAATGCTAGATAATTAAAATAAAATAAATGAGGCTGTTTGAGATAAATATTAAATATTAGAGGATAGTTTGATACAAATATTAAAGACCATGCGGTGTTTTGAGACAAATGCAAAAATTAAGAGATATTTTGACACAAAAGCAAAGTTCATGTAATATTTTGATATTAAAAATAATGAAAAAACTAACGGAGACTAACAGATGGGGTAACTTGACACATATATTAAAGTTTATGAGGTATAATAAATATATTTCATAATTAATGAGACATATTAACACTAATGATAAAGTTTACGAGGAATTTATGAAATTTTTTCTTTTATAAGTAATACAATCTTTTAATATAATGCACTTAATATAATTTTAATAGCTAAATAATAAATAATAATAACAACTCGTGGTTGAAACTAAAAATAAAAATAAATGATTAGAGTAGGGAATTCATTTATCAAATAGAAAATTTAAGAAGCTATCATTGAATTTCACCAAACCCGTTGGAGCATTGCCAAACAAACGCTGAAACATAGACTTTCCCGTTTTTCCCATAAAACAAATGCAAACTGATAATACACCATGGATGAGATGGCGAAGGGTTAGAAGCTTTTATTAGGCGTCTCTTATTTATTCATTAAGGTTCGATTTGTACTATCTTATTTTAGATTTCATTCTAGTTGTGATTAATAAAAATTGGTTTGATGATGATAGAGTAAAATCGCATGTGGATGACTGAGAAAAATTAGTATAAATAATATATATTTATCATATCTAAAGAAGTATTTTTACTTATAAAACTAAAAATCTTGAAAATGATAGTTCACCTCTAGATCCTTTTATTCAAAAAAAAAAAAATCCAATTGATTATTATTATTATTTAACATTGAGAGAATGACTTTGGAAAAGGATTAAAAACAAAATAAAAATGCTGGACCAATGCACCACCCCAAAAAAGTCCAAGCCAACCGGCCAACTTTACCATTGTTTTTGTGTGTGTTGGAAAATAAATTAATTAATTTGGAAAAAGAAATTGTAAGTTTTAAGTGATTGGCCATAAACGCCATAAGTAATACAGACCGGCCTCAACGGAATCTACCGAAATAATATTCCGTTCCCGTTTCTCAAAGCCAATTATTCCGTCTATTTTGTCGTTTTCCCTTTGCCCTTCGTTTTTTTTGAGAGGGACGTCTACTTATTTTTTTGGATTTTTCCCTGGCTCCTTTTCTTGTTATTATTATAAAATTTGACAAATGAATTTCATAGGGTGCCCACTTTCCCCACTTACTGGTTTTTTTTTTTTTTTTTTGAAGGAATTTTATTTGATATGTCATAGTTCAATTCAAAGACTTTACAAGGATTTTTTTAGCAAAATTCGACCAAAACAAAGTCACAAAACAATGTTTTCCTCTCCATTTTGGACCATCTAACAAGAAATCCTCACTAATCTTAATCAAAGCCAATAAATCAAAATGCAAAAACACCAAAACAGAAGTTGACATTTTGTATCTGTATACTAGCTATGTAATAAACTCGAAATTAAACAAGGGCCGGCTAATTAGTTAGTTAATTAGCAAGTGATTAATCAGTCAAGTAGTAATGCAATAGGAAGTGGTCCTCAGTCTGAGTTTCCTTTTGAAAAAATCAGCTTCTTACAACTCAAGTCATTATCCTTCTGTAGCCTATTGCAGCATTTTCCGCTTGGCCGGTGAGTGCTACAAAATACTCAACATGCGTGTCACATTTCCACCATTTTACCTGAACATTGGACTGTTTGCTCGCACAAACCTTCAAGAACATCATTGATGTAATCATTTTGATCCCCCTCAGAATCTGTTCCACAGACCGAAAAGCTCGAAAGGGATCTTATGCATGCAAGAGTTGACTAATGAAATCATTATCAGCAGGTTGAACCACTACTATAGTTTCGTGAAATTGCATTAAAGTCAAAGTGGGATTCACTCAAATCTTTAAGAGACATTGTTTATCAAGTTTAGGAGCAACTTGTCTTAAATTTCTAAAGTCACTAGTGATTTGAATTTACAATTTGGGACAACTTGTTCATCACTACCCGAATTTGCCAAACTTCAGAGGCAAGAAAAATCTAAATTTTTTACACTTGGAACGTTCTAACGGATGGAGGGAGAAAAGGAAGTCCTTACTAAAATTATTTGATGATGAACCATTGGAGCAGATCTCAACCCTACATGCCATATCCAGGAATCCCATGAGGATCAACTTGAGCCACGTTAACCTCTTGAGCTCTCACCTTGGTTTCCCCCCAAATCAAACTTGTGGTTGATTCCAAGCTCAGTACACTTTTCTTCCCTCCACCCGGAGACCCTTCTAGGGTCAATCCACCAGGACTCTCATGTGATGTTAGGCAGCTCTCGGTGGAGCAGTCAGCTCTTAATGGACAAAGACCGTTTGGCACTTCTTCTGGGCCCCGCATTCCAGCCACCTCCATGGAGTGTGACGAGTAGAAGCCAAGTGGGTCAATTGAGGAACTTAGCGGTGTTTTAGTCCCTGATCCTTGATATTTCTGGCTTTCTGTGTCGATAACAGAGCCTCCGATAAATTGGTCAGCAAGCATCTTACAGGCTCTCTCAAGCATGGCCATATACCTTCGCTCAGCACTCTGGCGAATCTGCAGGTGCTTCTCAGCCTAAATAGAACAAACATGGGAGTCAAGTGGCTTTACTATGGACATGGACGCCTATTCTATAGAAACTACAGAAGGAAAGACGAAACAATTTACTCGTTAAAACAATAACAACTTATCATTGAGTCTTTTTATTCATGAAGACACTCCAAAAACGTAAACTTCTATGCAAAAAAATTACCTCAACTTGCAAGTGTAATTTGCTCTGTACTTCCATTTGTGCTCTTAATGCCTCCTTGACCTCATAGCCCCTATCAATGAGAATTTCCTCAGCTAATTTGGCCATATTAGGAAATTCAATAGACAATGATATTCAAGCAGACAATAAAATGATCTGATGGAAGATGAGAAGTTATATTCTTACTCATTCATATCAGAAGCTGGCACATTTGGAGATGAATTACCAGTCCGTGGACTTTCTAAAAGGAATGAAGCTGAGATCCCTCGAACAAATCAGAAAAGAAAGTCAGTCTAGATACAAAATTCCGACCTACTAATTACTGGTTTAGATACAGAGAATTTTTAAGTTATCAATCACTGAGGTACGGCTCAATTTCCTTGACTACATAGTACCACCCTTTGCTAGAGGGAAATAAACAAAACAATATAAGAACGGGAGAAGAAAAAAGAGAGTGCCTATGTTACTTCTCAAATGGAAAATAAAGTTGCATGGACTCTGAAGGCTTATGATTAAACCCACCATCTTTGGATGCCTCACTCATATCCTTTCCTGACTGTATGCCTAGTCTGTACTTCTGAAATATAAGAAGAAACGTTTTACATCAACAATTTGGCCATAAGAATTTCATTTTTGACCATCCAGAAGTTCAACTTGGGGGTCACTATAATAGCGCTCAAAAACGAAAGAGCAAACCTGGAGGTGGCTCTTTAAGTGGAACAGAGTCAATCCCTTCACATTCATCGTCCGCATTATGGCCTTTGGCGTAGCTTCTGCAACATAAGTCATGCCTCTTTTAGGGTACTAATAAAAAATACCAATCAAAGATATTCCAATAGAAATCGGCAACTCCGAAATAACCATTGTTGATATGCTAGTAAATACTAAACAAAAAAATAACTTTATGCTTCTTCATAAGGTCCATCAGACTTATATCCAATCCTAAACATGCTAAGCTCAAGCAGCATTTTCAACAACAACCAACAAATAATAACGACAATATGAAAAAGCCATTGGCACAACTTGATCAGAATCATTTGATTAAGATACCAAGTTCATTAACAAGATTGTATTTAAACCTAAAATATTCAAATAAAATGGGAAGCCACACTACGAAAATGATCAGACATAGATTTTGCTTTCTGCTTTCTTGATCTGACCTTGAAAAAGAGGTTGAGGAAAGAGAAAACTTCATACACATTGCAGATGACTCTATACAACCAGATTCTTCAATATGGAGGATAAAAATGTACAGAGAAGAAAAGCATCAAATGAGTATATTTTAGTTAAGAAATATCTAAATATGATAATTTGAAGTAAAACAAAACCTTCCAAGTACAGACCAATGGTATATCCTAACTTCTACATCTAAAAATCCTAATGAACAAGGAGCAAGTCGACCCTACTTAGGGCATGTATGGCATAACTTCGTAGAAGTTGCTTTTTTGCTTTTTGAGTCCAAAAGCTTCTTCTAAGGTGTTTAGATAATATGTCAGAATAGTTTTCAATCAAAATCAGAAAATGTAGCTTCTAATAAAAGCTCTTTTGAAGAGACTTTGGGCTCGTTTGGCGGAGCTTTTTGTTTTGTTTTTAGTCAATTGAAAAAGAGAAGCAAAAGTAATAGCTTTTCAGTAAGTGTTTGAGAACTACATTTTTAAAAGAGCTTTTGAAGTCAAAATGATTTTATTCCTAATGAGTTATTAAAATGATAAAATGAAGTCTATAACGTCTAATTTAAACTTTGATACAAGTTTTAAAGTTTTTATTTAGAAGAGCTTTTTCTAAAAGATATATTTTCCGATTTAACGGGAAGTTCTTATCAACCACACACTTCTAGAAGCAACTTTTGGACCTAGAAAGCCAAAAGCAGCTTCTAAGAAGCTCTAACAAACATCCTCTTTGAAACTTGTATCAGTTTTTAAGGCATCATAAACCTTTTATTGTTTATTAGAAAATTTTAGAATCACTTTGACCTATTAAGCTCTTTTGAAAATGTGTTTCCAAACACTTCATAAAAAATTACGGCATAGCTTTTTATTCTCTTCTTCTACATACTAAAAGTAAAAACTTTACCAAATGGGTCATAAATCAAAATAACACAGACTTCAATCTTCAATGCAGCAATGCAAGTCCAATGACCCAAAGATAGTCGGCTTCAGGCAACGGAGAAATGTATTAAGCATGTTTATAATTAATTATCTTTTAACAAAAATCCCAAAAAACTTTGAATTTCCGCACAACAGTATCTATCCAAACTGATCAACACAAATCCTGAACAACACCAATTCTCATATTAGCTAGTAACGCCCAGTAATCAATTTGTTTTCCTTTTTCACTTCCATAAATCAATTATTAAGCTTTTTCGTTAAGATGCTATAGATATCTGTAACCCGGTTGAAACGAAAAATTAAACTTAGGATCCAAAAAAATTTATTATTGGAAAAAAGAACACAAATAAAAGAATTAATTACCAAAAATAAAGAGAAAAATGCAACGGTAATTGGGCAAATCAAGATGAACGAATAAAAGTCCTTTTTTTTTTTAAATCAATAAAACTTGGACATTAAATGTAAAAATGACTACAAAAAAAAAAAAAAAGGGTCATTTTCGTATAAACCCCAAATGAAAAAAATGAAGTACTGACTACTAGCACCGCCGAGCTGAGTGACGGCGTCGACGAATCGCTCGTGAAGGTCGGCGGTCCAACGGAGGCGGGGCTTGGGATCGGAGGTCAAGACGAGGCATGGGTCTCCCCTAAGATTCTGGCCATGGCCGCCGAGTCCACCCCCTTGGTGGATTTGAATATCCTCCGGACCCATCAGCCCTTCGTGCGCTTGAATCAACCGAGGAAACATTTTTTTCCCACACACACACACACGCTCTCTCTCTCTCTCTCTCTCTCTTCTTTCTCTCTCAAGAGCACCGAGAAACCGAGAGAGAAAACCCGCCAATCGGAGAGAGTCTAAAGAGCGAAAAAGTTGTGAACTCTCTCCTTTCCGCTGTCAATGAACAAAAACAATAGACAACTTTTTTTATTACTTTTTTTTTTCTTTTTTTTTTTTTTTTTTTGTGTGTGTTTCTCAATTATGGGTGTTTGATTAATATAGTCGGTTTTTTTTTTTTAAATTTGTTTTTTGTTTTTTAGTTGATGATGGTAAAAAGCAAAAAAAAAAGGGAAAGGTGAAAACAGAAACGATGGCCGTACAGCTACTGGGATTGGGCAGCAGAAGTAGTAGGCAGTGGACACTTTTCGTTGGAAGTTTCTCGGTTTCTGAATTGTGTCTTCTTCCTCCTCCTCCTCCTCCTCCTCCTCTGCTATGTATCACTGATACATAAAATGTTGAATGAAGGCTTTGAATTGGAGGATCAACGTCTCACCCTCGTTCTTACCCTCCACTTGTCATCACAGCTAATTTTTTTGGATACATTTTGCGCTTTATGAAAAACAAAAAAAAAATAATTTCAGACATGATCTAATAATAATTATATATCTGATTTTATTTAAAAAAATAAAAATAAAATTTAAATTATTTATATAAATTTAAAAAAAATAAAATATTTTAAAAATAATTAAAATAAATAATAATAAAATAAATTACATAATAAATTTATATATAAAAAATTATTCTTTTCTTATATTAAATTTTTATATCATGTTAATTGAATAATTTTTATATTTATATCATTCAAGTTTGATTTGTTATTATTTACCATAAAACTGCTGTTTACTTTTTCTTCTTCTTCTTCTTTTTTTTTTGTACAATAAAAATGTTTCTCAGCAGTTGCAAAAAACAGTTGAAACAGATCCCAACCATTTGATGGGCTCGTTGGCGTATAATATCACGATGAATACCCAAAACATTGCATAATGAATAATAAATCAATTCAATAATCTTAATCTTAATTTTAATATATATAAAAATATCAAAAATTACTCCATCTTTTCACCATGTGTCACTCCCTCTTTTTTTTTTTTCCTTCCAATTTTGCCTTCTTTTTTTTTTTTACTTGGCTTTCTTTCCTTTCCCTTTTTTATATCCTTTTTTTTTTTGCTAATTTTTTTTTTCTTTTTATTCATCCTATCCAAGAAATTATCTATCTAAAAAATTATCTCAAATATATGATAGTTAATTTTCTTTAATGACTCTTAATTCTCAAATACATTTTTGATCATGGTATTTGTCTTTAAAAAAATTTCATGACCCCATCTTTTGTCATGTGTCACTCCCACTTTTTTTTTTCCTTTTTTTGTTTTTAAATTTGAATTTCTTCATATTGTTTTAAAAAATTTATTTTTACCCCTTTAAAATTATATTATTATCCACTTTTGTCCAACATGTTAGTATCTTTTTTGTTTGCTTTCTTTCATTGTTATGTAATTTAATTTTTCATTCTTCCTTTGCCCTTACTAAAATAATTTATAGTAAATGTATATTTGTTCAAACTTTTTTTTTTTTTGTGATGTTCTCAACTATTATTTTTTCATAGTACCACATAGATAATTTTTTTATGATTTTTTCATAATATCTCTTAATTATTTTTTTTAGTTGACAAATTGATTAAACAAGTGTGTAGCACGTCTCTACAATTAGTCAAAAATAAAAGTAAGAATAAGTTTCTTGAGATTTTTTCTTTGAAATTGCTTTTAAAAAATGGATTTTTTTTTTAAAAAAAATTTCGTGAGGGAGTTCCATCCTAGTTTTTTAAACTTGATAAAAAGAGTTCCCTCCAAAGTTTTTTTTTTTTTTTTTTTTGGAGTTTCGGAAGTCGCAAAAGAATTTTGAGTTTTTTTTTTTTTTTTATTTCACAAGGGAGTCTCGGTCTTTTTTTTTTTTTTCTTTTCTTTTCTTTTTCTCTTTTTCGTTTTGTGCTTTCTTTCTTTTTTAATTTTTTAATTCTCATATTATTTAGACAAACTATTTCACATGTGTTAAGCATGGTTTCAGCTAGTTATATAAATACTCAAAACACCTCAAATATTTGTATAATCAGTCACAGAATACCTCCTCAAGCAATTAAATTTTTTAAAAAGATCAAACTTGACCTTCTTAGCATATATTAAAGTCAAATTTAAAACAGTATTAGACTAAACTATTAACTAAATCAACCTCAAACTTTAAAAATTCCCAAAATAGTTGAAGTATTTGTTTGATTGAAAATAACAATTAAAATATATTAGAAATGATAATCTTGACATTTTCAAAAATTTAATTGCTTCTAAGGTATATTTTGTGACTTAATTTACCACACATAAGGTGTTTTAGACATTTGTAAAAATAAAAAGACAAAAGTCATATTTAGACTAAACACCAATAGATACATGAGGTGTTTTGGATATTTTTCCCTAATTCTCAAATAATAATATGTTTGATTTCCAATAATATTTTTGTTAGTTTCAAAAGGAAAAAGATTATACAAATTGTGACTCGTGGTGAGCATAGCAGTGTCTGACTAATGAGTACCTAATTTCTTATTATCAAAACACTCTTTTAGTGCACTTGGGCCCCTCGAGGAAGAGACAGCTAACAGGTTCAACAAATTTTCAAATCTTTTTTTTTTTTTTTTTTTTTATAATTTAAACCAGTGTTTAGAGTACCATTTTTCCAATACTTCACTAACAACAGTCACAAGATTCAAACTTTGATGTAATTTAGTACAAGTATACTCAATAATTTACTTTATAATCCCTTGTAAAGCTGTTTAAGCGTAGCAGCCATGTAAAAGCCGAGTGACTTCAATGACGACTCGTAACGGTTGTTCTAGATGTACAAATCCACGTAAGGAGTAAACCAATTGGTTCAACTTCTTTTTTTTAATTCTTTTTTCCTTTTCTTTTTTCGGCTTGGAAATTTGCTTTCAAAGCCTGTAGCCATGCAAATGCTTAGCCCATCTTCTAGCCATGTAAGGATCATGGTAATCCCAACTTTCCACACTACTCGGCCTCCCACCACCAATCACATCCCTCCTCCCACCACCACCACCACCGTCGCCACCACCAATGGCCCCCACCTCCGCTTCTGCTTCCGCCTCTGCCTCCGCCGCCACCGCCACAGCCACAGCACTCCCGTCCACAGCATTAGTACTCTTAGTATCTCCCAAACTGACCAAAGTTTCCCCTGTTGTGAACCTCTCATCATCTTCACCCACGTCCTCGCTATAGCTAAATTCCACACAAGCATGTCCACTCTCTCCCAAATCCAACAAAATCCTCCTCTCTTCGCTGCCTCGAAGCTCTCCTATCCTTATAATTCTACTACAGCTCAACTCCTCTCCCACTCTAACTCTCAACTGGATGTCTCTGATCACGCCGCCGAGAAGTCCCGCCAAGAACTCTTCGAATTCGCGCATGATGAAGCCATTGGAAGTTCCGAATCCGAACCCAACATGAAACCGGTGGACAGGAATCGGAAGATCCATGTCCATCGCGGCATGGTAGGATTGCGTCGGGCTATCAGAAAGATGCAAGATGCTGGAATCAGGATTCTTATGAGCTCGGTCTTGAAGTATCTTTATCCCTTTCTTGAGCCCTTCAACTGGATCAGCTTGTCCCATGTAGAAAAGGCGATCAATAACCTGTAAAGCCGTTCGCTTCCCGTAAGATGTCATGCGTCTTAAGGGAAATACACGAGCTGCAGCCGATGAATACGTGACGATGGCCAAGCGATCGATAGGTCTAAGTGAGAAGACCACCAGGGCCATGCATTGCTTGAGAAGTCTAAGATGTGGTCCATTCGGGCTCGCGACCAAGACCAAGTCTGTGGCTCGTTGGTTTGCTAGTTTCACTGAGAGATATCCTCTGTTTGGGGATGTGCACATTATGTAAGACAATTGCCTGTTTGGTGATTGAAGGAATGAGGACGAGCCACAACCCAGGGGGTGCAAGTTTTGATGGTAAGGATAAGGTTCGAAGTTTGTTGTTGGCGTGGTGGTTGGAACTGGGACTAGAGAGAGATGGAGACGAGGGCAATTGGGCATGACATCAGGCTCGATTGGGTCATCATCGTCGTAGCGGGCAGAGCGGAGGAATGAGCGGCGGTGGATGCGGAAAGTGGCAATGGAGTCATCAAGGATTCGGAGAATGGGGTCAGTTTGGTTGCAGGAGAGGGGGCCAGAGGGCGGGTTGAGGTTGCGGGGGAGCTGTGTCCAGTGGGCGCGGCAGATGGGGCACGTGATGCTGCCGTGGCGGACGTTGGAGGAGATGCAGGCGAAGTGGAAGGCGTGGGAGCACTGCGCTGTGAATATGGCCTGGCTTGGGCTGCTTCCCCTGCTGTTGTAGCTTAGAGGGTCTAGACATATTGCACACAAGCTCTGTCATATGGACCAACAAACATTAGAACACTGTTTTTGTATCAACT
The DNA here is from genome assembly GCA_025413025.1 of Ficus hispida. Classification (NCBI taxonomy): domain Eukaryota; kingdom Viridiplantae; phylum Streptophyta; class Magnoliopsida; order Rosales; family Moraceae; genus Ficus; species Ficus hispida. The sequence continues at coordinate 21,238,323 of CM046361.1, forward strand.
GATAACATTTTCACATCTTCGGTAACTAAAACAGGAATTCATAAAAGTTGACTAGTGGAAATAATGTTGAAAACTCTGATCAGTGGTGTTAAATCCTTGCGTTGTGCTGGCAATCTTCTGAAAAGGAAAATAAACCTTACATAACAGAACAAAGACAAAACTTATGACAGAAATTACACTTGTATCCTACCAAAAGGTACAATTGGTTTTATCAACTTTTTAATAATCTAATTTGTAAATAACCACGTTAAAAACTACAACATAATAAAACACAAAACAGCTTCCAATCATATATCAAACCCTTAAATAATTGATATGACGACTAATATAACAGTACCTAATAATAACAATAAAGGTATAGTTACTGTCATAAATTTTTCCATACCAAAAGGTTAATCTTGACCAAGGGTAACAATTATTTAACCGTAGAACGAAGTGATGGAGGGTGTTCTGGTGCAACCACCAAGTACTTACTTAATTATTGGGTTTTGGCACTATATTCATTGTTTTTTTTTTCCCCTTTCTTTTTCACATTGGAAAAACAGTTGAGACAACACACTTTCACAAATTAAAAAAAAATTATATTATTTTTAATAATATTTTTCACAGAGACGCTCTTAACGAAATTAACCCTTAATATTAACCTTCACCAAACACATGACAACCATATCTACAACACCCAACTCTTTGACACTGACAAAAACTAAAGTTGAGTTAGAGATCATGTGGGCAAAAATGGTGGGAACTATCACTCCCTCAATTTTCACCATTTATTCAATCATATTCATGAACCCAGTGCTTAAAATGAAAAAAAAAAAAAAAAAAAAAAAAAAAAAAAAAAAGTCTAAAAGAACCTTACTGTCATCCTAAAGTCATGATTACTACAATGGCAGGATGTAGAATTGCAGAAAAAAATGAAAGGAGTGTCACAGAATCAGATAGAAATTGTGATTGAGATTGAATAACATAAAAGGAATGATGGTCATAACCAAAAATAATCGAGTGTTTACAATTTTTTTTTTTTAGGTTGAAATTGAGTGTTTATATTGGAGAAATGGGAAAGAAACTTCTTATATAATTGGAGTGGGCTCTGTGCAAATAACAGTGGATTCCCAAATTTCAGTAGGAGTGCACATGTGTCAGGGGTGTTCACATGCAACACCTTTTGTATTGTCCATTATTCATTTATTCCCCACCTGCTATTATTACTCCCCCTAACCTTTTTTTTTTTTTTTTTAACAATTTTAAAGAAGGTTTGATGCTTGAATTGACTTTAGAGAGCTGTAGTAGTCAGAAATTTCAAATCAATTCCAGAGAACAAATGAGTAGTCAAAAGTTTCAAATTTTGCCCAAAAGATAAACTTCAAACCAAAAAAAAATAATATATGTATGAAAAATGAAGAAATCAATTCAACTTAGGGACTAATTATAATGTGCATTTTGTTTGTAATTAAATTGGGAAAAGTGTTGTACCTTGGCAGTAGGCAAGGAAGTGTCCATAGTTGAAGACTCAAATTCTTCTCCAACATCTTCTTCTTCTTCCGCTTCTTCTTCTTCATACAAATTCCTTTGCTTTCTTGGAGATACAGCAGAAGAACCCGAGATCTGTAATCACACATTAAAACATATACATAAACATAAACATATGTCTATATGTGTGTTTTTCCTCTTCATTTTTCGATTTTACCCAAAAAAAAAAAAAAGAAAAAAAAAAAAAGAACTAACGGAATCAGAGGTGGTGTGGTCGAAGACAATGGGATCTACGAGAGCTTTTCTTCTGGAAAAAGAGCCACAAGCATTCGCAGCTGCTAAAATCATGTTCCTCGCGGCTTTCCTTAACCTTGACGAAGCTCCTCTGCCTTCTCCTCCACCCATTTCTCTTTCTCTCTCTTCTTCTTCTTCTTCTTCTTCTTCTTCTTCAAATTCTCTGCAACTTTGACAATGATGGCAATGAGCCAAAAATGGGCAGAGCAAGAGAGAGAGAGACAATAATAACGCTTGACCCGTAGACAGAGCTCTCTGCAGAACCTATGCAATCTGTCCACAGCTCTCTCGCGCTATTTCTGTTTTTGCCGTTCTTTACTGATAATAATTTCGCATATTTATATTTACACACACACTACTGTTTTTTCACTTGGTCCTCACACGTACCCACACCCTTAATAGTATACATACACACATATATGTGTATACGTGTATACATATAGATACACACAAGCTTCTCTGCAACACATGTACACCACTTTACCTTTTTTTTTTTTTTTTTTTGCTAGAAACCACTTTACCAATTTTTTTATTCGCCAAGGGACTACTTTTACCACTTGAGCTTCATCTTAACTTTGGTTTGGTGATTTGGTCACTTTTATTTGCTTTTGACCTTTTTTTTTTTTTTTTTTTTTTTTTAAATTTTTTGTTTGTCCCCATTAGGTAAGCCTTTTGTTTCTTTATTGCCAATGTACCTAAAGTCACCTAATAAATTATGAGCAAAGAATTAAATAGTTCTTTTTTCATTTACTTTTTTTTTTTTCTGTCTCCTACTCTCTTGACTCTTGAGTCCCTTCTTTTTTATTATTATACCCAACTAATGTCTTTTATTTTCTTTGAGAATCTATTTCTATTTTTAAATTAAATTATTGTTGTTTTTTATATTTTGGCTAAGAGGAGAAGAAGAGAAGATATTATTCTGACAAATGTCACTCACATTCCGAAATAAATATAATTAGTATAGCGGTAATGACTAGTGCAATGAGTCATTGAAGAAATGAGATTAAATATCTTTTAATAATGCACTTGTTTAGATGATAGTTAGTGGGGTTCACATGATTAGCTTCATGAAAAAACAAAAAATTGGAATAGAAAAACATGGGCTTAGAATCGGATGTTAAAGCAAAAAAATACAAAATAAAATCAAACAGAGAGAGAATTATACTGTAAAAATATAAATACATATATTATTGGAATACATTGGAAGCTCCAAAGAAGAGAGAGATAGAGAGAGATTTAAAAAAATAAAATAATAAAAAAAAAAGAGTAGCCAGTATGGGGGACCCCGTGCTGTACAAGACTTTGGTCATGACAGCGAACAACTGACCCCACCACCCCCTTCTCATTGCAGTTGTTTACAGTGCAAGCAAGGTCCCTCTCCGCACTCCATTATTTCTTTTTTAGATTTTCAAACACATTTTTTATTTTATTTTTATTATTATTATTTTTGCATGTGTATATTAGGCTCAAATTTCATGTTGTTATTGTTGTTGGTGGTGACGTTAATTTGCAATAACCAAAAAAAAAAAAAAAGTACTTTGTCTAATAGGAATGGGATGTATTTATTTATTTATTTATTTGGGTGCTTTTGGACTTCCTTTTCCTCATCTAGTAGATTTGCCAGATTGAGTGTACTGGATTGTAGTTGGCAACCAGTTCTAGTACCTACACTAATTTCAGAATTTATTTAGAAATCAAACTCAAATTTAATTTTTCAAGTTTAAGTTTTATCTTTTTTTTTTAATTTTGTCTTTTTCTTTAAAAATATGTCTTTTTTTCAAAAAGTCAATAAAATTTACTATTTCAACTTCAAAAACTCAACTCAAACTCATTTACCAAACGAACCCTCATACTAATAATAAAAAGTGAGATTTTAGTGTGGAAGCACCCTATTAAAGATTTAATAAGGTTTTGATAGCGATATAATATTTAAGTCATACAAAATTTAGAAAATGAGACCGATTTATATAACTTTTTTTTTTCAGATATTAATATGTACTGTTTAATTTAAATTATATAATTCAGATTATAACGGGTCTATGTAGGGGGAATATCTGGAGATTATATTTTTAAGATTGGGTTAAAAATATGTGTTTGTATGGAAAATTTTTGAAAAAATTTTATGATATAGAAAATAATGTAAAATTTTAAAATATGTTTAGAAAAAAAATATGTAAAATGGATTTTTTTTTTTATTCATCTCGTTGTTACGAGTATTTTGACATAAAAATCATCTCATTTCGATTTGAATTGAAAAAGTTATGGACTTTTAAAATTTGAGTTTTTTGAAAAGAAAAAAAAGAAAAAATTTGATATAAAATTAAAATTTTAAAATTCAGATTGTGTTTTATCATCTCCAGAGAGCGTGTCAAACGGACCCAAAGACACATAGAATGTTTGTATATATGTGTATAATTGTAAGGTAAATAATATGGGAAAGTAGATAAAGGCAAAGAAAAGAAGAAAAATAGACCGTTGGATTTGAATTTCAAAGGCTCTTAGAAAAAGGAAAAATCCATCCCTATTCTATGATGGCGTGAGTTCTTTTGGCCTTTTGTAGCTAGGGCTTTATATGTCATTGGGCGGCAGATTAAAGCAAAGGCCATCTGAAACTAGATTTTAGATTTTTTTTTTTTTTTTTTTGGCGCCAAAAATGGTTTTCTTCCAGCCGTTGCATTCCACTGGCACTTTGGGACCACAAAAAATGCAGACTCGCATCTGGGTCATATCTATCACTTTTTCTTTTTTTTTTTTTTTTTTTTTTTTTTTTTTTTTTTTTTTTTTTTTTTTTGCAAAAAAACCACAATCAGATCAACCCCATATGAGGAAGCTCATCTTCTACTATTATCCGCTAAACTACAAGTAGAAAAGTCGGAACGTCTAATTCAATGGATATGAAGCATTATCCAAGTTGTTTCGATACAGAAAACGGATAAACAGTAAATCCAACTCTTGTATCCCCCTTTCAGTTAGTTTGTTTATGAATGTCGATAATCTCGAAAAAAAGGGAAATCTTTTTTTTTTTATACTTCATTATGTACACATAATTAAGCTTACCTACCATTTGAAAATTTTGAAGTGTTACTTAATATTCTTATCTAACAAATGAGTCTTGGACTCAAAGACAAAACGGGTGATATGGCTAACATCATATCTCCATGATTTCAGCATTCTTGCTTTGGATGTTTCACTAATTTGACTTTGAGGGATTATTTTAATGATAATTTTACGATAGGATACATTAAAAAAAAATATATATATATATTTACCATATTGACAGTATTTTGTTTTGAGTAGTTAGATTTGTTTTAAGTTCTGTCAATTGTAAACACAACCCAAAAACACGTCCTACCTTATAAAACTCCGGGCTGTTGAAGCAAAGTTCAAACCCGTGAGGAGATTGTCTGCTGGTGTAGGAGATAATAGAAACAAGCAACCAGATGATACCCTTCAATGATTTCTGATGTAATGTCTACAGTCCACTTTTTCTTCTTTATTCTAAAAAACGACGTGTGTTTTATTAATGGCCAATAATAATAAATAATAACATTTAATCATCTCAAATGTTGGTGAAAAGGATTGGGTTTGGTACTTTGGTGGGTGTGGTTCTGTTTCCAGATAGATGATCAAGATAAGAACCCAATAATACCTTTTTTTTTTTTTTTTTTTCCTTTGGAAAGCAAAATGTTGGCTTAGAAAAAAGAAAACGACTGAAGAAGAAAAGTGTCGTTTTGACAGTATTGAGAAACGGGGGAATCTCCCCTTTTTTTTTTTTTTTTTTTTTTGTGGTGACTGACAATCTGACATACATTTGGGAAAGCAAGCACTCAAACGATGGCCCCTACTATTCTCTTGTGCACATGAAAAGAAGGAAAAAAAAAAAAAAAAAAAAAAAAGAGGCAAAGGTTGCTGGTGGTGTGTCCTCAACAGTTACTTATGCTTAGCCTACAAAGCGCAAACATGTTTGATTTGCTTCCCCAAAACTCGTGCCTTTGACCCGGTCAATCCCTTTTTAAAAACTTTTTTTAATAAAAAAAATAATAATCTTTTTGTTAGGATTATACATCCAATTTTAAAAATTAAAAAATTTTTACTAAAAAAAAATATTTTACTTAATTTTTTTTATCATCATCTCATTTTAAAAAAGAAAATTATTTTATTTTCAAACTTAGTTAATACAGTATATTTTAAAAAAAAATGAATCTTTTTAAAATTTACTCACAATACATAATTTTTAACATAATTTTTTCTCATTTTAAATTTTTTTTTCAAGGAGAAAATTTTTTATACATCCAAACACCATCTTATCCTTAAAATGAAAAATATTTTCATTTAAAACAAAAAAAATTTTCTTTTCAAAATTGGATATACAATCCAAATGGAGTCTAAAAAATTTTACTGTGAGACTTCTTATTTAGCACTACGATAGAAACTGATATTTTAACTATTTGATTAATTTTTCAATGTCAAGTCTATAAATGAAGCAGTTATATGTTATGTACTGCAAATTTTGAGAGAAATAAATAAATAGTTATTTTGAGTAAATAATTAAAGTAAATTACAAAATTTTAAACTATTTAGAGTAAATACCAGCATATAACAAATTTATTATTTACTTACTACATAAATAGTCTATTTATTATAAGTAAATTTACTATTTATTTAATAAATCAGGTATTTATCTATGAATTTATTATCTCTTCTAAATATTTTAAAAACATGTTATTTATTTTAATTATTTATTGAAAACTGTAATCTATTATAATTTATGATAAAAGTAATCGTAGACATTCATAATCAGATCATTAAAAAATCTTACAACAGTTTTAATTAATAATTTATAGTGTAAAACAAAAAATCCTAATATATAAACTCTCTTTTTTTTAAAAAAAAAAAAAGAAAAGAAAAAGAAAGAAAAGGCTCCAATTTTTTCATCAGTTTCGATCAAAGATTCCTGTTACCATTGATTGCAGTGTTTTTGGCGTTTATTTGACCATTTCAAGATATTTTTTTATTTTGTTTCACTTTTTCTTTGAGGCGCAACATCGACTGACAAATACGATCACATTCACATCAAATAGATTTTAAAAAGATTTTGTGGCCACAATTAGAAATCTTGTACTGTCTATTATTAAAAAAAATCCTCTTTGTTTCCGACTGATTTCCCTCAGAATCATCTAGAGACATCTTTCTTTCCCTTCCAAAGGGGTTGTCATCTGAGGCTTGAGAGAAATCTTTTATTTATTAATTTTTAATATCCTAGATTCGGACGCCGAAGTTGATTAGTTGAATCATGGACCACAAATCACTTTTCTTTTTTCTTTTTATTTATAGAATAATTTTTAATTTAGCTTTACATAGTTTTAGATTCAACGTAATTATGATTCGATCGGTTAAAGTTCATAATTTCGTCTACCACTTTTTTTCCTAATTTGTAGTAGAATTTAACTTACCATCCTAGATTGGGATACAGAAGTTGATTAGTTGAATGGTATAATTAGACTACTAATCACTTTCTCTTTATGTTACTTGGAGAATTCTGGGAGGGAAAAAAAAAAAAAAAAACTATCAGTAAAGCACAAATCAAAACTTTCTTATGATAATCTTTGGATCAAATCCGATTAAAATTAGTATTTTTTTTTAATTTGATATAATTTTTGATGTGCTTTTATAATTTCATCTACCACGTAATTAATTCGTAATAGTATTTAACATTTTTTCCGTAAGATAAAATGGAAAAAAAAATTGTCGCGTGCCCCAAACTCGCTCCACCAATTGCGCTACGGCCAAACCCACATCGGCTTTACAAGTTTTCAGTTCAAAAAGGATCATGAACAGTTAAGTTGACAGTTTTGTGTACTACTTCTACTTCACAGAGATATGAAATCAGGAAGTCCAGATGACCATTTCATTCGATAAAAAAGAACACAAAAGAAGTGACAAAAGCGAATACTGTTTAACCAATTTTTCAGATTTCAGAATATACAATGCGCTTTTTGAATGATAATGGGTTCCACTTTCACAGTATTTCTTTGCTCTTTCTATTAACACGCGTGCTCACTACTTAAAAACACCAGCACCACAGGTAAACTTTATCCTATATTATTTCTCCCAGACTATATTTCTATTTCTGGCCCTTTATAAAATCTCCTCAGTGAATAGGACGTTCCAGGGAAAAATAATAATAATAACAATAAAAAAACTAAATTGCATTGTCTGCTACCGAATTTATAGCACAACTATAATTTGCACGTAAAAGTTTGTATTCATAAATTAATATTAATAGTAATTTATTCTTTATTGATTATTATCGTTATGATTTTGAGAATTTGATGTCTTGTAATGAGTCGTCAATTAATAACGTGAATGAAGTCACGTGTTAATTTCCTTCAAAATATTATCAATGAATGGGGATAAATTGCTACATATTGTAAATTCATGATGCAGTTCTTAAAACTAAAAATTTTGTATGTAAATTGCAACTGTGCTACTTAAGTTCAGGAGGCACCAATTGAAAAGGAAAAAAAAAAAAAAAAAAAAAAAAGGCCAAAAAAATCCAAAATTAAAAAGACAAAATGCATTACCATCATATGGGTTAGCTAAGAATATGTATAAGTGAATAACTATTTAATAAATAAATAAAATAAAATGAAGAAGAAGAAGAAGAAGAAGTTATTGCATTTCACGGTCCTAGGCAACTCACAAGTCTAAACTCACCATGCAACCTGCATGCACCAAACAACGCCCCTAGAACTAGCAGCACCATTCGGCTCGCATCACAAGGAGGCATTTTCATACGACACTATATTCTCAACTAGGCCATTATTATCTAAAGCGTTAAAGAAAATAGCATACCATGCTAGAATCACCTTACCCTAACCTTTTTTTTTTTTTTTTTTTTTTTCCCCACAAAGAATAGGAAAGAAACATGTACTTTGTAATCTTGTATGGTCAACGAGTGCTAAGGTAATTAGTCAAAAAAACCTATACATTGATCGGTTCTAGTTACATTTGCCGATCCATCAGGCAACTAATTTTGACTCGTCAGTGTCCGGGACAACAATGTCAAGCCTCATCATGGGTTTGTAACTCTCAGGAATCTTTGCACCGGCCTGCAAGCACAATTCCACTACAGCGGGAGCTTTACCATAGAATCTCTTGAGGGCACTCCTCAAGGGAGGCCCTGCGGGATCCCTAACATGCCATACATAATTTGGAGGAAACACTTCTTCAACAGTTGCGTCTTGCCATCCGTGTTTCCCATCTCTCCATTGATGCTTGAATTCCCCACATAGCTTTGCGTTGTGACCCCAAGGTCCCACGTGAACCTCTGAGCAATATCCACATGCCTTCACAGTGTATTTTTTCATTAACTTAGTCACACCCGATCTAACGACTTCATATGCATCCATTGTCTCCTGGGCAATCCTTGGCACATCTGTTAGTGAAGGGGGTGGGAAACGCATAGAAGCTCCACAAGTATCAAGATCAACAAGGGAAGTCGGAGTTGCAGAGCGCAATGGCTTAGGCTCCTCAACAAATCCACCGCGATCAATCACTTTCCTCCCAATCATGCGGATTGGATTGGTTCTTCGCCGTGATGGGTATTCTGGAATGTCAACGCCAGCCTGGATGCATAGCTCCACGATAGCTGGGATCCTGTCATACTGAAATCGAGTCTCGTGTTTAATACGGCGGCCAAAAGGGTCATAGAGATGATATGAATCAATGGGGATTAGCACGTCATTAATGGAACCCTTGATCCATGCGTGGAGGCTTCGACGCTTTGCACTGGCTGGACCAAGGCAATTCTTAATCTCATGACCAGCTTGGGCCACATGAACCTCGGAGCACTCACTGCATATAGCTAAAACAATTTGACATCTCGAATTCGAAACAAAACTAAGACTAGTGGATTATGATATTAAAGCATAAGTACCTGCAAGCATGTACAGGAATTACATGCAATAGCTGTGCAACACCTTTAATTAAAACCATCCAGGCATCAAGTACTTGATAAGCAACAGGGATTAAACCAGGGACAAGAAGTCCATTTTTTGGAGGATAAAGTGGCTTCTCAATACCCATTTCTGCTAGTTTTTTATCCATTCTTCCAGCTTGTTTGATCTGCTTGAAGGGTATAGGATACGGTTTCTTCTTTTTCTTCGGAAGTATTGGAGGAAGATCCACATTTTGAGGATGTGATCTTTGTTTTCTGAAGGTTGGTTCTGGCTTTGGCTTGTAACTTGCACATATTCTGGTTCCTAAAATGGATGTTCTACCTTTATGAGGTAGTTCTTCAACGTCAAACTGAAAAAGAAACTTAAAAGTATGAGGCTATGGAGCAAGTTGCTTGTTAACATGCCTGTCATAGAAGAACTTGAACTCAGATACACACAAATTTCACCAAAATAGGTCTGTCGCAAAGTCAAATACACATGAATTCAACAAACTTGAACTCATGTACGCACATGTTTCATGGGACAAGCTTGAGCGAGTTCAGATATAGGTATAGGTTTGTCTTTGTAATGAGCTCATTCATATATTAAGTTTCACAATGACATTAAACTATCTGGATAAGGATTTTAACCAATTATGACGACTCATTTCTGTCACATATGACATGAAAAGATGAAGGAATACAATGAGAGAACAAACCTTGAATCCAAGTGCATATGACCTTAAAGCTGATAATTGAGGCCTCCTAAACTCGATTATACTTGGAAAAATGCCTGCCAAATCGATATAAGATGTTAGAGAAAACTGAGTTCTGAAACATGAAATTTGTGGTTTTTATTTTTTACTCCAATGTGAATTGATAACCAATGCGATACTAAGATACAAACAGAAAGAAATAAGTCACCATTCTGAGACGACTCCCAAAGTGCAGAGGATACCGTTGGAGGCTTCTGAAACATTTATTTATGATGATTATCTCTGGTGGTTGTTGTCTACTAGTATGAAAACCATGCACAAAATCAGTCTGATGATGCTTCTAACGCAACGTCGGAAGTAAACGACTAATACAGAAAACTCAACAAAAGCAAATAGTCATGAATAAGAAACAAAACAGCACGAGCACCCTTTTCATTCACTGTCATAACCAAGTTTAATTTCTTGTTTCAACAGAACTTTGGAAAACCTCAGCGAATTAACCGAAACAAAATGCAAGGTAGACAAAATTCCCTCAAGACATTTCAACAATCACCCATAATCCAAGGTAGTCGTATATGCTTCGTCCCTTGGAACTAGGCGCCTAAAAGGAGCTTTACGATTAGTATTAGATTATTTTATGCTAGGATTTCACTTAGGCATTTCGTCATACATATTGCGAGCATCGGCCAAAAACACAGAGAAAAAAAAAACCCAAAAAAACTCGCCACGCCTAACGACATGAATAATCAGTTTCAAAACAAGGAGTTTCATTTCCAACGCATGAAAAAGAGAGAGAGAGAGAGAGAGGCAAAAAATCTCGTTGACAACAACAGAATACGTATGAAGTGATATTATTAAAGTACAACATACGAGCGTCAAGAAATCTGAGTTACACAGAGGGCAACATGCAGTGGAGTGAAAAACGTTGTGAATTCACCAACTTATATGCAACTACAACTTCGCTCTCTTACAGAGCTCAGCTCGGAGACAACTTCAGATGACTATAGAGAGAGAAATGTAGGGGAGAGAGAAAGAGAGAGAGAGAGAGAGAGATTTTTTTTTTTTTTAATATTGAAATTTTGCAGGTGACAAAAAATGATGGGGAGTGTTTGTGTAGAGTTGTGAAGAGCTTTCGATAAGGAATCGACTTATTATAGCTAATCCAAACCATCCATATGGGGCGTAACTTTTACTTGATGCCGTCCATTTTTTATTTTTTATTTTTAGTTTTTGGCTTTCGAATTGACGATTCTGCGCATGAATTACAGTAAGTGATTAGTTAGTCCTGCTTTTGGATATTATAATAAATTTTGATATTTAAATAAAAAAAGTATTTTTTTAATAGAATGTTATATTTGATATCAATTTTATCAAATGTTAAATTTTATAATAAATTTATCATAAAATATAATTAATATCAAATTTAATATTTAACTTCTATTAGTTGTTGCCTTGACTTTTGTGACGTAATTATTACAATAGTTTCATTTTTAAATTATTTAAATACAAAATGTTTATTTTTACAAGTTCTAAAGAACAATAATGACAAAAAATAGAATTAGTATTAGAAATAACATTATGCATCAGAGTATAAAGTAAAATAATATTATTTTTTATACTTTTTTTGTAACAAATATAGTAGCAACATAAACTAATCCATCAGAGATGATCTTGAATGGAACAATTACACAAATTTCCCTAAAACTATGACACTTATAACACTTTTCTCCCTAAAATTTAAAACGTAATATCTAGTCTTTAGAACATTGTTCTGTTAACAAAAATTCTCCTAAGACTTTTGATGGAAAAGATACATGTCAATATTTTAAGGATAAGTTTCTTATTTGGTCCATAACTTTTTCACAAAATTATGATTTATTTATTTATTTATTTATTTTTGTGGTTAAAAGGTTTATAAACCCTTTAAAATGGAGTAATTTGGTCTTTTTTACTAATAAATATTAAAAATTGGATGAAATAAATTTTGTGTACGATAAATGTAAGCAAGTCATGCAAAATTTTTCCTTAATTATCCATAAATAGTAAATTATGTGTAATTAACATGATATTAATGATTTACCTCTATTAACAAAGCAAATTATTTTGCACCATTTTAAAGAGTTTAAAAACCTTTAAGCTACAAAAAGAAGGTTAAGAATCAAATCGTAACTTTGTAAAAAGGTTAAGAACCAAATGAGTAATTTATCCAAATTCCAGTGTATCATGTAAAGGTATTTTGCTAACATTTTCTCTTTAAATTTTAAGATTAATTATAAATTTTTTTTTAAATTTTTACCATAGCGAATCACTAATCAATTATTATTTTTCTAAATAAAAATTTTCAATTACTTAATTACCTAATTTTTCCAATAAATATTGGAACAATCTCTCTCTCCCCCTAAAATATAAAAAGAAGACATTCCATTTTAATTATTAATACCTAATTCAATTGTGTCACAATTCAATGGTAATTTCATATCTGAATTCACTATGAGACGTTTACGGGGGTATTTGGTGAATAAGTTGAGTTTGAGTTGAGTTGAGATTTTTAAGTTTGAATAGTAATTTTTGTTGACTTTTTCAGAAAAGACAAAAAACATGATAAAAAAGTACAATTTAGTTTGAGTTAAGTGTGTATGTCAAACGGGCCTGTAGATTTCTAATATCCCAACTTCCAAGAAAAAAAAAAGAAAAAAAATCTTAATTCAACCAAAATTATCAACTATTTAATTTCATTTTGGGGGCCTTCGTTTATGATGTGACATTACACCTTAGACACTTGCTTAAGCTAGGGTTAGCTCCAAGGAAAAAAAAGTAAAAATAAAATAAAATAAAAACTCTTAATTCAACCAAAACTATCAACTATTTAATTCCATTCTAGGGGCCTTCATTTATGATGTGACCTTGTACCTTAGACACTTGCTTAAGCTTGGGTTAGCATATATAATTTGAATCTGATCACCTTTATATTAAAACAACTAAAATATATTTTCAAAATTGATCCAGAAACGCTCCATAATACGTACGGATTCAAAAATTTTCCTCTAAAGTTTTCATTAGTTTTCTCATCGACTATAATATATTGTATAAATAAATTATTTTAAAAGAAAAATCCACTTCCCTCGAGTCATGGAACTCTAACAAATCTTCCCTGATCTTGCATGAAAAGGTCTTTTGTCAGCTCAAAAAAATTTTTTTAGGAGAAGAAAAAAGGATTGGGGTGATCCTTTCAATTCTATTATATAGGCAGGAACATTTTTATAGATATGACTGAGAGATATCTTTTATATTAATTTCTCTTAATTATTAATACATAATCTACTATAATATTATTAAATTAAATTTTAACAGTTGAAACAAAAATAAAACCTAAATAAAATAATAAAAATCAAATCTTAATAGAGGAAAAGGAGACGCCTAAAAAAGGGTTCTCATTCTTTTACCATGTAAACCACATGTGGCTGTTTTTGTTAGCTCAATTATCGAAGCTGTTTTTAAGTCCAAATCTCGTAATAAATTGACTATCCATATTCTTTGTTTTCGCCGCCAAAAACCGAAAAAAATAAAAATAAAAATCATATACAGTCTGTATTGTTGTCACGGGTCTACAGAAGTGCAACACTAAGAGGCCTTTAATTTGATCTGTCCGATTTCCGAACGAACTCAAAATTTTTTTAAAGTTCTTTAAAGGTTATATGATAGTCATTTTCTTGATATTATCGACAGGCGTCAAAAATGAGGTTTCTAATCGTGCTTTACAGTCTGTCTATCTTTGATGCTTTTCCTGTAATGGTGCAAAGAGAATAATTTAACTCAAAATTACACACAAATGCATGCCCATTAATATATCAGAGATTTATTAACTCAAAAGATTTAGAAACATCTTATGTAGACTACTTGAAAAACAGGGAAAAAAAGAATCTCAGAAATTAATCGACGTATAATATATTGCTCATATACACAATTGTTTTTTGCTAAAAACCCCCCGTGAAGAGCTTAGACACGACAACACAAATTTCACAAAGGTCCTTGAGGCCACGATTCCTTGCAGTCAGAGGCCGATCACGGGCATCCTTGAAAGCATTCTGGCAGTCCTTGGCAGCAGCAGAGGCGTTGCCGGCCAAGTCGGCGAGCTCAAAGAAGGTCTCGGAGTTCAAGTCGCCGTAGGCCATTTCGAGCGCTGAGACGGCCTTATCATAGTCACGTCGGCATGTCTCGAGGCGCTGAAGTTGTTGTGATTCCTTTGTTTTCTTCAAAAACTTGGCGATGATGTCCTGCGTGCCGGTGGCGTTCAGGTACGTCATGCCGAAGGTGATGAAGGCGAGGCCGTAGTCGTCGGTGGTCGGTGTCCGAGGGTCCGTGTAGAGCGTCGACACGCAGAAGGTGTAGTTGGAGGTTCTGTTGCAGACGTCGTTCACTAGCTTGGTTGGCTTCGTCGCCGTCGTCGTTGCATCGGCGGCGACCGCGATTGGGTTGATGGTAGTGAGGATTAGAAGAGTTGAGGAGAGAATTGAAAGAGGCCCAAACAGACGTGTGGAGACCATTTTTCTCTTTGTTTTTGCTTCTTTGTCCGTGGCTTGTGTTTGGTTTCTCGTGAATGACTGAATTTATGGTAGCCGGTTTTAGAATTTCTCTCCCCTAATTTTTGTTTTTTGTGTTGTTTTTGTGAGGCTGACTAAGGAGGTGTTATTACTAAAGCTGTCACAACCAATGACAATCCAACGGTTGAGATTGTCATCTGGTAAGCTCAGATAGAAAACTTGTCCAGTAAAAAAAAAAAGAAAAGAAAAAGAAAAAGCGTTCTGGTAAGCTCAGATAGAAAACTTGTCCAGTAAAAAAAAAAAAAAAAAGAAAAAGAAAAGCGTTCTATGTATGCTGCTAATTGACACTGGAGTTTAGGGATGTGGTGGTGTTTAAAACAAGGCTAATCTTGCTGTTTATGAGTTATGACATTGCGTACACACTTTTATACTCATCAATCTGCTTCAGTATTCATCGTTTTGTTCCTTTTTTTTGAGTCATTATAACATGTAAACGTGTAAGCATGAGAATTTTAACATAACTGAACCCAAGTCTAAAGTGTAACGGTTGTTATTTTATGGTTTTAAGTAATACAAAAATCAATCAATTTATAGTGAAAAGCCTTACTCATTGATCATGAATTAGGAAAATTTTATCATGAAAAACTTTTGTTCTATCAGTTGATATCACGATCTAATCATTAGATTAACTTTTCAATGGTCTATTATATGATTGAAAATTATGTGGGTTGCGTTATAAATTTTTGATATAGACACTCGTAAATTGTATCAATAAAAAATTGATCTAACCACTAGAACAACAATACTTACTTCCAATAGGGTAAAAGGATAATTTCATCTAGCATGATCAGCAATGAAATTCTCTGCTCTTAAATGTATCCAAGAAAAAAATTAAGAAGGAACAAAAACTAAATGACTGGATTTAACAAAACAAAAAAAAATTCTAGGCCTCTTAGATGGGTCAATGTTATCCCAAATGCCCAGTGCAACAAACCAGGACAGACATTCTTGAAGCCCATGCAACCATGTTAAGCCTGCCCACACAGCTAGGCCCAGCCGATTCATGCATATGCAACGAACTCCAACAAAATAAAAATAAAATAAAATAAGCAAAAGGGGTTCTCAACCGGGGTCCACGCACACACTTTGTTAATTTGAACCAGTCTCGCCGTGCTGAATGGGAGCCTAAAGTTATTGTTGGGCCAAAGGGTGTCCCGTGGGTCCATCCACCATGTGATTATGCACTTTTTACTTGTACAACAGATTCAGAAATGGCACCACATGTCATGTTAGACTTTATTGACTTAACTTCTCTCACCCCTCTATACATATATATCGAGAGGAATTCCCATGTGACATCCTTTTTACACACCAATAAAAACGGGACTTGTATTTTATTATACTAATTAAGTCAAATATAATATTTTTAATGATATTTTATCTTTTATATTCTTATCTAAATAATAACATGTGATAAAATTTTAAAGAAAAGTTAGAGATGTAAATTAATTAATTATTATAAATTTTTAAGTACAAATTACATGCAGCATACGAGATATTTCATCTCTATATACTTACAAAGACTTTCTTATTGATTGCTAGAAGTAAAAGTTCTTCCTTTCTTTCTCTATCTATTTCTCTCTAACGGATTATACCGCTCTATCCTGTGATTGTATTGATCTCCTATACGAGTTCTACTGCAACGACTGCCGGACACGAGAGATTTTCTATATGTTTATATATGTTTCCCAGTCATTTTCAATAAAAAAGATCATAGAAAAAAAAGAAAAGAAAAGAAAAGAAAAGAACAGAACAAACCACAATACTCGAGAACAACCAATTTGGATGAACATGCCAGCTGTCCAAACAGCCTGTCTCTTAGGGGTGTCCCCCCGGACCACACCATACAATATGCAAACACGAAGTCCCTCATATCCTTATCAATCAAAATATAGGAAACTCTGCTCAACCACGACAAACTCATCTCTTTTCTACAATTAGTAAGTGAAGGAGAAACCTCAACCACGTCCCTTCTACATTCTTGCACCACAATTTGTTTTTTGTTTTTTGTCGTTGGTTTTTCCTAGTCTAGATTGCAATTTTCTCAACGAGATATTTGCATTCATAAACACAAAACTTGCCTGGAAATCTGTATAAATTTACAAGATACATCACTGCAAAGATCGAAAGACATGCACCAATTGGTTTATGGCAAATCAAGGCTCCCATTATTTACAAAATACATGTCAGAACAATCCAAGCCTGATTGAGACAAATAACAAGGAGGTAAAACAAAAAACAAAAAACAAAAAAAAAATGTACACAGAAAGAATCAATTAGAGGCTGTAGCTTTGAATCAAAATTGCCTACACAGGGAAAAGATGCAGACCTGTAAAATTGTATGGCCTGCCTGATATCTGCATGACACTTTTACTTGCCCCAGACTATATATATAACCGTGGAAGGCTTTTAACTATGGACTGAGATTGCACTCTCGCAAATACACATGATCGTAATCGACATGCTTTGCCCAGTAGTTACGGTACTTGGATATGCCTATCTCAAGCCACGGTTTCATATTACCGTTGTAGTGTATAACAGCAGCTCGTTCGATTTCCCTCTGGCCCACGCTTGGGTTGTAACCCAAACCCAGCACATGCCATGATCTATCAAGTGGAAAAGTACGTTTCCAAAATGTTATTAGACCAGGTGGAAGGGTTCCCAACTTCCATAATTGCCTGTCATGGTTCTGGACATCAAAAGAAAGATTAAAAGTTAGTTAAGTGAAACAGAGAGTCAAATTTGCTAGCACAACTTTATGTTAAAAGTCAAATAATCCGTTGGGCGATCATGCAAAGGCGGTTTTACCATCCAAACGAACAGCTTCAGAGACACCGATTTTCTAAACTTTAATTATGTATGCCGGATGTGAAACATAAAGCAAAACATCGAGGTCCTACTAGACATGTCTATGCAGAAGATAATCATAAAACATTAATTCTTACCAGCTTCTGCCATGAATGGTACACATCCGTGATGTTTTGCCTCTTCCATTCCTTCAAATCAAAGATATTCATTCCATACGCCCATCCACAAGCACGGGGGTCAAAGTTCTTTGATATGAGAGGGTTTGAAAAGTTGAGATACCGATCAAAGCGATGAAAGCTTTCTCCACAAGTCTCTACAGCCCCATTAACATTTCCCTCCAAATCAAGAGACCAGAGGGGTGTGAGGTCCTTCTGCACAACTATATCATCATCCAAGAACAGCACCTTATCGAGTTTTGGGAAGATTTCTGGTAGGTAAAAGCGAAGATGGTTGAGGATGGATAAATATTTTGGGTTCCGGAACTTCAAATTTGAATCCGAACTGGCGCGATGATTCCGAAAGTAATAATCTATCATTGACTGTGAACCCAACTGCTTGAGAACTGGACTATAACTTGCATTCAACCATGTAAACTCTTCAATGTTTTTAACTTCAATACTTGCTTTTCCTGGGGGATTTACCAAGAACCACATCCTCATAGCTGCATAGTTGAGCCTGTCCGTGACAATGTGGAAAACATGCTTTGAAGGATCCTATCATGCAAAAGCAAAGGTCTTATTTCCACAATTATTCACACTTGATTAAATTAAAGCTTTGTGTTTTTCTCCTTTCTTTTTTGGGATTGTAGAAATGCAGAATAGAATAACAATCAAGGATCTTAGAATATGCATACCTTAGCATGTGTAATGGTTGAGTTTACAACGACGGCTGCTGCTAATACATTGTCTGAGAATAATGCATAATGGTACAGCTGGGGATCTTCCAATTTATCTTGATTTGGGAAGTGCTGCTCTGAAGAATTCAAGGAATAGTATTCAGTAGTAAGGCGCAAGGGAAGGCAATGAAGACCTTTGGGGAGCGTTTTTGCTGTCAACTGTGTCAAGAACACAGTCTGCTTCTTGTGCACTCGAAGTTGCTCCTCTGTGGAATGAAGCATTGCCCGAAGCTTCTTCACTGCAGCGGCACAGTCATCTTGAATTTGCTTTCCTTTAGCCAAAGTTAGCTCCATTGCCTTTAACTTGTCATAGGCACTGCATTTACACCAACCATAATTCAATAAAAGGAAATGGTAAAAAAAAAATAGTAATAAGAAATAAAAAAGAGAACTTTGTGGTCAAAATCTGATGATTATGGAATTACAATATGTAAAACATGCAGGGATGGAAACACGAGAACGAATATGCACGTGCACCATTCAAGGATGATCATGAACCTCAGTTCACATGCAATATAAAAATTTCTAAAGACCACATACTTCCTTTGAAGCTCAGAATCCTTGCTTGCATCACCAAGTGCTCGCTGAACTTCCTTCATTCGCAGACGAAGCTCTCTTGTAAAATGGGGGTTGTTTCTTGTGGCAGGAAGGGAAAGATAGACTCTTGCCCTGACGAGCTGATCTTTGAGATGCCGTACACGAGCATCTGGAATAGCTGTTCGCTCATTCTGTTTCTCGGGTCTAGTTTTTCTGGGTTCCCTCTTTTCAACTCTGCGGGAGGCTTCAGTGGTTTGTTTCTGCTTCACTTCCTGGAAACAGAAAAAACAATTAAAAGAAAGAAACATCAAAAAAAAAAAAAAAAACCTACTACTATGAATATGTCCTATAATTGCAAGGGGAAAAAGGTTTTGAAAAAAGGTTGATATACAGATAAGAAATCATTTCTTTCAGGTTCAATAAGAAGTTGGCATTGAACTTCAATAGAATCTGACCATAAAGGATATTTTTCTTTTAAGCCATCAATTCATTAAAACTGGGATTAGTAAAATATGAACAAACCAGGAACTCTCAGAAGCTGGCAAAAAATGACTACTTCCAACACAAAAGCGAGTCAGTTAAGTACAGCAGATTACAACAAAAGACCTTCCAAACCAATTAACCATGACCATGACTAAGCTCCCAGTAAGAACGCTCGAGGGGTAATTCCAAATTCCAACCTAATGCCTATCTCAATTCGTCATCCTCGTCAAGTTGCGCCACAAATAATAGACAAAACAAAAAATAAAATTTAGTACCGTATCTCCAGACACATCGTCGAATTTTTGCTGAATCTCTTGCGAATCTGCATCTACAGCCTCTTCCTTGCCCTCTCCTTCATTGTCTATAACCTCAGGCTTCTCCTGATCTCCTTCCTGACCCCTATCAGCAACTTCCTTGATGGGGTTATCATCTTTTTGAGAACGAACTTCGTCGTTTGTGGTAGATAGTACCCTTGCCGAAACATGTTCTCTCGATTCCCCCAATTGCCAATCTATGTAAAAACAACCACATTAGTGAAGAATTACTAATGAGCAAGTACCCTTTGTCCCTTTCTATTCGATCAATCAAACAAACGACGAAAGAAGCTCAATTAAGATAGGCTTTGAGCAGTTAAAAAACAGTACCTATATCCGAATTGCCAGCGTCGGTGGAGCTCTCCTTGACGACATCACCGGAATTCGGAAGAGATTGGACCAAGTTATCGAAAAGCACGACTCCAATTGGTTCTTTGATCTTTGTGGACGATTCCTGAATTCCAATTTTAGGAATGACATTGAACATCAAAGATCTGGAAAACTTTCAACTCCAACAAGCAAAATTGATGCCAAATTAAGGTGATAAAAAATATGGGCGAAAAGAGAGATATTAACCTGAGGAAGCAGATTTAAACGGCCGCTATTCCCATTGAAAGCCTGGGTCGAAAAGAAAAATGAAAAGTTAGGGAATTTACAAGCACTACAATTTGTTCATTCACCAAAAATGGACCTTAAAAAAAAAAAACTTACGAAAGTCGTAACGTCTTCAATATATTCGTTTGCAGCTGCGAGAAATGAAAGCCAGATTCGATAAAAAAAAACAAACAGTAAAAGGAAAGGGAAAAAAAAAAAAGCAAGAAAAAAAAATGGGAAACTTACAGGAAGAGTAGCTGTGGAAAGTTCCGAGTCGATCGGTGTAAAGAACAATGGGAGCAATTACCGTGACAAACAGCATTCCGATCACCATATTCCTCACCATCATCTTTCCTTTTTTTTTTCCCCCTCAAATACCCACTTTCAAAAAAACTAAACCAAAACAAAAAATAAAAAAAAAACACAAAAATACAAAAACCTAAAAGACCAGACCCAGATTCCAACGACCGTCGGAGCCACCGACAGAAACCAAATCAGATGAAAAAAAAAAGAAGAGAGAGAGACCAACTTTCCCTTTGTCGTCGGCAACAAGCAAATGTTGTTCAGAGCAAAGCTTTAACACCCAACGACATTAAAAAGTCTTCACATTTTGGGAGTGAAAACCCAGATACAAAAGAAGGAAGGAGAGAGAGAGAGAGCAAAAGCGCGGAAAGTCGGCGATACGATAAATGTGACAGACAGAATGAGTACATGTGTATAACAGAGAGAGAGAAACTCTTTTTATCCTTCTTCCTTAGCCATTTATTTTTAATTAAAGAATAAATGTTGCCATTAATTTGTTAATCTCATGATAATTGTCTTGCGGATCAAGAGTCAAGATCGAGCTTTTTCTTTCCTAATGCATGTTATATATTCCGTTAAATTCTCTCCAAAGTAGGGGAAAAAAAAAGTGGAAAAAAGGGCAACAAGAAAATTAAATTAAATTTCACGCGGATGACGAATGCGTCAACCACACGCGACGACTCCGACACACTTTAACAGTTGCCAGACACGCACGGCAAGTGGTTTACTTAACTTACCACACG
The DNA here is from genome assembly GCA_025413025.1 of Ficus hispida. Classification (NCBI taxonomy): domain Eukaryota; kingdom Viridiplantae; phylum Streptophyta; class Magnoliopsida; order Rosales; family Moraceae; genus Ficus; species Ficus hispida. The sequence continues at coordinate 21,260,020 of CM046361.1, forward strand.
CGTGATTGATGCCCTCTTTTTATACCTTTTTTTTTTTTTTTCTAAGGCCTCTTCCCACTTCAGAGGCCCCTCCTCCAACGGCTCCATCTACAAACCTCAGCTTCCATTATTATTATTATTATTATTATTATTATTTTAATTTTAGGTAAGAGAAAGCTTCCATTATTGTTGTTACTACGCTTTTCTTCACTTTATTATTCATGGAAAAAACTGTGATCGATATCTTTTTATATATTTTATTGATCTATCCTCATCTTAGGTCATTTAAAATTAATCAAATGGACAAAAAATTAAGGATGCATTATAAGTAAAATACACACTAATTAATAGGATTGTACCAAACAAATTTTCTTTTGAAGTCCTCTAATTGTGAGGGACGTCGGTGGAAGGTCATCGGAGGGGGCCTAGGGTGGGCAATTTGCCATTGCAGGTCAGGTCAGGCCAGGTCAGGGTGGGCGATTCGTTAGGGGGCTGGTAGAAGGTCATCACAGGTTGGGTTCGCACTAAGGGGGGAGGAGGGTGGATTTGTCATCGCGGAATGTTGGGGGGGTTTTTTTTTGGTTTTTTTTTGGGGGGGGGGGGGTAAATCATGGTCACTGGAACGAGGGACTTCGCATGTCAGGTTTTTGCGATGGGGGGAAGGGGATGATTTGCTGTTGCCGAACAGGGGGAGGGGGGACGGGGGCATCAAAGGTTGATTTTTTTGGGGCAGGGGTTTCGCTGAACCCAGAGAAAGGGGGAGGGGCTCGTAGGTCAGGTTTTGTTGGGGGATGGGGGAGATTTGTCATCGTCGGATTAGGGGGGAGCTTCATAGGTTAGGTTTGGGTGGGTGGGGGGGGGGGACCTTTTCGCTGGTCCATTTTTTGGGGGGGAACATCTGCAGAAGGTCGCCAGAGAAACAGGCGCTAATCGTCGGGAAAGGGGGTGGTGGTTGGAGTTTTTTAATTTCTTTTTTTTTCTTTGAATTTTTTTTAATTTCTTAGGTTATTATACTGTGACCTAAGATACATCATAAGTATTATATATAAATAATATTTTAATTGTTAAAATATATCAAACGGTTATAAAATGAGCTTAACTAATAGGGTATATAAAAGAGACTCTACCACATCTTTTCCCTATTATTATTATTATTTGGAATTTATTGGTAAATAATATATTTTAAAAAAAGTTTTTTAACAAATGATCAAAGTTTTTTAGAATTAGTTAAAATATCAATTAAAAAAATAATTAATCAATTTTCTTAAATTGTTAATCATTCACATAACATTGTTAATTTGATAAATCAGTGATTTATTGTGATAAATCATTGATTGATCATAATATAAATCATAAATTTTCAAATTAATCACTGTTAACTAAAGTTAAAAAAAAATGAAAAACTGATATTTTGTTAAATATAAAAAAAGTTTGATCCTATGTTAAATTTAGGGAATAAAATAGGCCACACCTTAATTTTCCTTATTATTTTACCTTTTTGGGGAATTGGGAAATTTTATACACAACACATTGCTTTATCTATTCAAAGACGTGTGTTTTTAGTTATTATATTAACGTTCAATTATTTAATTTATGAGTGTGAGTATTTTTTTAATAAAAAATGTATTATCGTTTACATATTTAGGGGGTGTTTGGTGAATGAGTTGAGTTTGAGTTGAGTTGAGATTTTTAAGTTTGAATAGTAATTTTTATTGACTTTTTCAGAAAAGAATAATTTTTTTTTCAAAAAAGACAAAAAACATGATGAAAAAAGTACAGTTTAATTTAAATCGAGTGTATGAACCAAATAAGGCCTTAACATGAATACTTATAAATGATAAGAGTAATTGAATAACTAAAGAAATATGTTTATTGACGGGTTAAAACACCATTATCCTGTCGTAGAATTTACTAAATTGATTTATTGTCATAATTCAAACCTTTTCATTATAGTGTTTTTCTTCTAAAAAATTGCATTTTTGTCGAATAATGTTCAAATCTAGAAATAAAAGAAAAGTCTCTATATCTCAAAGCACTTCTTCTAAAAAATTGCATTTTTGTCGAATAATGTTCAAATCTAGAAATAAAAGAAAAGTCTCTATATCTCAAAGCACTTCACTCACTGTGGAATTCAACGGAGTCAGAGGTGTTTAGTCTCCGTGATTCATGGGTCACTTTAATAAATCACCATTTCTAACTCTCTCATGAACATTTTTTTTTTCTATTACAAAATGTTCGTAATTAATTATTTAAAAACACATATTTTTTTTCTAATTTTCTTGTTTTTTTCTTTCTGCTTATTCAATTGAGGAGATAATGATTGGCTACATAAGTCACAACTAAACCACCGAAAAAAAAAAAAAGAAAACTAAAAAAAACTAAGATAGCCAGTTTCTTGTCACGTAAGAATGATTCGTTTTTCAACCTCAACAAAGGAAAGCCAGTGGGGTTTCATCTCATAATATATAATAATAACAGTTTATATTAGTTGTTATTATTCTATTCTATTCTATTCCCAGCTTAGCTGCCATCCATTCTTGCTGGTTTTTACATCATCACCCACGCCTAAATAAAAGCACAGCTCCTTTTCCCCTTTATTAAATTCACACAACCTTTTTTTTTTATATTTTTTTTTTTGCTTATTTAATCAAAACAAAGCACCATGTTCGTGTAAGTTGTCGTATTGTAATGGCATTGTTGGACATTTTGATTTAACTAAGCTCGGTTCCAATTACCAAATACCAAACCACAAGATAATTATACATAATTCCTCTCACGTTATTAAAAAATAAGATCTTCGATTTTGGTCTTTGGCAACATCAGCAGTAGCTCTCGAACTATATAGTGTCGGCAAAGCCATAGCTGCCCCCACTAAAATCCCTCCTGGGACCATTTTCATGACTACCATTGTCTGTGTTATTCCAAAAAAAAAAAAAAAAAAAAAAAAATTTCATTTATCTTTTTTTTGTTTTTGGATCAGCCCTTTTGTCTCAAACTCACAATTTGTCTTCTTCTTCTTCTTCTTCTTCTTCTTTTTTCCCCTCACTTTGTTGTAAGGAAAATTTTGTTATAAAAAACTGGAAATTGGGTTCGGAGTCTTGTCTCTTATTAAGAGCTTCTAGTTTGAACTAAAAAAGAGTAAGTTGAACTTGTTTAAAGCAAACATGGTATTTTCTCAGCAAAATTCTCATTTCCTTGACTTTTTTTTTTTCTTTTAAATAAATATCCATGAAGTATTAAAAAGTAAAATTGTTCATAAACATATAATATTGAAAGGTAAACTCTAATTATAAAATCTCCTATTGAGAACTATTTTCGTCAACCCCCACTCTAATGTCTTTTAACGTTATTCATTACATAAACGTTGGAATCTAATCAATGGGAGGAGTTAAAAAATAGACACATACACTTCGCAGATCTTGCTCTGGATCTCAATTTTAGCTAAAAGATATGAAATACGGGCTGAATGACAAGGTGGGTCCTCATTCTGACCAGAACTCTTTATTGCAGACACCTAAAATAACATTAAAAATAATACCATCTCTCCCACCCACCAAATGCCCCCACTTGATCAATTCTGATTGTCTATTATCATGCTATTTTTCTCGGATCATGAAAAAAGGACAAAGCTCCTTGATCTTTGAAACAACAACCACAACGACATTTTTCATCACCGATACAGTGATCATGATTGTAAAAGAGATCTTAGTTGAAGTATTGTTTTTAATAAATTAAGAGTTTGAGTAAATATATTATATATGTCTATTGTTTGACGATCATTTGTTAATAATTATGTGAATTCTAGATCTATTAGCTAATAAAGATTTAAAACAGAATCTTAACGATTCATCATGATCTCAGTTACAGTTTATTCTTTACTTACTAAGTTGGGATGTGAAGAAAAGACTATCCATTTATTTATTCACCAAAAAACAATGCATTTTTCACTTTCATTGTAATTATGTATGTTTCTTTCTGGGATCTATACTAGATTACTAGGACTAGAGGAGGCATGTCAACAAACTACATGGGAAAGTGAAACTGATTTTTCACTCTTTCAGGTGGAACCCCGTTAGTACTCTTGCCAACTGGCAAGTACTCCCATTGCAGAGAAAACTGGAAATCCCTGATATTGGTTCAGTCCACTGGAAACAGTTCCAATGAAATAAAATAAAATAAATTAGTAAATCAATTCACAGACGCCTTGCTCATTGGTCCTTTAGCTTGCAATTTCAGGGCAACATGCTGATAATGTTTTGAAGAATCTCTTTTTGAGTTTATGGGGTGTTATGTTAGCATGTAGAGAAATTGTGATTCGATTAAATAAGCAACATTTTTGAAAAAAAAAAAAAAAAAAACATAAAGTAACTCTGTACTGTTCTCACGTGATGTCTGATTTTAAATGGCTCAAAACATCAGTATTATTGGCTGAACAATGCTAGGATCACCCTTGTATGATGTCCTATACTAGATAAGCCCCCGCTTGTGTGAAAAGACAGTAGGTTCAACAATATCGGACTCACATCCCCCTTTAATTGTTACGATGTTCAACACTAATGATATTTCCAAACATTTTTTTATTTGTTTTTATTGAGAAAATCAATGGTTTTATTCTTTAACAACATCGCTTAATTAGATTATTTTTCTATGATAATAATTTAAAAGGATTATAAGGTGCGAGATCGGAATTTTTAAATAATTCTGAATCACTTTATGAACTCGAGACTTCTTACAATATGAATGAATACTTAACCAACTCACACAAGAAACTTTGGAAAATCGTTGAATTAGATTATTTTTTTTGAGGTGAGAGCTGACTATTCTTTGTTACATAGTGCCAGGCATGCATTATGATATGAAATCACTTTTCAATTCATGCATGATTAGTGAAATGTCCTTGGAGAAACTTTGTACCAGTCTACTTGATGTTTGTCAAGTTTCTGTTTTTTTTTAACATTACTAGTTTACCCTACACTCTATTGTCTTCGTACGGATAAAGGACTTGATGTTGGAATGTGAATGAGTTGCTTCGACATTGCTTGTTGTGCCAAAATCAATACCATCACTTTTTAGAAAGTTAGTAGAGACTTTTCTCCGCTAAACAATGTTCAAAACCGTAATATCCAAAGCATTTTTGTTATTCGTTCAATGTTAATATTCTTATAACAATATTAAAAGACATCAATGATCTTAAATATCATAAACGTGAAATAAAATAGATTCAATGATATGGACCCATCTTCTATTGACAGTGGTTTTTAACATCAGCGATATTCCAAGCATTCCATGTCATTTTTCCTTTTCCTTGGCAAGCTAATCACATTCACAACACACTTTCAAGTCCACTAAATTAATCCTAAACATTGGTCTGAGACAGCTGCAAACTAGACACAATCAAAGAACAAATGAAATGCAATGAAAATGTTGAATTATGTACATGGAAAAAAATAAAAATAAAAGAACAACAAACAAAAGGGAGGATCTATATATATATATATATATATATATACGCTCTTATGACAAACACTTTGCTCAGCAGTCCTTGATAGTGAAATTCTGAGATTTTTTTGTTGACTTCTGTTATAAAATGGGCCACGATGCAACATATGGCAACGGTTTGAAACTTTTCTTTTAATTCTGTAACGCATTTAATAACAACATTTCTCAAAAATTTCTGCCAATTCTGGCTCTCTCTCTCTATATATATATATAAGTTCTGCTTCTCAACGTTTCTTTCTTTCTTTCTTTCTTTCTTCCAAGACTTATAATTAAACCAAGGCTCCAAGAATGCAATCCAAACTCTCTGTCGTCTCAAAGCCATCATCTTCAATCAACAGACACTCATTTGCGTCATCAAACTTCGCCTGGGGAAATTCCAACACCGCCTCAACAGGTGTTTGACACAAACGGGACTGGCCGTCCGGGAATGAGAACTCTATACCCGCCGGGGTGGTTATGGTGGTGGCTGAGGTGGTATCGCCGACCAGCAGTGACATGAACACGTCTTCTTCGAATTCTCGGCACTGGTCTGATTTCGACACGACCCCGTCTTTCATCCACGGGAAATCAAACACTCCCTGTGCCGCCATGTCGGAGTGATCATACCCCGGCGAGCCGGAACTAGTACTACTCAAGTCGGTCGCCGTGGTGGTGACATCATTGGTGCTAATGTACCCTTGTTCTTCTCTGATCTTGGCCCGCTTATTCTCGGAGAAATTGTTCATGCCTTGATCTTCGTCTCTTGTTCTCTTCCTCCCGTCTTGATCCATATCACGGAAGGCTTTAATTCTGCTTAATTCAAACGAAAAAAAAAAAAAAAAAGACGAATCAAATAATATAAGTCATGACTCGTTACATCATGCATATATGTGTGTGTGTGTGTGTGCGTGTGCGCAAGATAAATGAATGAGGAAAAACTCCTAATAGCAAGAAAAGCAATCCTGAAAAGGAGATGAAAATGGCGTTTTCAATACATGTTTGACATTTTTTTAGAAAGAAAGGCAAGAGAAGAGAAGAGAGAGTACTGTGAATGTGAAGCTGTTGTTGATTTTGTTGTAACGTTTGCTGGAGAAAAGAATTGATGGTGATGATAATTATTATGGCATTTTAGAAATATATATATACATATATATATATATATATATGTGCTTTTCTCACACGCTACGCCATTTTAAGCTAAACCGTCTTCGACCACACAGTGTTATCTCACGCTTTTCACCCGTTCTTCTCTCCCCCCCTCTCTCTCTCTCTTTCTACTTTCTCTCTCTTCAAAGCTAGAACCAAATGAAACCGATGAGTTTGGTTAGTTTCCTTTTCTTGCGTTCCTTTAACTCTCTCTCTCTCTCTCTCTTGATTGTTAGTTTCTAAAAACCCACAAGCAAAAACCATTCGGCAAAATATAGAGCGGATTTCCAACTTTTATCTTTTTAGTATTATTAAAAAATTTTCTCTTTTCTTTGATTTTGTCTCAATTTGCCAAAATCTCCACCGTTGTGACACCTCCCAAAATTCTCCCCCACTCCTTTCCTATTCTGTCGCGTCCTGGTCACCAACATGATAACGGACGTCCCACCGCCATTTCGTAAGCTCCCATATTGAACAAGGATATACGTAAATGTTTGAGGAATTTTAGCTTCATATTAGGAGAATCTCCTACGTGGAATTCAATATCAAATGAAGATAAAACACCTTTTTGTATTTTTTAGTTTTTGCAAACTAATAATGATAGGAATACCGACTCCTATCTCAAAATTTTTTTTTTTTCATACCTATCGATGTTATCGAAAATGTGACAACCCGTTATTATGAAAGTTGGTTAAAAATATATTTTTATTAGAATTAATGTCCCTAACATGTGTTGATAACCATAATTTCGGGACTTGTTATAATCGAAAATACTTTTCAACATTACAAAATACAATTCTCAGACAGTCCGTCGATATGAAAATTAATGTGATGTGTGTGTAGGGTAGGTATTTCCACTAAAATAATGATATCCTTATCTTATTACTTTTGAATGAGTCACAAGTTCACAACGCGGGACATGATTTGGCAATTTTCTGTTAGAAGGAACAAAAAAAATCTCCATTTTTGGTGCAATCTTCAGAGAGACAACGGATACGCGCAGTTGAGCTCATCTTTCTTGTTGACGATGTTCATGTCACGCGTCTTTTCCGCCTTTAACACATGAGAATACTCGGCGCGTGTATTCTCCATCGTGTCCTTTAGGTCATTCAGAGGGTAGTTTATGGTGATCTTGCTTCCAAAAGTAACCTTTGAAATCAGGATGCCAAGTTGGACTCGGACTTGGACAATCATGTAGTGGATTAACGTCCATTCCACAATGCTTTTCATACTTCAGACTTGTCTGACTAATTAAGCACTGAAAAATCAGCACTACCAATAGTCTCCACATGAACAAGAGCCCTCACGGAAGTGATGGAAACGGTTGGTATCTCTCACGATGATTTCTCTTGCAACCACCTTCGAGACATACTTGATCGCAGAGTGACAATCCCCACAGACCCTAATGTTCTTCTTGATCCGTATGGTGGATCCTGGAGGTGTGTTTAGGAGAGCAAATGCCAGAGCAAGTTTCTCGCTATGATACTGCAGCTTCACTTCCCTTTCCTGCTGGTCCACAAACAAAAGCACGTGACTTGTATCTGGGACATATCCTATCTCCCTGATTTTTCCGCTCATCTTCTCCCACATCTTGCGGATCTCTTCCCATTGCGGATGTGTGTCATCGTTTGCAATAAACATGTGGACTGAATTCTCAATTTCCACCCAACTACATGCAGGTTCCTTTTTGACTCCACTCTCTTTCATCATCTTTCTCACTTTTACAGCTTCATGCCATCTACCGGCGGAGGCATACATGTTGTATAGCAATATATGGGGTCCCGAATCATGAGGGTCAAGCTCAAAAACACGTTCGGCAGCATAAGCGCCCAACTCCATATTCTTGTGCATCCTGCAAGCGCCAAGCAAGGCTCCCCAGACAGCTGCAGTGGGTTCAATAGGCATTTCACTTATGAACTTCTGAGCTCGATCAAGTAGACCTGCCCGGCCAAGAAGATCAACCATTGTCACATAGTGGGAAACATCTGGCTTTACCTTGTACTTATTCATCAATTCAAAATAGTGCTGCCCTTCATCCAAAAGCCCAGCATGGCTACAAGCAGTCAAAACAGAAAGGAAGGTTATATCGTTTGGTTCAACTCCACTCGTCATCATTTCTTGAAAATGCTGCACTGTTTTCTTACCGAGCCCATGTTGGGCATATCCGGTAAGCATTGAGTTCCAGGAAACTACATCTCGCTTGACCAACCTATCAAAAACTTTCTTGGCATCCTCAATGCTGCCTGATTTCGCATACATGTCAAGAAGAGTGTTTCCAACAAAAGCAACTAGTCTACCACCAGACTTAATCACATGTGCATGAACCCACTTTCCCTGCTCTATAGATCCCGTACTAGCACAAGCAGAACACAAGCTAGAATACGTAAAGTGAGTAGCTTTAAAATCTTCCCTCTGCATCTTGCAGAACAGCCTGAGGGCATTCTCTGTTTCACCTCTTCTCGCGTGCCCAGCAATCAAAGCATTCCAAGACACCTCATTCTTGGTCACCAGGCAATCGAAGATCGACCAAGCATCAACCATATGACCATACCTAGCATACATGTCCACAAGAGAACTACCCACATAAACGTCTGAATCATACCCACACTTCAAACAATATGCATGAAGTTGCCGGCCACGCTTATCAGTAGTCCCGTTCCCGGAAGCCTTTAACACGCTGGAGATAGTGAACTGGTTGGGCTCCAATCCACGCCGCAACATCTGAGGAAACAAAACAAGCGCTTCCTCGGCCTGATCATTCTGAGAATAGCCAGTGATCAAGGCAGTCCAAGTAACCATGTCCTTCAGAGGCATTTCATCGAACACCTTACGGGCATCCTCAAAACTCCCACATTTAGCATACATGTTGAGAATGGTGTTCCCAATGACGAGGTCATCTGTGAACTGGGAATTCAGAACATGGGCATGGACCATTTTTCCTTCCCTCAACTTCCCCATTTGAGTACATCTCTTCAGCAACTTACTGTAAAAAGTACGATCAGCTTGCATAGAACCCTGGTCAATCAAGTCCAGAACATGAAGCCCAGCTCCAGAATTGTCCTGGCTCTTGCGAAGAAGGTCCTTATCTTGAATTACACGAGTAGTGTACCAATCTTCGGCTTCCCAAACCTCGGAATCTGTGAAGATAGCCGGACTAACGAACGTTCTAAACCGAGCAGATACTAAAATTTGCCAAAAATGTTTTCTTCTACAAAAGATGAGCTTCTTCATGATTTTTTCATCACATAAACTCACAATAGGTACGACTGTAATAAAATAACATTGTTAATTCCGAAATAGAAATATAGCTCGAGAAAGTTACAGAGAAAAATCCACAAGAATTACGTTAGAAAATCAATAAGAAGCAGATTGCAGAGTCGGTGTCGAAAGTCTATTTTTGGTGGGAGGGAAAGTGTTGCAACATTCCTGTAAACGACATGATTGAAAGTTAATTGTCGTTTTTCTTTTGTTATGTACTAAAGTCAAATGTCGTTTGCTTTGCTGTCGTCGAATTAGAAATTGACGATTTTAAATTTCTGAAAAGATTTTGGTACCTGCAGTTCCATATTGTTATACCTTCATGTTCGGAATGTCTTATTTAGATATTATATTATTTTTTAAAAAATATCATTCAAGTATTTTGAGTCTCCTTTTTAAGCATAAAATAATAATTTTACTCTTTTAATTTTTTTTAAACTAACCTTGACACATAAAGGGTAGAATTGTCATTTTATGTCTCAAAAAAGATTCCAAATTGAAAAGCATATTAACCAAAGAAGGTACCAATTATTATATATTTTTTTCCCAAAAGTTTATCGTCGTTTTCCTGCTCCAAAAGTTTGTCGTCGTTTTCCTGCTGTTCATTTGCTAGACTGACATAAGCTGCTGTCGCTTAATCCTACATGACGTGCTTTTCGTTCTGTGAACCTCGTTGACCATTTAACCTTATGGCATTTACCCTTTAGCATTATTATCTTCCAAATTTATCATCCTTGCAATTTATCTGTCTAAGTATTTAACTTTTGACAATTCACTCACCAACTTTTTAGCATGTATTTACAGAGGCGGAGTGCCGCCCCCCAAATAAAATTAATTATAAAATTTGTTTAGATTTTTGTAAATGTTTCAATTATGTCTCAAGATTGGATTTCTAAATTTACATCATTTCAAACTTATAACTCCAAGTGATCCTGTAATCGCCCACTTGATAAACTGAAGCTGAAAATCTTTTCCCCTGTGACTCCCCACTTTATGATACAGGTTTTACCCACTTCTCTTCACAACAAACTCGTAAGCTCTTTATATCCTCCCGATTTCATCTCTATAATTTCTTCCCTTTTCTTTTTATGACAAATATTTCCCTTTGATTTAATGCCTTTTTTTTTTTTTTTTTTTTCAACACTAAAAGTGTATGCAATGACTTTCCTGTTTGATGTCTATGCAGAACTTTTCTTTCCTTTTCTTTTCTTTTTTCCTTCTTCTTCTTCCTCCTCCTCCTCCTCCTGGAAGATGTATGTGTAGAACTTTCTTTTACGAATTTAATAAAAAGGGTTACCTTAAAATCTTTCAAAAACATTATTTCCCTGAAATATCCCAAGTACTATTATGACTTATGAGCAAGCCTGATTTCTTTCTCTGCATAAAAATTTGTAGTTTGATCCAATACTTTGTCATTTCTTTTTTTTTTTTTGGCTTTCATTAAGCAGAGCCTTCCCAGAGAATTTATAATGACATATGGAAAAAAAGGCATCGAATCCGGTGGTTATTAGGGTACCAAGTGGGGCAGAATGGAAAATGGGATTAAGAAAATATAATGGTGATGTTTGGTTGGCCAAAGGCTGGCCAGAATTTGCCAAACACTATTCCTTACAAGTTGGGTATACGTAGTTCTTTAGATACAAAGGGTGGTCTCGATTCGACGTTGTCATAATTGGTTTTAGTGGATTGGAGATACAATTCGCTATTGCTGCTGATTCAGCCCGTTCAGCCCGTTTTAATAAGCCCGGCAATGATGACGGTGACGATGATGAGGTCTCTTCTCATCCCCGCGTGAGAACGGAGGAGAAATCGGTGCAGCCATTTTGTTGCACTCAGAAAAGAATGAAAATAAACTTTGGAGATACTCCAACTGGTTATGGTGGTCATGAAATGAAGCCTGACAATCCAATGAGCATAGGAGATTATTTGCGTAGCTGCAAGTCAAAAGAAATGAAATGGAACTCGGTGCCGCCATTTTCTTGCACTCAGAAATTAATGGAAGGTAGTCAAGAAATGAAACCTGAGAATCCAATGATCAAGGGCAAGTCAAAACAAATGCAAGGCATGGAAAACTTTTGACCTTTTTATTTTTTTTAATTATTTTTTTTCCTTTCTTGTTTCTCCAAATTGCGTGTTAGTGCTCAAATTTTAGTTTCTATGTTCTGTTATCTCTTTATTCATTGTAGTTGAGAGTCATGATAGAGAACCACAGGTTCGTAGAACGCAACAGCGCTCCTTGAGTAGCGCTCAAAAGGCCAAAGCTCTATCTAGAACTACAGATTTCACTTCTCAATATCCACATTTCAAGGTTGTCATGCAGAAAGTGCATCTTGAGGAGAAATATATCTTGATAAGCTTTCTTTTCAAAACTTACTTTAGTTAAATAGGGTTAGATCCGTTTTTACCAATTTACCAAATTTGATTAAATTACCAATTTAATTAAATTATCGAAAGAGTAAATAAATAAAGAACACATGTAATTTTTATGAAGTTCGATCACACCTATTCCTCGAGGCCATGCCCAGCTATCGAATAATACACTAATATCCAATGATTACAAGTACTTTTGGATTTATACAACCCAAAAACTCTCTCTTCCTATTGTCATCGGTCGTCTTGAACCTATAAGCTAGATCTATTCGGCGAGCACCACTCGTCTTGTCGTTAAACTCCCTTTAACTGAAAACATATTCTCTCGAAAGCTTCAAGTTCTTCTCCCAAAGAATGATAATGTCTCCTCCCGAAGACTCTAAATTCTTCTCCTGAAAAATGAATAATGACCACACGAACTAAATCTCAAATATGCATGAATTTCCAAGCATCCCCATGTGTATCCTTCATGAAAACCCCAGCAATAAAATCTTCAAAATATCTTCAATGAATATCTTCTTGATTAAAAATACGATCATTAGAAAATCTTGGGATATTTTGAAATTCTAATGTGACTAGGATTAAGAATCCTACATAAATTAGGTTTTCCATTTAAATTCAAATCCACAAGATATCATCCACGTTTTTTATAATGATTTGCAGCATAATCTTCTCAATTCAAACTTCAAATTTGTGAATTCACGTGACTGCATGCTGATGTTGTAACACATGTTGGAACACCGATTGAGACACTGAGAAAAACCGAACTAAACCATTGTTTTTGGTTTACCTAAACAAGGTGCCATAAATGCCAACACCTAAAAACCTAACAAATAGTATTTATTTAATTTCAGTATTTGATAAAGAAACGTTCTCAATATCGTTGTATTTGTTTTTGTTTGTCCCTCATTATGTGTTCTCATCGAGGCTTTTCTTTCTTTCTTTAATGAATTTGGTGATTTTGGTTATGCCAGTAGGTTTCTGGGTGGAACATCTATATAAAGTCCAACATGATGCTACTCTTCATGTTTCCGATGGGAGCACTTGGACCGTGGGGATTAATCTCAAAGATGTTGGTACAGATTCAAGAAGAATTTCGTTCGAAAGAAGTGGTTGGAGGGAATTTGCTGAGCACAATGATTTGGAGCTTGGGGATGTTCGTATATTAGAGCTCATAAAAAAACATCATGCACAGTGATAGAACCGAGAAGGAGATGATCAAAATAGCCAACTATCCCAAGGTGAGTTGAATCACAAATATAATATCGAGGAAGGGTACGAGTTTGGTCTATATATGTTATCAAGATCACACTAATTACTCGTTTACGAGCCTCTTGGTTTTCAGCTGACAAGAGTGCAGTTAATCAAGATCAGCCGAAGAAAAGTCCGAGTGCAATTGAAACGCCAAGTACTTCACACAAGGATGAAACCTGCAATATTCAGTCCCCAGTGGACAATACTGGAGTGGAAGTAACTGAACAGGGAAATCGATATCGAACCAGGAAAGTATTCGGAGTGTGAGAAATTTTTATTCCGAATATTCAAGAGAACAATCACCAAATAAGTACTGAAACTCGGCTCATTTAGTGCAGGCAAAAAGTTTGGAAACTCTGAATCTAAAGATCAGACCGGCGGCCAGATGCAACCGATTTTATCAAATCCTTGCTTGGAGATGCATGCGTCTTCCGTTCAAAATCTGGTATTTAATCATAGATAGAATGTTCTTTTGCCAAGTCACGATAATCCTGCACATTTTAATTAAAACATTATAAGATTTGGCCAACATTTTTCTGCAAATATGTTTCTCTAGCCAAGCACAAATTAGAAGTTGTCTTACTCAGATAACTTTGGACTTAAGTAGCATTATCCTCGCGAGTTAGGTAACGATAGCTCTCTTACCATCTTAACTTGTACATCATGTGCCGAGTACTCATTTGCAGGGAAATATTTTGAACCAGCATCACAAGACTCTGAAACTTAAGGTGGGAGAGGAAATGTGGAAAGTGACGGTTCAGGTGGATATATTTTCTCCGGTGGATGGTCTGAATTTATAATGGAAAACCATCTACCACAAGGAGAGAATTGCAACTTTGAGTTGGTCAGAAGTGTTTTATTAACAAAAGAAGTGCCGTAAGTAGAGTACTGAAAGCACTTGTTTAGAGTTTAGCAAATTTTGTGAGGTCATTGCTGCAAAGTTAACTAACGATTTTACTTAAAAAATCCTCAAGAATGATGTGAAATCTTACATTGGTTAATCAATCAGAATCCATATGCATTCTTGCTTATCATCTGCTGGCATACAGCGGGAAAAAATATTGCTACCTGTAAACGACATCTCGTTTAGCGTTTGATAGCTAATTGTCGTTTTCAAGCTATTTGTGTGCTAAAATGACATGTCGTTTCTCAGCTGTCGTTAGATTCTACAACGACATACTTTAAATTAGGTAAAGTTGAGTTTAATCGTCGTTTCTAGATGTTTCTGTTTAAGGTGAACCGGGTAACCAAAGTCGCGATTAGAACAAAAGGAAGTTCGCTGGGATTGTATTCATTTCCCAGAGGTGCTGGTTCGACTCCAGCTCGTGACAAGGCCTTGGTCATATAAATGTCTCGGCGCCTCCATTTTCTCGTTAGACGGATGACTCCCCCATTCCATTGCAGGTAAATACGGAGTAGGATCCACTCAGGCAGCTGAACTTCTTTGTCTATTTATCAATACCGGCTATGTTTATTATTATTATTTTTAATCCGACGACTTGCTTTTCATTAGGTAAAGCTTATCCTTAATTATGACATTCAAAACCCTAATTGTGAACAAAAACGACAATTCGTTTGGTATTCAAAATGTTGTCGCATACGTTCGTCTTTGGATTTTTTTCCTTACGGAATGAAAAACAAAGATTTGTTCTTATTACTCAAAGATCTTCGTTTCTTATTAACATGTCGTTTGTCTGTAGTTTCTGTCATTTAAGTCTATTGAATTTGTACATCTTTCTACAGGTAATACTAAGGAATAAACTTTAATCCCAACTTTTTAGTACCAATTCATGTTTCATATTAGTAAATACAAACAATTGATGTGGTAATACTTTAAACACTTACTAATAAAAAATGACAATTCATATATACATAAATTGGTATTCAAAAGTTAGGATTATAATTGATATCCTTAATATTTTTCTTCTATATTCAAAAGTGAGATTATAATTGATATCCCTATTATTTTTCTTCTATATGGCATTTTGTACTCGTTTACGAGGATAAACGACATTTTATGGTATCCTGTCTTTTATGTTTAAGCAATCGGAATAAGTGTTCCAACATTGAGGGCGTCTTACCCGGCGTTTGAAAGTTTGTTGTTTTTCTACTTATTAAAATGACACGTCGTTCAGTTCTGAACAATTTCGTTCTCTAAGGTTTGTCGTCCGTTGAAAAATGGACAACAACATGTTCCAGAGAGGGAGAGAGAACAATTTTACGGCTTTTTGTCGTCTAGTACAGAAAAAGGACAATTTGGTCGCGTTAAAATTGTTACACATAGTTAATTTCTTGCCCGTGTTTATTCAAGTTAGCTAAACCACATGCCGTTTCTAATCTTACATTTTGCTGTCGTTTATGAAGATATACGACATGCCGTTCACGTTTCAGGATTTTCTGTCGTTTCATATTTAAGACAAACGAACACACGAAAGTCAGGGGGGCCAAAAAACAAAAAACAAAAAAAAAAATGCCTCCAAATTTGTTGAGATTCCTTTTACTAATTTAATTTTACATCCCCATCAATTCAAGGCCATTTCAATGGCTGCTGGAAAAAAGGGTTTAAGAGCATGTAAAAATATAAACGTCAACAGAACATTTCCAAAACATTTTTACACATGATCAAATACAAACAGCATAAACGCACTTTTATTCTTCTCCCGACTAAATTTCCTAAGATTTCTATACAGCGAAGCTCCACTTACAAATCACCAGACGAGGGGCAAAACAATCATTTACAGCTCATTAACACAGAGTTGATGACGTGCATAAGAAGTCGGATGCTATTTGCATCCTGCGCAGCTGTAGTGGGTAGGTTTCGATGATGACTGAGTCTCTGATAGACTTCTTCGAAGATTGGCCGACCATGCATCATGATCAACGGATCTGCTGGATTTATGGCCAAGGCCACCTCTGTCATCCAAGCAAGCTTTCTCGGTTTATCATTGCTAATGTCGCAGGCCAATTGCTGGAGAAGGGCCAACAGAACTCCTTGGCTTAGAGGGAGTGGCACCAGTGACAAAATGCCCTGTAAATCAGCCTGGTGAAAGAAGAAGAACGAAACCCGATCAGATTTACCTTAAGCGATAAAATCCAGTTATACGGTAGTATTAAATTATTTTATGAACCTCTATCTAAACTCTGTGACTTATATGCAGAAGATGTCACAATTATGCATCTGCACTACAAGCAAAAGCAAAGAATACCTGAGAACACAACCAGGAAACTATGGAAACATCACTCTTGTGCAGGGCTCCGGTGAATGCTTCCTCAAATTTGCGCTCCGCAATTAGCCTGGATAGTTCTTTAATTGGGTCAACAGGTGCTTCGGCCTAACGTACAGATTTGACCATCCAAATGTTAGATCTCTCTGAAAAATAATCAGGAGAGAGAGAGAGAGAGAGAGAGAGAGAGAGAGCACCGTTTCGTGTAGACCACCAAGTGGTCCATTGCTCAACTGCGTTGCCAATGGATTTGCTGCTTTTGAGCTACCACCAGCAGCTGCAAAGGCTAGCAGCTTACGTTGCCCATCAGCTAGTTCTCCACTCAAAGTTCGAGTTATTGTTGATGCTGAATTAATTGCATCCTGAGAGTGTGTGACAACACAGATTGAGAGCAAAAACACAAAAAATATAACCAGAAAATGTAAAAATAGCAAACAAGGACGCAGCAAGCATTTGAAGAACCAATCAAAAGCATGTAAAAGTTCAAAGAAAGTATCATATAGAAAGAAAATGTCTGAGTAGTTACAAACTAGAATAATCTGTTAAGTTAAACGTACCCTCAGAGCAGCAGCCAGTGGAGAATGCGTGGACTCAAACTGCTGCTGAGCAGCACTTGAATGTTTGACAAACCCTTTCTGAAATGTGGCATCAACTTGTTCAAACATATTTTTGCATGACATCTCAAATGAGGGAATTATAGAGGCTTCCAAACTCGATCTTAAGGCATCCTGAAATTTTTGATTCCATAATTACGATCAGAGCAGAATAAGTTCAATAAGCAGCATAAAAAAATTGATAATTTAATACTATTGTAACATGCGACAAAAAATGCCTCTGATTACTCAAACTAACATGGGAAACTAGAGAAGTAAGATATATTTTAGGAATTTTGGATAGGAGCTTTGAAGGTCGTATCTAAACATCGTTACGCAGTGGTGATAACTATAAATGATCATGACAACGGTGATGAGTGAGGACAAACTATCACCATAGGGATGACAAATTATTTTCAACACCTTAGAGTGAAAGTTAAAGCTAAAAAGAGAACTAAAATAATTTGGCCCAAAAAAAAAAAAAATCACATCATTGGTTAAAAAAATTGGAAATTTTTATAAACTATCTATCACCTGAAGCGCTTGCTTCCCAGAAGTCTGAAACTGTGCTTGGATTTGCCGGGTCAGTGTGGCTTCGAGTTTTGAACTAACTGCTTTCTCCAATTGATTCACTGCCTTTTCTCCTACTCCTTTCTGCAGCAAAACAGAGAAAAAGAAATTTATTTGCAAACTAACTTTATTTTGTCTGGACTACCTGTAGTTTAAAAATGCATTTCAATAAGCAAACCCATCATATCATTTAGACTGGAACATGAAGGAAACAAGGCAGTCCCGGGAAAGGCACTCAAAATGATTTCAAGAAAATATTTACATTATCTATAAGGCTTCTGACATAGTCATCTTTCAAATTATTCTCTACTATTTGTTGGAAATGGCTACATTTTGTGCAAAGGCTCCATTTACAATGGTGGACTTCGCCAAGAAAAGAAACAAGAGGCAAAACAAAAACCAATCCAGAACACCTTCAAACAGTTAAAAACTTAAAAAGATTAAATATCCGAACCTGGAAAGATTCTGTGATAGATGCAGATACGGTTTTCTCCGTAATTTGAGTTATTGAACGAGCTACATTTGGTCCAATAGCAGCTATTTCCTTCTTGAGGGTTTTCTCTAACATGGTTGGCAAGTCCCTGTTTATAGAATTGGTGATCAAGTTTGTTAACTGCTGAGTACGTTCTCGTTCTGACTTCTCTTGCTTAGCATTTTCTTCCAGGAATCGAGCCCACAAAGCTTCTGAATTAGCCTTGACAACTCTCTCCAAGCTCCGGCATAGGGATCCCTCTAGTCGTCTACCTTCTTTGGTTACTGGACCAGAAACAATCGCATTCATCTGTTTCTGTAGTTCTTTCTGTGCACCGATTAACTGGAACATGTAATAAAATGTTAAAACACATATAATTACATTAAGGAAACAGAATTATGCAGTGGAGCTAATTATAATTTCTACTCTTTCTAATGAAGGAATGAAATCGTCACAATTTCTTCTAATTAATAATGAGGTAATTTAGCATTGAACATCCAAAGTTGAATGAACGATAGATCTCCTTACAAGCCCAAACAGCACGGGGGCATTGCAAGCAATCTAGGCTCTATGAGAACTTCAGAAGTTACACGTGACATTCGGCAGAAACAAAACTTTTTAGTCAAAGGTACACTGATTGCAAGGTGGAAACAAGTTAATGAATTAAAAGAAGATAACCAATTTAAATATACTGCTTCGGTTCTGATGTACAGCCCATCTAGTGAATGCAAAACCCTTAACACGAACAGTTCAGAAATATGCAATAAAAGATTATTGTACAGTGAACTGATCATCTGTAAGCTCATCAAACCGTACAATCATAACAGTAGTATGAGAATATTCCGAAAATTACCTGATCCAGCATATCCTTCATAGCTGATAACTGGGGCAAATTAGCCTCCCCAGGTGGGGCATCTGAACTGCCATCAGGACCATTGGACGAACCCGTGGAGTTAAAAGGGCTTGGGGAAGAGGAAGATGGACCAGATACTTGAGAATTTTTTCCCTTCTGCTTTTTCCCTTTTGTAGCTTGGACAGGGGTTGTTACGGGAGTTTCTGATTCACCAGCCTTGGAAGGGACATCTTTTGTCGTATCTTGAACTTCTTCCCTATCGTCGTTAGAAGGCTGTTGTGGTGTTTCAATAACACCAAGATCACTAGTCTTGTCAATTCCTTCCACATTATATGTTTCAATGCGATAATCACGTGCCATCAGAAAGCCAAGACCTGAGGCCTGTGAGTAAAAAGCTTTTCCCTTTTTTTGTGCAACATTTTGGGATTCTATATGGATGTCGGCGCCATCATTTTTATAAGCTCCTGTTTCACCAATAACTTTAACCTCCACTTCGGTGCTCCCTGCATCATTGTTAATAACAACATCCTGAACCTTTGTCTCCAAAACACTCGCACCCTGACTGGTTAGAGAATGCTCAGAAGATGAAGCAGCAGTAGATAGTATCTCTGATGGAGTTACAAGATGTGTAGGGTGTTTAAACGCTACAGCAGGACTAGAAACGACAGAAATATCATTCTGAGTACGAAGATTGTCACCTGTGGGAGGTGCATCAGTAACGCTATCTTTGACAAAGTCCATTCTCTGGCCGAATGAATGATCAATAACTGGCTGATCACCACCCTGATCCTTGGGAGTCGGACTAGTCTCACTGCCATTGGGTAAACTCCTAAAACCAGACAAATTACGTGTTAATCTTGGACTCAAAGGAAGAGGGGGTGGTGATGGAACCACTTCTTCGCTTCCAAGCTCAGATGTCACGGCCATTGGCCTGTGATCCACTGCAGAAGAAGAAACTTCTGGCAAGCTTGTACTCTCAGACGAAGACATTTTTACAAGATGGCTTGCTGAGGGGGAACTTTCAGAGGGTTTACTTTTATGGTACATGTCCAGCGTAGTGGAAACATCAGCAGCATCAAAAGGATTAGAGGCAGACTTTGTCTTCTCCAATTCCACATTTTCTATAGGTGGTGGCAGGCACTGGGATAAGTCCAATGCGTACTGCTGAATAGCTTGTGTTTGGACACAATAGACTTGTACGGCATTCTCTCCATCTGGTAAGCTATCACTTGTTCCAGTAAGACTCAGAATAGGCATTGTGACGGTAAACTCAGCAATGTAATCCATGCGAGTTGCAGCTGGATTAGGCCCATACTCTATATGTACAACATAAATGGCATTCTTTTTGGCATTTGCAAGTAGAAATAGGCCTGCTTGAGGCAACGCAACAACTTGATTAAAGAATGCCTCCTCAAGTTTAGGCTCTGCAGAACTAATTATTTCCAAAGTCTGAGTACACCGCCATGATTCAGCATCACTAGGCAAGAGCCACCCCTCCTCACTTGTGGAGGTCCACATCTTGACTTCCCTATTCAGGGGACCCTGTAAATGGGGAAACAAATTAAAAGATTAGTTCAGCATGTGCAATCAGAAAATGATTTTTTTAATCTTTTTCTTAAAGTTTTTATAGCATATCAAAATATTGAAGGCGGAAGGAAAAAAGCATATACCGCAGTGATAAGCACAATGTGCTCCGGACGGTGAGGGGCCGTTAAAAATGTCACCGAATGAACAGGACGACCATCATGTGGTTGTAGCACAGCGAGTGGTGATGCCTTGCGGTCTCCCCATATCTTCACCTGTCACAGCATAAGAAAGTGTGCTAAGTGATCAAACAAAATAGAATCACATATAAACGGTCGAAGTTTGCTACAATAGTCGTGCATTCATATAATATGAAGCCTGGCATATGCAAAAAGTTTCCTCCTAATCATTGCCCCAAATTTCATGATAGATAAACCACCGTCTTTTAGATGTACTATAGTAGCTTGACTACATAACTCCTATCCACCATTAAGCAAATAAAATTATAATAACTGCTTGACCATTTGATTATCACCAGTCCCATCGTTTCACATATTCCCAACAGGTATATTTAGCTTCTAACTTTATTTTTCTTTTTTTTTTTTAAGGGTGTGACGTTTGGGCCAGTGGCAGTAGAGTATCACCAATTGACTGGTTTTATGAAAACCCAACTAGGAAGAGAAAGATAAAACTGCAAGACCACAATGCAAAGTGGTGAAGAAGAAAGCATATACCAACCATGCCATCTATTGATGCTGAAGCTAACCGGCTGGTCATCCATTGGCACATTGACAACTCGGTAATTTCAGCATCATGCTTACCAACTAAGACGATCCCTTCAACCAGCTTATCAATGGGACACTGAAGAGGCTCCTCTGCAGAAAATGTTTTGCCTCTTCCAACTCTCAGTGTATCAATTCTCAGGATGCAGTTTCCTATTGCAACCATCAAAATTTCCTGTAAAACAATTATTGCCAACTAAGTCACAGCCCCAATAAAGCTAACAACCAGACTAGCCAGACATGCAGAAAAAATTTGTAGGATAATAACATGACATAAGTAGGAGTGATGCAACCACTTCATCCCAAAAGTTGCAACTGATGGGAGAGGCACAATCAAATCTTTCAAACACCAGCTAGGACCAGACTTGAGAATCTACCCCCAAGTACCATCCATTTGGACCCTTACTTCGAGGAGTCCCTCATGAATCAAATCCGTTGGCACATCCAACGGTCCGGCACAAGCACTTCTTCAAGGCCCAAGCCATATAAGCTGCCTCCCAAGTTCAAGTATGCTCCTGCATTACATAAACTGAAAACACTTACTTGTTTGTGAGGATGCCAACACAGCCGTGGATGAACGGGTTTCCCCTCTCCCACTATCTGAATGGCAAGAACGACTTTCCCAGTAATTTGAGGCTTGTCCTCCTCATCTGGGCCTTCACTGATCCTCCATATGAAAACCCTTCCGTCGACACTTGCACTAAACAGAAAACAGAAGTCACACATTATCCAAATGAAACTAATCACAAGATGAAACATGGACAAACAAATACCTGGCCAAAAGGTGAACATCCTCGGCGAAAAAAGCCATGTCTGTGACTCTCTGATAACAAAGAGAACATATATATATAATTAAAAGGAAAAAAGAGAGATAAAAAGTGATTAAATTGCTACTGCCCAACACAACTTCCATGACAGTTTTCAGAAATGCCAAAGTTCGAACTGCGGAAAAAGTCGTTTCTTTCCATCCATGGCGTTCAACCAGTAAAAGGAAATGGAAATACTCGAAATGCCAGAACAATAGCAGAGTACAGTGAGTGGACAACCAACCTGAGTGTGGCCTTTAAGCAGAGCTCTCAGAGCAGTATTGATGTCAAGAACCCTAATCGCACCGGGCTTGAGGCCGTAGCAAATGTAAGACCTGTTCACCGCAATCTGACGGCCGACGAAGAGCGCCGGATCGGAACCGTACTTGGTGATCGGAGTGACCTCGAGCTGAGGCTGCGCTTCGCCCAGCAACCTCACGGAGACGTCGTAGACAAAGCGCTCGCCGATCAAGTGCCGTCCCCTGGGGAGCTTCCTGCTCGGTAATCTCATCGGCGTCGGCGGCGACGAGTCGAAGGGCGGCGCCGAAGACGACGGCTGCGGCGGCAGCGGCGCAGAGGGCAAATCGTGAGGCTTCTGAGTGTTCAAGAGGGCCATCAAGCGAGCGCCGCCGGAGATGTTGGGGTTGGGAGAGGAAGACGGCGGCTGCGGGGAGGGGGGTCTAGGGCTCGGCGGCTGCATAAGGAAAGGGTGGGGCGGGACGCCGGTGGACGGCGGGTAGGAAGCGGAGGTCGTCGGATATGAAGGCGGCGATGAAGCGACGTTGTTGAGATTGGCGGGTGTGGGGACAGGGAATGTGGGACCCGAAGAGGAGGGTTTGAAGAGCTTTTGAAGGTCGAACAGACCACCGTCTTGTTGTTGTTGAACAAGATAGTTGTAGTTTGAGTTTGGGTTTGGATTGGTAGTCCCACCTGGGGAAGCCATGAAAGGAAAGAAAGGAGAGCTTTTTGAAGGTGATAACTGATCCAGTTTTTTTTTTTTTTTTTTTTCTTTTTTCTTTTTTTTGGGGAAATGGATTACTCTCAGAAAGAATCCTCCAATGAAAATGGAAAATCTAATGATGGATTTGGATTACAACTTTTTCTTCTTTTGGTATTTCCTTTACTCTCTCTTTTTTTTTTTAATTTTAATTTTAATTTCTATTTCTTTTCTGTGTTGAATTTGGACACGATCATGATAAATGGATCTCCAAGTCTTTAAAGCGACCTAATAAACCCAGTAAGATAGACAAAAAGTAGACGAAAGACTTTGGTTATTTATTACACCTCACAAGGAAAGAAAAAAGAAAAAGGGCAGACTGTTTATATAATAAAATAAAGAGAAATGTACAGATCCATTGAGGGATGGCCAAATGACAGCAATGGACAGCAGCAAAAACAATAATCAGCAAGTGAAAGATGGGAGGATTGGAGTATTTTAAGAGGACGTTTGGTATCTCATTTGGAATTAAGATTTTTAAATTGAGTTAAGGATAAATAATTATATGATTTTTTCTTTGCCCCCATTATTTCCTTTTCTTTGTCTCTCTCAAGAGTAAAATTAAATATTTCCTTTTATTCTAATAATATTATGTCATAGAATACTGAAATGCAGCAAAGTGATCAGCTCAGTTGCTGATGACAACTCTTATCGGATTGATCCCCACGGGTTCTTTGATGATACCACAAATAAACAATGTGTGATTTGAAAATGATTGTTTTGAAAATAATTTGCGATCATTGATTGTGATTAGTTATGAAATATAAACAAAAATTAATATTAAAATTTATAGTCCTTTTAGATCATAAAATGCATTCAAATTTTTATTCAAATTAAATATTTATATTAAAATATATAATTTAAATTGTGTATCTAAATAAAAAATGTCCTGATAGTTTTTATTAAAAATAAATAGAAAGTATCTGAATAATACAAAGGTGAAAAAATGAATATGATATAAATTTTAAAGAGGTGAAAGTATAGATTTGCATCTTTTTTAGTGAATAGATCTACATTGAAGTTAAATTTTAAATAACAGTGCAATAAGAACTTCATTAGTAGTTCATCTAAATGCATCCTTAAAACATTGACTGACCCAAAAATGATTAAAAATAATAATAATTTTCACATCTCAAAAAATATGTGTAAACATTTTCAAAATCAACAGACAAGATTCCAAGAATCTCTGCGCTACAGAGCATCACTTTTATTTTTTATTTTGTACCTTTTTGTTCGGGATTTCACATGAAGGTTAGTTCCACACTACGTGAGAAAAGCTGGTCTTGTTCCTGCACAATCATGTACCTCAAATCTATGGCTTTATCTGGTATTAGAGCATAATATTTAGAATTTAATTCTAATTAAACTGTATTTTTTATTTTTACTTTTATTTTTTTAATTAATAAAATTTTTAATTAATTATTAATAAATCAATTAATTTTAATTTAAAAATTAAAATTTAATTTTAATTAAACTGTATTTTTTTTATTTTTATTTTTATTTTTTTAATTAATAAAATTTTTAATTAATTATTAACAATCAATTAATTTTAATTTAAAAATTTGACTTCTACCGACGTATCAGACAAAAGCTCACTCATGTAGCAGCAGTTATACAATTACATACATGTGATTAGCAAATATTGCATGAAAATCCACCGACCCCTTAAAGGACAATATAATCCGCCAACTCCTCCTGGGTCAGCACAAGAGAATCATTGAACATTCTTTTAAATCACAAGCACAAGATTTATCAAGATGGTCTGATATTTTAGCATGGGTTTTAAGTAAGGCAAACTGAAAATATTCACAAGCTGCAATTCCATTCAAACA
The DNA here is from genome assembly GCA_025413025.1 of Ficus hispida. Taxonomy (NCBI): domain Eukaryota; kingdom Viridiplantae; phylum Streptophyta; class Magnoliopsida; order Rosales; family Moraceae; genus Ficus; species Ficus hispida. The sequence continues at coordinate 21,285,158 of CM046361.1, forward strand.
GAACTACTTACGAATCAAACAAGTGTTAGATTTACAATCAAATAGAAAAAGGCATCATCAAGAATTGTACATTTCCCCCCCTTTTTTTTGGTTTCTTTAAAGCATTAGAAAATAAGTCATAATATTCAGACCAAGAAAAGAAGATAATAAAGAATGTCAACGGCACAACTAGACAGATTGTCTCATTGTAGAATATGAGATTTTCGTAATTCAACTGCAGCACCCTCCGGCTTGAGCGGATGAGCCGTCTCTGCCCCCTGATGGTCCAGGGATTCCACCATATCCAACTTTTATCCCGTACGACTGCAAAAGAGGGAAAAAAAGAAAATGGAGCATCAGACATACCATCAACAACTCAACTATCATCATCATAATGTTACATCACAAAAGGATTCCAGTTTAGCAGCCATGATTAGCGCCAAAATTGGGCCAAATGGATACCAAGCAAACGTATAACAAGTTTATACTACATCATTTCCAAAATACACCAAAAAAGAAAGTGAGGTTAGACGTGTTCCTCTGGTCCCAAAAAAGAATCACCATACAACATAATCAACTGCGGAAATCCATTGACATGTTCTACTAATATATTAACGGAAAATGTGAGGTGATATAAGAAAAATTAGCCCATGAGAAGGAAAAAAGGAGGACAAAAGAAAAGCCTACCTCATTTGACACATCAAAGACACCATCTTGAATCTTCTTGTATATGGTTGCAGCAGTCTTGATAAATGCCTGAACAATCACATTTGCCAGTTGGAAAGTTTTAATAGGGTAAACGCAAGAAGAATAAGTTTGTAAAAATAATGACAAACTATGCAAAGCATTATGGTTAGTCACCGACCCACCTCCTCAACATTCTGAGCAGTTTTAGCAGAGGCCTCCATGAAGATTAACCCGTGCTCCTTGGCAAATTGCTCGCCTTCTTCTGTACTAACAGCCCTCCTGTGAGCAAGATCGCACTTATTGCCAATAAGCATTATTGACATGTTAGCATTCGCATGCTGTCTCGCATCTTCCAGCCAGCTGGCCAAGTGATTAAAAGTTTCCCTCCTAAAAGTAGAAGAAATTTAAAAGCCATTAGCCCATTGCCCAGCAGTAAAAATTGATTAGCAGGTAGACATTATTACACAAATACATAAAACCATTTCATATCCTCTATATAAAGATGGTTTATGCCTTGAATCTGGCAAAGAACTCTATTCTAGTACGCTTTAAGACGAGAACATAACTTTTTATGCCAAACCCGCATCTAAAATGGAGATATGAAAAATTGACAATACACCAAAGCACAAACTTGGAAATTTTAACAAGTCAGGAAAATTTAATGATTAGGCGAACTACTTGAAGACCACAATACCGTTATTCAATTATGACCTCTTGAAAGTATTTGCCCACTTGATACGAAGATCTCGTCTTATCATACAAATGGGAATTGTTGAAACTGTTCTATTGTTTGTCTGCAAGCTAATCAAGAGCCCAATTTGAAGAAAAACAATACCTGGTGATGTCATATACAAGCAATGCACCAGCTGCGCCTCTGTAGTAGGACCTTGTAATAGATCTAAATGACTCCTGACCAGCCTGGAATACATGATCTACGAGTTCAGAATCTAATAAAACTTTGATATCAGAAACCGACAAGATTTGAAAATTTTTCAACAATTGCATATTTACCTCCAACAATTAGAGAACAAAAAGAAGCTGTAACGCATTAAAATCCAGAATCAAACTTTAAGGTTAAGTTAACCAAGTCGGAAGAAATTTTTGGGATTTACCTCAAACTAGTCCTAACATTTACTTTCGCAACGAAATGGAAGAATGATTAGAAGAAAAGAAGGAACAAACCGTGTCCCAGATTTGGAGCTTAATAGGCTTGTTATCAATGGTGATCATCCTTGCTCCGAACTCAACACCGATGGTTAAATCGTGCACCGGCTGGAATCGCTTGTCCGTAAACTGAAGAAGAAGGCATGATTTGCCAACACCTGAAAAAAAAAAAAAAGAAAAAAAAAACGAAATTGAAATAGAACCATTAAAACCGTCCACAAAATCATATATATCTCTGCCTCTCCTCTGATCATAATCTAAAAAAAAAAACCCCTAAAAATGGTAAAAAAGGGTTTTAAATTCGGAGAAAAATCGAGAATCGGATAGAATCGTGTAGAATTTGAATTGCGCATTTGGAACAATACCACTAAAAAGAAGCTAGCAATTCAATCGAATAAAATGGAAAGAAAAAAAACACAAAAAATTAAAAAAAAAAAATCAAAGCAATAGCGATGATTGCTACGGGGGAAAATATTACCAGTATCGCCGATGATGATATACTTGAAGAGATAAGCGTACGACATCTTCCTCTTCCTTTTTCTCTACGAATAGTAAGAATCAACGACGAAGTCGTTGGATCGGCGCACGGAGAATCAACGAGATCTCTCTCTCTCTCTCTCTCAAATTGAAGAAGAAAAACGACAAAGAAAAAAATGGGAAAAGTGGTCAAGATTTTATAGAAACCGAAAGCCGCAAAAGAAAACTTGGGTATATGTTTATATGAGTCTATATACGTATGTATATATGTATGTGTATATAAATACACGTATGTGTGTATATGATTAGGAAGGAAGGATGGAAGGAAGGAGGGGGCAAAAGGAGAAGAAAGAAGAGAGGAAAAGGCAAAGACAGGAGAATCGAGAGGGTTGAAAAAGCGAAAATATGAAGAGTTACAGCGAAGCAAAACTCCGATCTCGCTGTCGCTTTTTCCCCCACCCGAATTACGTAGAAAACCAGAGCCTACACCTACATCGGCCCACAACTTAACACAGCCCATTTATTTATTTATTTTTCTAAAACATTTATTTGTTTGTTTGTTTTGTCTTTATTGCAACGGGTTAATTTTTTTTTTTTTTTAAGAGATCGCACTAATTAAAAGAATATGCAATAATTTTTTCTAAAAACAAAAAGAATATGTTATAATTAGTTGATAAAAATACACTATCATTATTGTTGATAATTATATTAATTATTGATTACCAATCATAAAATATATTATGATGTGATTGTTGATAGTAAAAATGCATATATAAGAGAAGTTAAAATACATCAAAATTGTATTATTTAAGTTTTCATTTATCAAATATGTTAAATATTTAATAAATAAAATCATATATATTATAAAAACATCATGGAGAATTTTGTTTAATATAAAAATGATATATAATTAAACTTTGGCGAATAAACAATAAATAGGGTCGGGAACCGTAAACACATACGTATCTTGTAATTTTTGAGGGATTAAATTTTTAACCAATTTATTGCCCTTATCTGTTTAGATTGAGTTTTCCTCATTGCATTTAGGGTGGGTTCCGACAAATTAAGAGGAAAAATTGTCATTCCTAATATCACATTTATAAAGAATGTCGCATAATATAAGACCTAAGACCCGTTCTCAATTAGTTGTTGTGATCAAGAAACAAGACCTTTTTTTTTTTCATAAAATATGCAGATGAAGATAACTAATTCTACATATAGAATGTGACCTTTCAAATGCTGAGAGGCAAAGCATAGCAGGGCCCACCATAGACATGTTGTACTTATCCAAAGCTTACAGTAGTGACCCAAATAAGCATTAAGAAAGCTTTAAAATAGAGCAGAATTGTGTCTACATCACCATGATACAAGCTTTACATTCATGATGAAGAAGGCCTTGTAATAATACAATATCTACAATACAGAAATGACAGTCAATGTGGTGAAACTACAAAGCTCTACACAAAGCTGGGGCTTTGCCTGATATATTAAAAAATAAAAAATAAAAATTGGGACTCAATAATAGAAAGAGATGACCCAGTTAATGGCTGTGTCTGGAATTGTCACTGTCAAAAGATTGTCTTCACATCTGTACTTGAATCCCACACTTGTTGAGTTTACTGAACAAGACTTGGGCTCTGTACTGGAGTATGCTCCGAAACTACCAGTTCCTCTTCCCACGATTCGTATCCCGCTATTCGAAGAATCGCTGAAGAAGTCGACTCTTTCGATAGCTCCACCGGAGTTGTACATCTTCACCAATCCAATTGGTGCAAACTGAATGTTTTGATGGTAAACCTGCAAATTTAATCACACATAATACATATTAGGGAAAAACATTAAAAAAAAAACAAAACAAAACAAATGTTTGTTGTGTGAATATTTATGTGAAAGTGAGAGAAGCAAACCTTAATAGGAGACACAGTAAGGACATCACATTGGAGAACTTTTAAGGTAATGTTAAAAGATTCATCCTTTGGCAGCCGAGAAAGGGAGCCTGAAATATATAGAAGATAAAAAGTGTGTGGAGTGAATCACGGTAAATCTTTTGTGTTCGTATTTGCCTTTAACCGTAATTCCTTGAATGGCAAAAGTAAGAAAAATTTACCTGAGCTGAAGGAAAATACTGCACAATGTCCAGTCCATCGCGTCCCGGAAACTTCTTCAAAATACTCGATATCTGAAGGAGAGACCTGCCCAGATATGATCTCAGCACTAAAATTTCCCTTAGCAGGGTTTTTCAGACAAGGCCAGCTTCCTGCTCCTTGGCAATTAAAGACGCCTATAACTCCAGTGCATTTGTTCAAGTTCCATATCTTCAGAAGACTGTATCAAAATCCAAACAAACTAATCAGGAAAAAAAGAAAAAAAAAAAAAAATATATATATATATATATATATGCAAATTCCTTGTGCGGATAATGTTGAAGGTTGACTTACTTTGTTCCATCCATAACTGGATCAATGAATAAACAATCACGCGATGGTCTTCCTGGATATTTTGCTCTGAGAACCGACCCGTCGGAAAGTACTAGCCTCTTAAGTATGTCGAAATCATGGTGGCCTGGTTTATCGCTGTTTTCGACAAAACTTATGGTATAACAGATATGGTAAATGATGTTGAATCACTACAAAAGAAATATTTAGCAGTGTATTGAAAAGCATGGGAGTTTTGTTGTCATAAGATTTTGACTTCCATGGGTTTTAGTCTTGCCTGACATAGACTCCGCAACCTCCCACAGCTCTAGCAGCGGCATGAAACTCGGCTGCCTCGTGAAGGCTCTGAAAAGTAGTTCAACAAGTACATTAGTTACTGAATTTAAGAAAACAAAGTGGTATAATTCAACAGTACTTAAAAGAAATTAATGTCTTACATAGAACATGTCCCAATCTGGGACAACAACTTCTCCAAGAAATATGCTGTTGTATGACACGGCAGCTATGTGCAGCGTCTGCGTTGATGAGTTATTCGGGTAGTAATCGTCCGATGCTCGTGTTATCGCACTTCTTTTAGAACTACAGCACCAGCAAAGCAAAACATGCTTATGCAATGTATAACATGCAAAGTAATATTTGTTCATGGTTCATACAAGGACAGAGAATATATACTGGTAAATGGAGTCATTGCTTAGACCCATGCAGCAGATTATGCTGTTGTCTTGAAAGTTGCTTTCTATGGACTTCTCAAGTGCTTGTTGGAACCGCTTAGTAAGAGCGATCCGGCCGCCTAAGCCAATTGAAATGGTTTCCAATATGTTTTGAACATCAACCTTAACCCCATCAACATTCTGTGAAACAAGATATCTATGAAGATCATCCAGAAACTGATGTGCTTTTTCAGCATCGATTGCACCAATACCGTACTTCTCCATGCAATCCATGGCTAAATCCCTCATGTTTGCCAAATTCCCAGGTGACTGCACCGGGTATGTTAACTTCGGGTTATATTTTTCAGTCCCCGGGGCATTTGGAACAAGTCCTCCCCAGTATCCCAATAGGGCGTGCCACATATAGACATACCTGAGAATTTTGAAATCTAAAGTGTGACAGACAAATATAAATCTGAAGAAGTTATATTCTTGTGGAGTAGAAATCTAAGAATTAAGATCACCATATGGAAACTGTTAGTTTATCAATTCTCCCAAAAGCTTAAGCTGTTAGGAGATGGACCAACAATAGTTTTATATTTCAACACTCCCCCTCACGTGCAGGCCAGACAATGGACAAACATGGACAAATATTAATTTGAAAGTCCAACATAAATTATAAGAAGCCCGAAACATATATAAGGCCTAACACGCAATGATAATAAATGGGGGTTAAATAATGTAATTACAGGGTTCGAACTCAGGACCTCCTGCTCTGATAGCATGTTAGTTTACCAATTCTCCCAAAAGCTTAAACTGTTAGGAGATGGCTAATAATAGTTTTATATTTCAACAGAAAGCTTACTTGAGGCCATAAGTATTCTTAATTTCTGAAACAAAACTCTTGAGATCAGTTGGTGCCTCGCTATGAACATCCTCGGATGCTTTCTGAAACTTAGTATTTTCCTTGATGCTGACCAATCTACCACCAAATCTGCAGTTCTTGACACAATTACAAGGACTGCACATGCATCTAAATATAATAAGACATGTTCAGAGACAGTAACTTACTGTGAACCATCGATAAAAGGTTCCCCTTCTTTCTGGAACTCATTTTCGACATCTTGCCACCCATCATCGATGATCAAAAACTTTGCCGGAGTTCCTCCCTGCGATAAACTGTGGTTGTTGTCTAGTAGGTGAGGAAGCTCTTAAAAAAAATTTTACATAAAAAGGAAAAAAAAAAAAAAAACGGAAAAATGACTTCTTGTGAGACTATTTACCTTTTAAGTCCCTCTCTGATTCCTTGAGGATTTACTTCTTGGTAAAAGGCATCCCAGGTGCACCAACCAAAGCAATCTAACATTCCAGGCATCTGCATTTTACTAGGAAGAAAGGAAAAAAAAAAAAAAAAAGATTCATCACGAACATCGTGTTCATTATTTTCCGAGACCAAAATAGAAAGGCCTCTAGTTGTAAATGGTTAGTTGAGTTGCCTGTTTGGATTCCCTACGCGCAAAGGTTCCGCTATACTTTTCAAGAATCCTGAAATCGTCCAAATAATCATCAACAAATTATTGTTTAAGAGCGGTTTAAGACTTTCTCACACACTACTTTTCATTCCAAACTCAAAATTCTCTCGGAAAGCTGACCTACTTCATAGACTCCCGCAGTAGATCAAACGGGTGATCTCCAGAATTCACAAAAACTGCTTTAAGAGATTCTGAAGTAACTATTGCTGGGTCACCTATACAAAACCGCATAAAGAAGACCATGTCATTCTACTAAATGATCTTTGAGAATTCTTTTTCCTCCTAGAAGGTACATTATTGCTTATATGATATCCAAAACTATTACATTACCACTTTCAACACAAAACTCAAGTTCATCTGATGAATTTCCCTGTAAGCTGCTCCTGAATTTGCCATCTAAAAATGGCAAGAATAAGACATAACAAGTCTCGTTTGGATCATCTGAATCTGGTCCTTTACTCGCTTCTAGTAGCATCATCTGAGTTTCAACAGGAATGTCACTTCCTGAATTACCAACTCTCGGTATCATCCACCAAACCTTAAATCTAAACAGACATAACAATCTGACGTCCCTGCATCACAAAAACATCATACATTCGTCCTGTTAAATACGCGTCCGCATTATTGAATGCAAACCACAAATACATCTTTTCATCACTAGACCTTGTACTATTTGGGTGCAGTAACTTTAACGTATATATTTAGAGAGAGTGATTTTTCATGAGGTGAAAAATAGGCCAACCAAAACAGAAATATTTGTAAATTGAAACAAACAAAGAGTCAAAATAAGAGCTGGTAAACTTACTTGAGAAGTACCGATGCATGGAAGGTCTAATTGCAGTACAGTGCCTTTACTTCTACCATTGCCAATTATGAAGTTTCTTTTGTATTTTTGCAAATATATGAACTTTCTAACACAACTACAATAAAGATTGCTGGCTTATCATGACATTGGGGAGAGCCTCTTTCGCTTTGACGCGCGAGAACATGGCTATTTCATTCCCAAATATCCTAATAAACGGTAACCAAAGAAAGCAGGACATTTGATTTTCACTTAACCAATGAAAACTAAGCAAATATGCTTTTTTTTTTTTTTTTGGCAAGTAGGAGAAGGTGACCAATATGGTGAATCAAGCACAAAGAACACCCAAAAAAAAGAAAGAAAGAAAAAAAAAAAGGGAAAAATGCATACCGAATGACTCCAAGCTTGAAGACATGTCTAGAACTAGAATGGCTTGAAGTAGCGCCGATGAATGCCGACGAATCAGTCAATGGGGACACTACCACATTCTCGGGAACCTCAGTGATGAGTGCCTCTTTACCGCTTAGACTGAGAGTGCCATCTTTCAGGACAGGTTTTGAGCTAAGAAACATGGAATGTCTCCATGTCTTGTTAGCGGCGTTAATGCGAACAAACCCACGTGAGAAGGGCTTCCGGTTGGTAGCTAGAAATGGAGTGAAGTGAAAATCGAGTTTAAACGCGTTCGGAGAAGGAGAGAACATGGTGGTGTGAATCATGGTAGTACCAGGAAGAGTGTCTTGTGATAACCAGTAACGAAGGATGTGTGATGTGAGTTTGATTCAATATGATAGGAAGAGATGAGAATATATGGGAAGGATAATTCAGTGCTCTTTTGCTTTACTTATTGACCACATTTGAAGGTTTCTCTTGTGTCATTTTCAAATCTTCTTTGGGAATTAAATGTCCTCTCATTTTTGCTGGACAACTTTGCCCTGACAGAATTCACCAGACCCATCAGAACTTGTCGGCCCAATTCCTCTGTTTTACACTCTCACCTTTAGAGAATCCTAATTATATGTTAAAGTACAATTTGCAGCTAAAAAGTAATCATACTCGAAAGTTTTGGCTGTTTGAGTTCAGTTTGTCTGCCTGTTTTTCTTTGACTACTATCTCAATTTAAAATGTCTTTTAGGTTTTTAGCATTATTGTCCCTCGAATTTACGGTATTTGACAATTTATATCCAAACTTTTAATTTTGACAGTTTGTTGCCTAAACTTTTTAGACTGTAGTGTATCCTGTTTTGCTGATTTAGTTTGAATTTAGAAGATTTGCATTAGAATTTGAATTTGATCTAAAAATTTTTTGGTCCGGCATAAGATTTTTTATCCTTATACAAGGCACACATGGACTTTCCGTCACTATGATACCTTGCAAGATGAAACAAAAGTTTAAAATCAAAAGTTGAAGGGATAAGTTACCAAAACTGTAAAATTTGGGGAGTAATGTAGTTCTAAAAACCCTTTCTTTTGAGACCGTTTTACTTGAAAAAGATACTTCATTAATTAAAAAAAAAAAAAACAGACCACACACACTTATATACTACCCCTATTTAAAAAAAAAAGGTTTGACATAAAAACTCAAAAAATAATAATAATAATAATAAACTAAAACCTTAACCTAACATTAAAAAAAAAAAAAAAAAAAAAAAGAATCTCTAAAATCCTATACTAGTAGTAGTAGCAAAAACAATAAGAGGCTCATATCATTTTGCTACATTCAGTTCTTAGGGGAAGTTTGGACCACAATAGGACTCCTAACGTAGTGTTTCCCATCACTCCAAACAAACACTCCAAACTGATAATCCTCCAAATTGTGTCCCTTATCCTTGAGAGTAACTCTGAAGCTCTTCTCTTCGCCTTGTTTCTCAAACTTTAAGATCTTGGGCTCCACCGCCACCGAAACTCCGACCGGTTCACGCACTTGGACAACGTAGGTTGCCGGGTTTCCAACGTTCTTCACTGTCCGAGTCACGGTCACGGAACCATTGAGATTCGGAACCGTCACGGAAGGGTAGTTGAAGTCCAAGACGGTGACGTTCTTGGAGGGACACTTGTAAGGCTCGTCGTTCAAGGTTTGGATCTGGGTCTCGTTGTAGCCGAGAGAGCAGAGGAAGTCGAGGTAGTCTTTGGTGCTCAAGTCGTAGACCAGACCTGGATCCACGGCTTGGTTCGGTCTGATATGGCCGTTGCCGTAGTTAAACGGCGTCGCTTTTTCCTTGGCGGCGGTTTTGATTGGATAGCCCGTGTTATCTCTAGTTCTTGCTGTGCAAAAACAAAAACAAAAATTAAATATTAAAATAGTAATAATAATAATAATGTAAGAGAAAAGTGAGGAGATCATGAATGAGTACTATTGATCATGCCTGTGGTGACGATGGCGGAGCGAATTGCGGCGGGGGACCAGTTGGGGTGGATTGTCTTGAGGAGGCCGACGACTCCGGCGACATGAGGGCACGACATGGACGTACCGGATTCGACATTGAAAGGGATCCGACGGTGGTCGATTTCTATGCCAGTTGGGCTAACACCTTCACTGTATGCAGCTACGATGCTCACTCCTGGGGCAGTGATATCAGGCTATGACAAAAAAAAAAAAAAAAGCCTTCAAAACTTTATGGAATTGGGTTTGTTTGGCGGAATTTTTGTAACAAGTACAATTCCGAGGAATTAAATAATTGGAAAACTAGACTGATACCCCCTGTGTGTTTCTGAAATTATTGAAACGCTCTCTTAACTAAAACAAATAACATCACCTCTGCTCTTAACTATGTTAAATTTAGAACTAAATTTATACGAAAAATAACCAAATAAATACCTTGAGGATCTCGGGTGTAATGGTGTTGGGACCAACAGAAGAGAAAGATGCCATGGATGGAGCAGGCTTAATGCCTGTGGCTGCAACTGGGGGCAACAAAGTTCCCTGTGGATTTCTGTGTGATTTAATGGGGGAAAAAAAAATGGTTAAGCAAAAGTGTGTGACATGTTAAAAGAAGAAAAAAATATATATACTACTAGGAGTCGATGAGAGAGGAAAACGTATTTACTTTGTGGCATTTACGTATTTGAGTAAAGATTGACCATCATCGTAAGTAACATGTGATGCGGGGAGAAAATGAGGATCGGCAATGATGCCGTTTCCGTTTGCCGCGTCGTTGCACAGTACCATCCCGACGGCTCCTGCCTGAGCAGCATTTAGGCCCTTCTCAACTCTTGCAGTAATACCCCTCAAGCAAACCAAGATCTTCCCCTTCACCTTGGCAGAATCCAATGTATCTGTCTTACACAACAGGCTACAACCCAAACATGTAAAGACGGTACACTAACAATTAGCATAAGATGGTAGAAGGCTTTTTCTTCAAATTTAAGGGGTCTAAATTGAAATCCCAAAACGGAAAAAGTAAAATTTGTATTGAAACAGAATGTATCAAATCTTACGCATCGGCCTCGGAAGCATCAGCTTTCTTAGCTTGTGCGCCAGTGATTAGCGGGTAGAATTTCTTCTTTGGTAGAGCCGAGGAAAGACTTGTTCCCTGTTAGTAGAAAGAACCAAATATGTACCAAATGTTGATATATATATATATATATATATATATTATATGATTACTTGTGGAACAAGGAAATTTGAATGCTAAAAAATTAGTACCTTAAGGCGCAAGCCATCCTTGAGGTCAACAATAGATTGGAACTCTCTATCAATTGTACTTGCGGCGACGGTGATCATCCAAGGCGAAAGGTTTGAGACACTTCCAGGAGTTGGTCCGGAGTTTCCAGCAGAGACAACAACCGCAATTCCCTTCTTCACGGCATGGAATGCCCCAATAGACATACTATCTTCCCAGTAGCCGGCGGGGTTTCCACCAATTGACATGGAAATCACGTCCACACCATCATGTATGGCTGTGTCCAAGGCGTCCATGACATCGGCGTCGAAGCATTCTGGCCAGCAGACCTTGTAGGCTGCCACACGGGCTTTAGGAGAACCGCCCTTGGCCGTCCCATTGCTGATGCCTAAAATGCTGGCTCCAGGGACGAAGTTACCTCCAGCTGTGGACAGGGTGTGAGTGCCATGACCGTCATTGTCACGTGCACTCCTGTCGGTAGAGTTAAGCTTCCCTTTCCTAGCCTCATACCCTTTGCTGAAGTAACTTGCGCCTATGAGCTTCCTAAAGTCACCAAAAAATTGAAGATTTATATATTATTTGATTGCGTTAATGAGCAATTATATTGGGGAGAATTAAATACAAAATAAATTATGTTCATTGAGTATTGTTGGATGGTATTCAGCCTTATTTAGCTCAAAAGCTAATGTGAGAGATGAGACTTTTTCTCACATTTATGAACAGTCTGTTTATTCCTTCCACAATTAATGTGAAATTACCTCAATAATCTCTCATATCATACATCGAACTTGAGTCGGATTACTATCAATCTATTTCTTTCATATCAGATAGAGACTTGTTGACTAACTTCGTTTTAATACTAATATTAGGTGATAAGCCTTCTTAATCCCAAAAGTTAACTCGAGAGGGCAAGATTTTCCCTCATATTTATACGAAATTACCTCAACAAGTATGATTTCTTGTTTGACACGATCAAATTTAATAATGAATGTCAGTGATCGTATTAAAAGTTTGTAAGGCTAATCATAAAACTACTTTACAGCTATTAATCACATCACGGAAAAAGTATGCAAAAAAATTCACATATCCATGTAAAAGGTTATTTCGTAAAAATGTCACAACAAATTAATAGATGTAATTAACCTGTTGCAAGCGAATCCGTCGTCAGATTTCTGACAGATTCCTTTCCATCTTGATGGAATGGGTCCATAGCCTTCATCATCAAAGCTCTTCGATGTGGGCCAAACTCCTACCATATTTCACCAATTAACATTGAAAAGACTATTCTAGTTATGAATGAAAATTCACCAATTCTTTATTCATAAATAATATGGGATAAATATTTCTCTCTCTCTCTCTCTCTCTTTTTCTAAATCAAGTTGGTAATTAAGGTACATATTGAGTATAGAAATATGGTTTATATACGAATATATTTGTACCAGTGTCAAGATTTGCAATGATAACGTCATTTCCATAGTTGGCCTTCTCCCAAATAGAATTAGGAAGAGCATCACCCTTCTGATCTTCAAGGATCATGAAACGCCATGAATGTGTGGTATGTAATTTCTTTTCTTTGTTTTGAAAGACCGAAACCACTCCCGGATGCTCTGTTTAATTTTCCAATAACTAATATTTAACATTTGAAGTAACAATAAATATCAATTCATCTAAATAATTAGTTTGCTTATAACAATTCCAAATTATAATAACAAGTATCTAATTAGTATCCGAGTTCATACTAGCAATTTGAGCCGCCTCTTCCTCGTCAAGAAAAGCGGCAAAGCCATTGATATGCCTCTTGTACGAGATGAAGATTGATTCTTTAGCCTTCTCTTTGCTGCATTATCATAAAAAAGCTAAATAAAATAACAAAATTAACTATGAATTTGGAACTAAATGACTGAAGTTTTTAAAAATTAGTTAAATGATTTTTTTTTCCTAAAACGGTCAATAAATTTTCTTAAATGATCAATTAATAACTTAATGACTAAATTTGAGAACTTAGCAAATGATTATTTTGCTCAATAAAAAAAAATACATACATATAAATTGAGTGAACAAAAGACATCAACCAACCTAATTTAAACTATATATATATATATATAAAACCTATTAGAATGTCGCTACGAATTATCTTTTGAGAATTAGGTTAAGTTTTCAATAGTTTTATTTATGAGTGTGCGTGACAAAAAACTACTTCACTTACATATCAAACTCTTCAACAATTGTTAATGGTAGGGAGGAATAGGAGATCATTTCGCAAAAAATTCATTCATATATACCTTCCGAGAAAGGAGGCAAGGAATTCATAATGAGAATCGGCCACACGATCAAGATCAGCTTCCGTAATTTCAAGTCCATGTGCATGGGATCCCAAGTACACTATATAGGACTGATTTTGGCATCAGAAATATTAACAAGAAAAACCACGTTAGTACTATAAACTATAGCAATGCAGGAAATTACTTATATATTATAAATTTAAAAGAGTTTCGGTAACTAAAAAAGGAAGTGACAAGAATTCATAGCAGAGTTCGAGTATATACTTTTTTTGCTGCAAGAGCTGGTACATGAAGGAGTGAAAAAAGAATGAGAAAATGGACGACAATTGAAGGTTTTGGTGTCCCCATTATTGGTTTTCAACAGAGAACAAGCTTTGAAGAAAATATAAGCCTAAGTTTATTCAATATATATATACATAGTTTTATATATAGGCCCTATATGATAATGTAAAAAAAAATTACTTATCATAGATATATAATGCTACGGGTTGATTTCAGATCCTTCGTAAATGAAAAGTATAAATATTCCAGGATCGGATTCAAAACTCGAAAATTGATCAAAACGGAAAATCTCCTTTTATGTCTTTTGTTTTCCGGAGAATCTGCTAATTAATTGGATGAAAAAGTAATCATAGAATTTCCGGCAAAAAAAAAAAAAAAAGAGATAATATTGTAGAAAATATAACAACCAAATATTTATATCATTCTCGGAGAAAATCTATATATATATATATATATATCCATATGTATATGTATGTATGTGTATGTATATATGGTTCTAAAGTTGTGCAAAAGCAGAATCCGTGTAATCTTGTGTATTTTTGCATTGAAGGCCTCCTAAAGAACTTAGACGACTTTTGATGCATTGATTAGGTTAACCTTTAAGGTTATTTTGAATGTTAAATTTCAAATGAATATATGTATATATATTAAAGATACTGCTCACCTTTAATTTTTTTTTTTTTTTTTCAAATACAGTTTTTTCTTCAAGCCCTTTTTCTAATTAATGTGGGGTTCAACCGAATATAAGTATAAATATTTTCTAATTCAAAGAAGGAGTTAAAATTTTTTCACAAAACGTAGCATCCATATATCACTTCTGTATGTTTGCATGCCATGTATTAGAAGTCATTTAATCCCCATGCAGGATGATTAACTGGGACATCAGGTTAATATTTGGGATTTTTTTTTTTTGGGAAAATAATTTTTTCAAGATTTAGAATGAGAGATTCGAAAACTAAGGAATCAGCTGTGGATGGTTAAAATTTAAAATTTAAATTTAATTCCCAAAAAGTTAATAAACGCTATAAATTTCAAATGGTGCTCAAAACGTACGATAGTTTAAATATTCAATCAAAATAATTATTCAGACTATCTCATATATACAAAGAGATTGATTAAATTTGTAGTGAAAATATAGCCATGAATCGATTGTCTTAATTTAATAATCGTTTGCATAACCCGACAAAGATAGTTTCAAGGAGACATGGAAAAAGATATTGAGAGAGAGAGAGAGATAGAGGATCTGAATGAAAGAGAATAGACTGTAAAAGAGTATAAGAGTGACGAAATAGAGAGACCATAACAAAGAAATCATGTTTGAAATTCAGTATTCAACGTAACATCAAGGACTAAAGTTTAAAAAATACAACTATTATGTATGTAATAACTTAATAAACCCCAAGTACGTATTAAATAAGATATATATATATATATATAAATAATTAAGTGAACTAACAGTACAACAAAAAAAAAAAAAGGGGTAATTAGTGGCATGACGTTGTAGTCTCTAAAAAGTCTACTTCAAGCAACAACATGTATGTCTTGCTAATAATACTCGTCCCCTATCATTTTTTTTTTTAAATGTTAGATAAGGAAAAGGCCGTTTATCAACAAAATTCATATTAATATTAATCAATCACTAATTAATTATGATCAATTAGTATATCATATATAAAAAAAAAAAAAAACATTTTTTCCCCTCAAGGTATATATTAAAAAAAAAAAACCACTTGTATACCCCTTATAGGACGAATGGTTTGACATAGAACGGGAAAAGAAAACGTGTAGACATGAGTACCTAAAGATTTCCTTACTCCAATATTTAAATTAAAAAAAAAAACGCTTATATATCCCTATTTGAAAATATGGTTTGATATCAAAACTAAACAAACAATAACAAAAAACTAAAACCTAAAACCTTGAACCAAATGTTGAAAATAAAAATACCCAAAAACCTATCCTAGTGTCTCAACCGATAGGAAACTGATATGGCTTCTCAGGGGCAGTTTGGACCACAATAGGACTCCTGACGTAGTGCTTCTCATCACTCCAATTAAACAAACAGTCCAAACTGATAATCCTCCAAATTGTGTCCCTCATCCTTGAGAGTAACTCTGAAGCTCTTCTCTTCACCATGTTCCTCAAGCTTCAAGATCTTGGGCCCACCGACACTGAAACTCCGACAGGTTCACGCACTCGGACAACATAGGTTGCCGGCTGTCCGACGTTCTTTCTGTTCGAGTCAGTGGCGGATATAGGAGGTGCCCCCACTGAAATTTTGTCTTATTTTATTTTACCCCAAAAGTTTTATTATTTTTATAATTTGCCCCAACTGAAATAAAAAAAAAAATCCATTATAATCATTATTTTATCCCTATTAAAAATAAAAAATTCTCACATAATCTTCACTAAACTTAAATTTATATATATATATATATAAAAGTTTATACTTTATCATTTTGTCCTACTAAAATTGAAAATTTTCAAATAAATCCTCTAAAATTTAAAATTTTCATTTTTCATTGATGGTGGTCTTTATCGGATGGCCTGTGTTATCTCTCGTTATTGCTGTGCAAAAACAAAAATTAAAAAAAAAATGTGAGAAAAAAGTCAGGAGATTATCAGTAATAAGTTCAGTAAGAAAATAAAACAAAAGGAGAGGAGAAAGAGCAACGTGGAAAAGATGAGATGATTTACGGTTCAGGAAATAGAAGAACTCACTAGTAAATAACATTATAAATGAACTCCCATTTAAGTTACATAACACCAATAAATCGCCTAAAATAAATAGATTCTTATAAATAAATTCGAAATTCCTATTAAAAAAAATCATATACAAAATATCAACTTTCTCTAATTAATATTGAGTATTGATCACACCGGTGGTGACGATAGCAGAGCGACGATGTCGTTTCCGTCCTCCTTGTCGTTGCAAAGTATCATCCCGACAGCTCCGGCCTGAGCAGCATTTAGTCCCTTCTCAACTCTTGGATTGCCATCCCTCAAACAAACCACGATCTTCCCCTTTACCTTGGCAGAATCCAATGAATCTATCTTACACAACAGGCTACAATCCAGACGTGTAAAGATCACAAGACACTAACTACTAACATTAAATGGGTTTAAAGGCTTTCTGATTCGTACGATGAAAGAAAAATTTTATGATGTATCATGAAATTAAAAAATAACAAGTAACTTGTTAGGGGTAAAATGATAGGAGTAAAATAATCATTTCACTTTTGTAAAATCTAAATAATGTAGATACTTGACCATTCATAATATTTATGATTAAACATTTCATTATATATATCATTGCTCTTTCTTTAAATTAAGGGTCTAAATTGAAATTAAAAATAAATAAATAAACAGAAAAAGAAACTGATGAAACAAACTGTATTGAATATCAAATTTGCTTCTCGCAACGAAGGAAACCAAACAATTCATAATGCGAATCAGCCACACGATCAAGATCAACATCTGTGATTTCAGGTCCAGGTCCTATATTCAGGTCCAGGTCCTATATTCAGGTCCAGGTCATTATATAGGACTGATTTTGGCCCAGGTCCCATATTCAGGTCCAGGTCACTATATAGGACTGATTTTGGCATCAAAGATATTGACAAGAATTACAACGTTAGTACAAGAGTTTCAGTTACTTTAAAAAAAAAATAAAACACATAGCAGATTCGTATATATACTTCTTTTGACGCAAGAGCTGGTACTTGGAGGAGTGAAAAAAGAATGAGAAAATGGACGATAATCGAAGACTTTAGTGTACCCCATTTCTGGTTTCCAAGAGAGAGAAAAGTTTTGAAGAAAATGAAAGGCCTCATTTCTTCAATGCATATATATAGGCCTTTGTTTTTTTTTTTTTTTTTCTTTCTCTGATTCAAGTTTCAAATATTGATTATGATCATAAAACAAAAAACAATAAAAAAAATACAATAAAAAAAGGTAGATAATGGAATATTGTTACACGTTGAAAACATATCCTTCGTGAAAGATATTTATCCACGTGCGTAATTTATGGCAATCGAAACGAAAAGTATCTTGTTAAAGTACCCTGTTTTCCGGAGAATCTTCTAGTTGGATGATTGATACAGTAATCTTAAAATATTTGAAAAGAGAGAAAAATGGGATATTGTAGACAGGATTACAACTCTTTATGATTATAATGTATATATATCGAGATGAAATTTTTAAGTTAGAATTGATTGATTTTTTAAAAATTAATTATAAATTTTATCGATTTTTGAAAAAAAAAACTGAAATAAAAAAGTACAACAGTTTAGTCCAAATTAAGTTTAAATATCAAACAAAATCTTAAAGTTCACATTTCATGCACGTCTCGTCGAGAACTTAGACGACTTTTTATCCACTGCATGCACATTGATTAAGTTATGTTTTCTGTTAATTTTTATATTTAAAATCTATTTTGTATGTATGGTGCTCACTTTTTTTTTTTTTTTTTTGAAATGCCATGGTGTATCTTAGCGAAATAACCAGCACACCGAAAACGACAACTTTATTATGTATGACGACAAGAAATTTTCTCCATGACGGAATAGCTGACAAAATTGTCGTCAGAAGGCTCAGAACAACAAGAAATTCATAAAACTAAAATTTAGCGACAACATTTATGAAAAACGACACATCTCATCAATGCCAAGATTGCCTAAAAACGACAAGGAATTTGAAAACAACAATTATTTGAAAACGACACCATGTTCTATTCATTCAATAAACACATATTCTTAAACGACAAGGTAATGCATAAGCTACGACAGTAACTACAAACGAACATGCTATGAAAATAAAAATTTATTTAAACTTGAAACCTATGAGTACATTCTTATATTAAAACCCATGACATTAATTTATTTAAACCTATGTTTTGAACGGCCAATAAAATGACGGTTAAAACTCAAATACATTCTTCAATATTGGCGTCAGGTGGAGCCCCACAGACAGGAGAACTTCGCTGGCAAATGTATTTTTTTTTTTTCGGTTTTTAATAATTAATAATTATATAAACACAAGCCAAAAAAAATGACTAATTAACAATTCAGATTTGCATTTTGTAGTTTATTAATTAAAGACAGCTTTGAAAGGGAAAAAAAAAAAGAGTAAGCGTACGTGGACTGGAAATGAAAGGTTTTGTTATAATTAATTAATTAATTAATTAAAAAATTGATAAAATGTGATAGAACACCCACCACCAATTGGAGGTGACTAGAGAAGTTATGGGTTCTCATCAGATTAATAACACTCATTAAAGCTATCCAAAATATATAAAATTGTCATGTATCAATTATTGATATTCATGAAATGGACAAGTGAAAGGAAGGGGGAGGAACTTTTTAGTTTGTCATTTGAAAAAACTCAAAATAATAATTTGTCTCATTGAGAATTACTTAAGACAACCCTACTCATTAAATTATTGAGAATTCTTTGTTAAAAATACCCTATTAGTCAAGCTGTGTTTAAATAATCGTCATATTTGATTTGATGTGATTTTAACCTGATATAACACTTATATATTAAAGATAACGACACCCAATAAAAAAAAACTCTTAATATTATTAGGTATTGTATTGGAAATTTTGGAATTTTATATCAGATACTAGTTTTAAAATTTCAAAACGTTCTCCATGTTTAGAAAGCCCGTTCAGAAACGGGATAAACGCTGGCTAGATCTGTGAAAAGTTGACAGTTTTTGTTGATTAACAATAATAAACGTTTGTTCCTTTGAATTTCCAAACTCACGTTTTAGGAACCAGACTGAAATTCAAGCCAACGCACAATGCAGAACTGGCCTCTGTCTTATTCACTGGATTTGTGGCCACGTCTAGTGAGTTGTGACCATCAAAAGCCGTTAATCTCGCTGATCTATAATATCACAATCTCAATGCCCTTTGATAATCCTTTTCTTAATTCAATCAAAACAAAAAAAAAAAAAAAAAGTTTCGAAGACTTACAATTGTTACGACAAAATTTTTCATAAAAACTGTTTTTTAATCTATCAAAAAATAATTATTATAAATTAACTTTTTAATAATTTAATATATGATTAGAAGTAGTTTTATATAATAAATTATAAAGTAACTGTATTTTTATTTTTTTAAAAATAATTATTATAAATTAACTTTTTAACAATTTGATATATGATTAGAAGTAATTTTACATCATGTATTATAAAGTTTTACTATAAAAACTTGCAGATTAAATCGTTGAAAAGTTAATTTTTAATCAAAACAATAATACTTACGATTAAGGTAAAAATACAGTTTCATAGCATAAATTTTTTCTAATTGTTACATGTAAATAAGAGGGAAACAAAAAAAAAAAAAAGAAGCAAATATCATGTAGAGAAAATGAAAAAGAAATTGTTTAGAGGGGTCACCTTTTCCAAGGAAAGGAAAAATACAAAAGAGGCTACCTGTAAAACCCAGGCAGCTTTGGCTCTATGTATGGAAGTTATACAATTTGCCAAGTAAATTAAGCCCTTGGGGCCTTGGCTGCCGCCTTCTCTACGACCTGTCTTTTCTCTTTCTCTCTGGACTTTCTCTTGTCTCTCCCCCTTCCCTCTCTACTCATCATCTTCTCGTTTATATACCATTCTTTTTATAAATCCCTTCTCACTGCATATACATATACATATATATATATATATAGGCTTCCAAGGCTAAGACTACAGAGTTACCAAAACTTCAAATCTTTATATATATATTTATATATGTGCACATATATACCTTCTACTTCTCTTGGCTTGCTTCATTTTCTAAATTTATGTGTGTGTGTGAGTATATACATTCATACGAGGCAAAATGGGTTCTCTGAAGCGCCCAGGTTTACATGCATCTCTAATCCCCTTGATGGTTTCTGTAAGTAATCTTTTAGACCAAGCAGCTTGTTAATTAACCGAGATATCATGCGCGTGTATATGTATACACACATATATAGTGTATATATAT
The DNA here is from genome assembly GCA_025413025.1 of Ficus hispida. Taxonomy (NCBI): domain Eukaryota; kingdom Viridiplantae; phylum Streptophyta; class Magnoliopsida; order Rosales; family Moraceae; genus Ficus; species Ficus hispida. Next base: position 21,306,042 of record CM046361.1, read on the forward strand.
ATATATACTACTTTTCCTCTCGATATGTCAGAAGTAAACTTGGAAGGAATTGCATTACTTTAATTTATGATGTCTATCATAAACCTTTGTATTATTTTTTTTTTAACTTGTGTGTCAATATATTTGTATAGGTTTCTAAGTTGTGCACTAATCAATATATATATATATATATATATATTTATATATAAATATATATGCAGGTTTCAGAAATTCTGAATTTGGTATCGTTGAGAGTTGACGTTTTTCTTGCCTGGCTCCCTGAATGCCATATAGGAAGTTTGTCAAAAAGCATTGGCGAACTTCCTACTTGGCATGAGGGGAGTCATGCAGGCCGGCCCGACCTTCAGACGGTATTGTTCACGACCAATGATGATCGATGATTACTATTAATTAATGCAGGCCCAAATCAACTTTCCCAATTTGCAATTTGCCCCTTTTTGTTCCTTAACGAAAATGATGTTTTACTTGCATTGATTTTATCGCTCAAGTTTCTTAAGATAAAAATTTGTACATGCTTTGAATTTGATCCTTAATTTACAGTCTAACCCATGTGAATATGTTTAGGCTTCTGTTGCATATATGTATATGCAGGTGTATATATATGCGCATATATATATATATATATATATATTAAGCGTAATGGAGATCTCACCATGAAAGATATGATCAGAAAGTGCAAGGATATGTTCGTATATATGACCTAGCTCATGGATAAGTTAAGCGGCTTCTCTGAGCTTGGGAAAGCAATGTGTGGCTAAGAAGTCCTCCTCCATAAAAATGGTCGTCTATTAATGTGGACCTAGCCTCATATTTGGAATTTTATTATCCGCTGACTAAATATTTGGATATATCTCTACAGCTACCCTTTCCGAAGAGTTCCCTCGTTTTTATTCAAAATACCACCGGTATTACACATCATTGTTATTATTATAGAAAAAGTTTTCTTTGTGAATGTTACGTTATGGGATTCACCTTTTATTAATTGATTTGATAGATAATGTTTAATATCACTTATGTCCTTTAACATCTTCTGTTTATATTCATCAACATCAGTTTACTCTTTTGGACCTTTCTAGAGCTGGCTCTTTCTTTCCTTTTCTATATTTGTTTATTTGCTTGATTGTTTTATTTCTCAGCGCCTTTTACTCGTTTTTCTTGTTGAGTGCTTGCTTTTGGGAGTTATCCAGGATGGGTTTAGAGTATGTATTTGTAAATTTGTTTGATTCATGTTTTGTTCTTATTGTCACAACTGCTTTGTGCTAACCCATGATCTAAAGCTATATATCTTTATCATTATTTTATTTTTTTTTTTTACCAAAAAAAAATAGGTATGAACTCTCTCTCTCTCTCTTTTGTTAGACTTGGTCATTATTGTACTTGAAAAGACTACTTTTGGAAGTCTTGGTTAGTTGCCAACTTGGACTTGGCATCCAAGACAGCGACCAAACTGAAAGTATGGAACAAGACATGATCAGTAATTTCAACACAAGTAATTTTTTTTAATTATATATATATATATATGGTCCACAAGATATATAGTATTTTGTGTGTCCCCTTGTGCCTATCAGATCAGTAATTTATAAACTCGTTTGGTTCATAGATTAAAAAAGAAATTTAAAATTTTTATGCAAAAAAATGTTAAAAAAAGATTTAAATTATATGATTCAAAATGTGAACATATTAAACAGAGCAAGTTACTAGACATTGCACGATTGTATGTATATATGCACTATTCATTTGAACCAACTCCATTTATTCAATTCGTTCCTAACAATAAGTCAGTACCTTACCTTTGAAACCCCCATCAGTCATCACCTTTCGTTTAGTGGGAACTGTACTTTTATGATTATTGTCGTTTTTATCATTATATCAACTTTTTAAAAATCTAAAAATAAAAGTAGTTTTACATATCGAGCTGTAAATATTCAGGGTCTGTTTGATTCACAAGTTTAAATTAATATTTTCAAACTTTTTTTTTATCTTTTTTTTTTTTAATTTTTGTTTTTTTCTTAAAAAGTTTTTTGTTTTTTCTGAAAAGTCAACATAATTTACTATTTAAACTTAAAAATCTTAACTCAAACTTACACACCAAATATCTCCTCAATATAAGCACTTATGTATTATATCATTGAATAATTAATTTAATATATTTATTTTTTTGAAGACGCGTTTGAGACACGGAGTTACTCGAATAGTACTAGAGGAAAAAACTTGTTACCAATGTGTGAAACAAACCAAATTTACTTGTGGAAACACCAGCCCAATGACCACGTTTGTAGAGTATTAATTTCAAGGTTTGTTAAAAGGACGACTGTTTCTTTATTGGCTGATCATTTAGTCTTTCTTCTGAACGAAGTTTCCATTTCGCCTTCACTTACAGCTTTCTGCATATGCACCTCTATATATAAGTGTGTGTGTCTTGTGAGCTATATATACACCATTTCTTGTTTTTCCTTCTTCAAGCCGCTGATCAGGACTTTCAAAAAAAAAAAAAAAAAAAAATCTGATTAGGGTTAATACGAAATCCCTTGAAGCTCTTGGAAAGAAATCAATATAAGGCGGAAGAGATCAAGATGGGCAAGGTATGTATTGACACAGAAAGTGGATCTCAATCAATTACGTGATTTATAATGAGATATATAATCAGCATAAATGTGATGTTTTTACCTGTTTACTCTTTTTATATATATATATATATATATATATATTTTGTACACAAGTATAAATATTGTCCATTTTTTTATTTCGTAATTTCTCGAAACCTAAATGGCAAAATCCACCACCTAAAATATATACCAACTCCATTTCAACTTTCACCAAAATACATTCTACAAAAGTTTAGGATCTTCTTACCAATTAGTGAATTAGACATAATGCTACTCAAAATCCCAATCCAGAATCCTATCCTAGCTAGGGGTGGCAATACGGGTCGCGACACGACGACACGACACGAACATGATACGAATTTGACGGGTTCGAGTTGAGAAAAATTGGGGGCGGGTCGTGTTCGGGTTGGGAAAATTTGACACGAAAAAATTCGTGTCGTGTTCGTGTAGACCCGCAAAAATTCGTGTCAAGTTCGGGTCAATTTCGGATCAAGTTCGTGTCAAATTTCGTATCAATTTCGGGTCAAGGTCATGTAGCCGGTCAGTTCGTGTAGCGGGTCAGTTTCGTGTCGCGGGTCAGTTTTGTGTCGTGTTCGTGTCATCCCGTTACGAGTTCGTGTCGTGTTCGTGTCACAGTTTCGTGTCGTGTTCGTGTCACGGGTCATGTTCGGGTTGGGGTAGAAAAAATTCGACACGACAAAAACACGACACGAGACACGAATTGACACCCATAATCCTAGCAAGTGTAATTATGAGGACAACAAGATCAATTCACCAAATAATAGTTGTCCTTAAAATACATGCCAATAAATTACCCCATTAATGTCAAATTTTGTGAGCCGCAAGATTATTCCGCCACCTAATGTCCATTCTTCAAACACATTTCAAAAAAAAAAAAAAAAAAAAAGAAAAAGACATATACCACCTCAAGTTCATTATGCTTGTCCCAAGTCACCAACCACATCCTAATGACTCTTTGATTCTGAAGTGTCGTCACATCACGTCACTACCAATCTCAACAATCTCTTTTGTTGTTCCAATATATCGACTTCTCTGACATTATGGTATTGGAAAATTTTTTTTTTTCCAAAAAAATGTACAATATACAGACTTGTGTACAAGAAATACTTTTAAATAATTGTAAATCTTCTAAAAAAAAAGATTAACTTACGAGGCATACATATATATATATATATATATATACGTATGATATAACACTACGCGATCAAGTAGGATATTCTAGAGACGTTTGACTGATTATAAATCTTAATTATGCAGCAAAAGATTGTGATGAAGGTAGCTATAAAATGCAAGAAATGTCAGACAAAGGCGCTCACGGCTGTAGCAGGCAAAGATGGTTAGTAAATATATATATATATATATATATCTAGAAAATAAAAGGTGTATAATTAATTAAAATTTCCCTAATTAATAAGACGGGCAATTATAAAACTGTTCCATAATATTACATTGCAGGTGTAAGCTCTGTGGGGTTAGAAGGAGAGGAGAGAAATAAAGTGGTGGTGATTGGAGATGGGGTTGACGCCGTTGACTTGGCCAAGACTTTGAGGAAGAAGTTGGGTGGTGCTGACATTATTAGTGTATCGCAGCTGTAACAAAATATATAGTAGTTTACTGCTGTTTTTCCCCCCCCTTTTTAAATAGACAGAGAGGCATTTTTGGATTTTTCAATTATTTTTTTCCTGATGACTTGATCTTATTTTTATACATAGGAAAAATTATTTGGTTTAGTTTTTTTTTTTTTATTAACTCTGATAATTATTTTAATGAAATTTTCGCCTTTTCAAGTTGGTCATCTTTACGTACTACATGTATAAGTCGTCTGGACACACTTTAGATCTTTGAACCAGTCATACATGTGTGATCCTTTCAATTGACTTATTTGCCATGTCGCAATAAATTTCTGTCTTGACAAATTAAAGGAAAAAAAAAAAAAAAAACAAGAAAAAACTAAATTAAAAAAAAAAGAATAGGAAAATAAATTGGGTTACCCCTAATTTTCATTATAGGCCATATTATCTTAAATCCCGAGCAACACCCTTAAAACTAATGAATAATATAAGAATATTAACTCTTATCTCAACACTTAAATATTAACTTATATATTACAATATAAGAGTTATCATTATTAAAAACTCTTTAAATAATTATTATAATAAATAAAAGTTAAAAGATTACATCTATCATTTAAAAAATAAACAACTCACTTTCTCATAATTTAGTACTCGAGTCAAAAGTTTCCATTATTTCATGTTCTAACTCTAATATACCACCTTATATAATATCACATTTAAATTATCATTATTTTATTAACCTGTCTTTAAATAATTATTATGTTAATTAAAATTAAAATATAATACCTATCAATACAAAAAAATAGTCCCATAAATTAATATTTAATTCAAAAATAATGTATTATGATATTATTAGAGTGACGTGATAGAATATAAAGATAGAGAAATTAAATCCATCAATATTATAATTAAATAGATATTTTTTTATTAATATATTAAGACACGTCTGGCTATTAATACATTCGTATATTTGGGCCGCGAACGGAGTTTTTGAAATGTGGGGTTAGCTGCATAGCCCATTTGCATCATACCCCATTCCCCTCAGAGCCCAAGAGCCTCCACGTGGCACCAATCTCATCTAGAACACGCCACGTGTCGGTATTTGAAAAGCCCGTGCCACGTATTCAAATACTCCTCGTTTTCTTCTCCTCCTTCGCGCTTCCATTCCATTTCCCGCTCTCTCTCTCATCTCTCTCTCTCTCTCTCTAAACTCTTCTTCGACACACTCCACAAAGCGAAAATGGCCGCAGTAACTCAGCCGGAGGCCACCAACACCGCGGCCGAATCCAACGGCGACAAATCCCCCGGCCAATTGAGCTCCTCCATGGTGAAACTCCAGAAGATTTGTCACCTCTCCGAATACATCCCCAACCTCCAAACCCTCCCGAACCCTCTCGAACGAAACCCCTTCTTCCACCCCTCCGACGAGTTCTACGTAAAATCCGCCGACGTCATCTTCCGCCAGATCGTCTACGACCTCTCCGGCACCCTCCCATCGCTGAGCCCCGACCACCTGGCTTACCACCGGGCCGGACCACGGCGCGAAGTCGTTTTCGATCCGAAGACAGTTAGGGCGGCTATCGTCACCTGCGGGGGACTCTGTCCGGGCCTCAACACCGTCATCAGAGAGCTCGTCGTGGGGCTTTGGGAGCTCTACGGCGTCCGTCAGATCTTCGGCGTCACCGCCGGGTACAGGGGGTTTTACTCTAGAGAGCCCGTGGAGCTAAACCCGAAGCTCGTTCACAATTGGCACAAGAGAGGTGGCACCGCGCTTGAGACATCTAGAGGCGGCTTTGATTTGGAAAAGATCGTCGATTCGATTCAAAATCAGGGCTTTAATCAGGTTTATCCCTCTGTCTTAAACTTTGATTCAAATTTTTACAGTCAAATATTAATCCGTTTGGTTCATAAGTTGAAATAGAAGTTCGAATTTTTGTACGAGAGAAAACACTGTAACAAAAATGTTTGAGTTGTCATTCAAAACTTCACGAAAAAAAAAATGTGAAAACTGAAAACTTGAAAAGAGACTGTAAGCTGCTAGGCTGAGCTAAGCCCCCATTTGGGGCACTTTTGCAAACAGCGAAACATCATCTGATTTGCAAATGAGCGTCTAAAAATCTTTTTTCAAAAATTTCTTATTCAACAATTTTTTTTTTATATAAAAATCAACCAAAAAAAAAAAAAATACATGCATCCCAAAACATATCTTTTTTCCAATTTCCACTAAACACAAAACTCCGAAACAAAATTTTTTTTTTCAAATGTTTTTATTTCAAATCCACATTTTTAAGACTCATTTCAACTCCAAAAATCTCAATAGCAAAATTGTCTCCAAAATTCCCTGAACGGGCCCTAAAACTGTACCTCAGTTCTCTTATGGAATGGGTCATATTGGTTGCTGAAACTGAAAGTCTGCAACTTTAAAGCCCGTTAAACCCAAATTATGCATTTCGAAATTCGGACCTCTTTGGAAAGTAACAAAGGCCAAGGGTAAAATTGAAGACGGTCAATAAAGAGTATTACTTTATGTTTATCATTCTGATGATGGTTCACTTTTTGAAAATGAGGGAGGAAGAGGGGGGGTAAGGTTCTCTCTATAATTGCGGAAAGCATGGAGAGGTTATGGTGCTTAACTTTGCTTTTTTTGTATCTTTAATAATGTGGAAAAACTATGATATCTTGACCTTGCTTGTGACAAAGTTTTTCTTTTTTTAACTTTTATGTCAATTTTTCCCCCCCTCCGCTTGGGATGTAATCAGCTATCACTTCTCTCGTTATTGCCATTTGCCAACATACGATGGCCCAACATTAATGTATTGATGGAGTTTAACTTTAACATAGCACTATTCTTTCGGAAATTGGTGACAAGGTGTCCTTGACGTCATATCACTGTGTAATTATCTATGGCTCTCTCCAAAAAAGGATATGAGTTAGAGTTGGCCAGACCATGATTTAATGCTAGTGCTCTTATCTTAATCATCCATTTGTGTTCTTTAGTTTTTGGCTCAATTTGTTCGAAATATTGCTACTTTAATGATGGTTTAACGAGAATAGTCTTTTGCGTATCTAAATAACATGTGACATTGTTTATTGTCGGCGGTTGCCAGCATTGCATGATTGTAAATGCACATCTGACTCTATTGTAAGGTGAAAAGCTCAAATCCCCACCCTAAAGTTCAAATTGAAAAAAAAAAAAAAAAGGAGGAATGTCTGACTTCCACATTTCTAACTAAGATGTCGAATGTAGTACTTTAACGTTAGATATGTTGAGCAGGAAAATAGAATTCGTTTGCAGTCAATATTTTAGTTGAATCAAATATCTCATTTATTCTCATAAATATTTGTTGGCAAAAAATTCTCCAACTTTGCACACATAATTTTGGAGGCATTTTCTTATCCTTTGCTTTATCTGTTTATCCCCATAATGCAAACAGGTGTATATCATAGGTGGGGATGGCACAATGCGCGGGGCAGTAAAGATATTCAATGAGATCCGACGTCGAAAATTGAATATTGCGGTCACAGGAATCCCTAAAACCGTGGACAATGATGTCGGCATCATTGACAAGTCGTTTGGATTCCAAACTGCAGTGGAAATGGCCCAGCAAGCAATCAGTGCAGCTCATGTGGAGGCAGAGAGTGCAGTCAATGGAATAGGCCTGGTGAAGCTAATGGGTCGAAGCACCGGTCACATTGCTCTTCATGCGACGCTGAGCAGCCGGGATGTCGACTGCTGCTTGATCCCCGAGATGGAATTCTACTTGGAAGGCAAAGGAGGACTGTTCGAGTTCCTCGAGCATCGCCTGAAAGAGAATGGGCATGCAGTGCTGGTAGTGGCTGAAGGATCTGGGCAATCAATGATACCGAGAACTGATGCTCAGAAACAGGAGAGGGATGAGTCTGGCAACCTGGTATTTCTTGATGTCGGCGGCTGGCTGAAGTCGGAGCTGAACAAATGGTGGACACGGGACCACCCCAGCGAGCTGTTTACGGTCAAATACATAGATCCGACATACATGATACGCGCTGTTCCCGCCAATGCCACGGATAGCTTGTATTGCACGCTGCTAGCACATTCAGCCATTCATGGAGTTATGGCAGGCTACACTGGGTTCGTCTCCGGTCCTATTAACGGTAACTACGCTTATATCACTTTGGAAGAGGTGGCACAAGCAAGGAATGTAGTCAACACCAAGGACCACAAATGGGCTTGGATCAGATCCGTCACCAACCAGCCTGATTTTGAGAGGAACTAAAAGAAACATTTTAAGTCTAGATATTCAACGAAAATAAACTTCTTCTTCTTCTCCTTTTTTTTTTTTTTTTTTTTTTTTTTTTTTTTTTTTATTAACATGAGAAATCTGTATAATGTAAAACAAGGAAAACCTCAAACAGGGAGTTGGTATTGGTGTTTTATCGAAATTATGGTGGAGCCCTTGCCATGTTTCGGTCGGTGGCTTGATAAGATTTTCCTTTTAAACAAATAACAATAATGAAAGATTAAAAACCGTTGCTTGTCTTTGAAGTTTGGCAGTATTAGCTCAGCGTATCTGTGTGTGTGCATGCCATATGAGCACTGACTATAGTACTAAACGAGTTTTGAGCAAGCTTCCATTAATATTCCATTTGGAAATGGTCAATTTGGAAATTATATTCCATTGAAAGTAAATAGAAAGATAAAAGTAAAATAAAGAGGGGGAAAAAAATAGTGGTTCCATAATTGTGGAATCACCAATGAAGTTGGGTGTGGGAGGAGGTGCCGATAATCTTGCAAAGCCACACCGCTTTTGATAAAGAAAGAAAGAAAGAAAGAAAGAAAGGCGACCAAATTTGCTTGCAATTTGCATATAGCACCTTTATCCATGACTTAGAGAATCTCAAATCTCTTTCACTACTACGTGACTTTCACAAACGGTATCTCTATCTCTACTTTCACAAAAGTCTCCAAAAGCTTAAAAAAAAAAAAAAAAAAAAGTGAACTTATCAACTTGCAAATAGAAACAACATTCCCTCTTAGTGTTGAGAGTAGTTAAGAATTCATAGCCATTTTTGGAGTAACAATCAATCTTATATTAACTTGGTAACATGCACCTCCATCTGGGCTATATATGTTTAATGGCAACTTCTCATGTTAGGTTATACTCTTTTTTCAGCACGTGCCTTATATATATGCAAGAAAGACAAGATTTGTATAGGATAGGACTTATTTTCGTTCCTCGACTTTATGAGGAAATTATACCTCTATTTTTACATGTTACATATAGAATATGACCAATTTCTGACAATATTTGAATCTTCTTCTTCTCTTTTTTTTTTTTTTTTTTTTTTTTTTAGCGGCCATCACATGCAAACCATTAACATCACCACACAAAATCGGTGGGCAAAACATAACACCTCCATCCTCCGATATGAAAGCTGTGGCAAGGTGCCATTGCCTTTTTTTAGTTTTTTTTTTTTCCTTCTTAAAATTGTAAGCTAAAAGATTTAAAGAGCCAGGGCTGGCAAACCTTTTAGGATCATGAACGATTGCATTATCTCTTTAAAAGCTATTAAAGGCATGAGGTGTGTGGTGCATGAGACGTCAACCACTGCCAAAAAGATTTCTTTGTTTTTGTTTGCTTAATTGCTTTTTAATGTGCTAATTATTCTTGAGATTAATCATGTTTGGATCCCTCCAAAGCTAAAATAATTACTTTGTTGTTATTTCTTGGGTGCTAATCAATGAGTTGTTTTTCTTTTTCTGTTTCTTTTTCTCTAGATGGATTATCTTTTAATAAGAAATAGAGAATCGATCATATTTTCACGTCTTATCCAATATTATCATAAAATGAATCTATAAGAATCATAGATGTAATTGAGAAAATTCTGACCCTGAATCAAGATTTGAAGTCACCAGCTTATAATGGTTATTCAATATAGGTGGATTGAAATAAAGGCTTTTAATAAGATGTTGTTACTATTTTGTCTTAATTAATCCACTATTTAGGCTCCATTAAACTTCCTCACTCTTTCCATGTTACACGTTAGATCCAATCCTTAATCATTTTCTTTTTCCCTTCCATGCCGTATAAAAACAGAATTTTTGTCTTCTACATAACCCCATTTCACAGTCGTGGCCAAAATCCAGATACATCGTGGTTAGTGGTTAGACATTTTTGGCCCTAAAAACATGATTATTTAAAGTTGAGGTCGGAGAAACATGACACTTGTCCTCCGGAGAAACCGATAAATATAAGTAATCGGTTGAAAGAGAGTAGACAAAGACATTAAAATTGTCAGTCCAAAATCCAAACCGACATGCATGTGCGGCCCAATTTCTTGATAACGTTTGGACTGATAAGCAAATATTATAGTAAGATATTTCGCTAGCTTTAGACAAGCACCTACAAGAAATTAAAAAAAAGAAAAAAAAAAAAGAAAAAGAAAAAGAACAAGCATCTAAAAGGGTTTTCGTGCAATTCTCCCATAAGCCGGCTTATCCTTTCCAAACAATATTACAATTGTCACTTTGGGATCTTCTTTTTTTTTTTATTTTTTATTTTAATTCTCATTCACAGGTTAATGAATTAGCAACTAGTACATTATATTTAATATGAAATGAAATTTAGTAGACACGCCACATATTCTAATTTCTAACATTAGGCCGTGTGTCACATCGCTTTATTTCACTTTGTTTAGAGGATAGGGCCCATGTCACATCATCACTTATCACAGTCTGAATTTCCACTCTATCCATTTATCAACTTTGACACTCATTTAACCATAATATAATTCCTACAATCTTAGCAACAAAATTCAATTTTATAACGCCGATAATATTAAGTATCACAAGATTCTCGCAGTGTCATGCCTAAAAAGAAAAAGAACGACAACGACAAATATTTTTTTTTTTGGGGAACATTTTCATTAATTCAGAAAGAAATTGAATCCATACATTTCAATCGCAAATATATATTATCAAATAATTCTTGATAAATTACTTGATAAACTTAAACCCTTATAATTATACACAAAGGAATATAATGTTTTAAAATATAAAATAGGACACCTAAAATTATCTTACTGAAAAATGATCTCGATTCAAATAATAAGGAACAAATAGGACATTTTGGAGGTTTTTCTTAAAATGATAAGATGAACAATAACATTACTAATAATGGGACTCTTTGAAAAGGTAAGAAAAATAAATTTCTCGGCTTAAAAAATTCTAACACTATTTTTTTAGTGTTCTTTTAATAGGTAAAACTTAAATAGAAACTGAATTTTTATTTTGATAAATAATAAAAAAATAAATAGTGTCTTCACATCTTCGGTTTAAACTCTAATGCATTTAGCATAAATAACAGTTGGATATCTGGATCTTGAACGATCAACAAATCAGGATTCTATCCAAATAATAAATTATAAAAATTATAAAAATTAAATAAAATTCAGTCCAAATAAGACCTTCTTTGTCACTATATCATCATGAAAATTGATTATGAAATTATATACAAATATTATTATAATTGTTTTTGAATGGTCTAATTTAGGAGAATTTATATTAAAATTTTTTAGTTACACATTCATAATTTGTAGGCCAATTATGGTCTAACTCATAATTGATTCTTGTCATAGATCACGTATTTGAAAAACTGACCCAATAAAATATTTACAACAGAATTCTTAAAAAACATAAAGTAATAATAAAAAAGTTAAAAGGGTTTTTGTCTCTGTCGTTGGGGTAGTATAGCAGTAGCCACACTTCTTTGTTTTTTTTTTTTTTTTTTGGTGAAAACCAGTAGCCGCATTCACACACTCACACTTACAGTGGAGGATACGCAGCTCATTCGTCATTCCCATTACATTTACATCCCCTTCACTGTGAATGTTGTAAATTACATTCAATACTTCCTTCTTTTAATTTTTTTTAATATTTTTTCAAGACAGTTATTCAGATTTGTTCGTATCTCTACCTTCCTCATCTCTCTCTCTCTCTCTCTCTATATATATATATATATATATATATATATAGTAGTACTCTGCTCTCTCTCAGAGGCCACACCTTTCTCTACCTCTTTCTAAACCAAGGCCACCACCCAACTAGCTGATGACCGAACCATTCTGATAATCTTGAGCTACAGAGAGACCATAAACAGAGAAGAAGGAAAATGTTGGAACCGAGACTCTTCACCACATTCCTGGTTTGTTCTGCGGTTGCCCTTTGGAGCTTGTCAGCTCCAATGGCGGAATCGGCGGTGGGGGTGAACTGGGGCACCATCTCCTTCCACAGGCTGAATCCGTCGACGGTGGTGGATCTCCTGAAAAATAACAAGATTTCGAAAGTGAAGATCTTTGACACGGACCCAGGCGTTCTCAAAGCTCTGATGGGGAGTGGGATTCAGGTGATGGTTGGGATCCCCAATGAGATGTTGGCTGCCTTGAGCTCCTCCACCGCTGCTTCCGACTTTTGGGTCCGCCAGAATGTCACTTCCTATGTCGGTAAAGGCGGTGTCGATATCAGGTCTCTCTCTTCTTTTTCTCTCTCTTCAGAAGTTTCCTTCTTTTGTTCATAACTTTTCTCCTTTTGGATGCTTTGTGTTGTTTTTTGTTTTTGGTTCTTTTCTTTCTTGGTGTTTTCCAATGACAGTCGAGTGTGTTTTTGAACTGTTGCGAGCATTGTCATTAGTTTTGTGCTCTGGTTTTTGAATTCCTAGTAGATTTTTCTGGACTGACGTTGAATTTGAAACCCTTTTCTCGTGAGGGAGTCCTCAATTTGGATCTCTGATATCTAACTTAGGAGCTAGGATAATGAAGGGTTTTTACGATAAAAGTGGAAACTTCGGAAAATACTTAATGAACTTAAATTTGAGGAAACGGGGGATATTCTTCATTAGTCGAAATTTTGTTACTAAAGATGTATTCAGGGGTTGATGTAAATTTAATGATAACTTACACCATTTTCTTGGGAGTTAACAAGGAAAGAAAGAACTATAGACAAATCCCTCAAATTATTCCTTGATCTAAACCAGTGGTAATTGTGGGGTGGTTAAGAGGTTGCTCCTTCTCCTCAACAAGGTCTTGCATTTGATTCAGTCCCACCATGATGGGCGGGAATCGGGATATGTGGGGCAACTCTCTTCATGAGGATCCATATGTCACTCAGGGATGCACTACCTCCCCGAAGTTATTTGGGTACATCACCCCTATTCTTATGATCTTTTTTCTTTTAAAAAAAAAAAAAAAAGGTAAAAAAGGTTTAAACCAATTTTCCTTGATTAGCTCCTATTGCTTGAAACTGCAGGCTCATGGTTAACTAAGAATTGTTTCGGCTAGCTTGAAATCCTATGCAGTTGAGCTTTGCCCTGCTTCCCCCGCAGTTAGTATAATTGCTATTAAGCTCTAGAAGTGCCTGCTCGCTCAACCTTCACTCTGTGGGTTGCCATGCTAGCTGCCTTTGGCAATTTTCATTTGCAGCTTCTTGCATGCTTCTCATCTTGGGATGTGTAGGACATCTTTCATGTGGTGGAACACTGAGTTTCCTGTTTAAGATAATTTCCGACAGTGAGATACCATGTTCTTTTCATTGGAAACTATCATCAAGTTAGTTAAATATTGTAGGGAAAAGTATATAAGGAGATTCTAAGAGAGTTACCATGTTAAGTTTATGGCATGATTAGATCGTCCAAAACTAGATTTACCTCTAATATTTCCATGAGAAGAAGCCCCACCTCGTAACTAGGTCAGGAAAGACTCGTTCTTTGTGTCTAAATGTAACAAAAATTGGTAAAAATGCGTGTCATTAATATATGTTTTTGCTTTATCTATTTATGTTCTCCATGTCATTGACTGTGATTTTGATACCAAACAATTAGTGATCCAGGTAGATTAGGAATTTAAACTCATTGATATACTGAAATATGAAGAGTAAGTGCATAAGATATGCGGATCAGAACCACACGAGAGGTTTGGCAATATGGATAAGCTTCATGTTAGGATTTCTCATACTGGGATAATTAAATTCTGAACGTAATTTCTGGTACATATAATGTGGGGATCAGTTATTTTAGGAAAATGTGTTGCAAACTTCCTTACAAGAACACTTGTTTTCCCCAATATAACTTGTATTGTTTCTGGTGCTTCTAAGATAAAATAAATGCTAGTTCTTTTGGCATTTAACTGGAATTCTTCTAAAATAACTTTCATCTACAAACGACAGGTATATTGCAGTAGGAAACGAACCTTTCCTTTCGAGTTATTCTGGTCAATTTCAGTCCTATGTCATGCCTGCGCTTCTAAATATACAACAGTCCTTGGCCAAGGTGAATCTTGCCAGCTACATAAAGTTGGTGGTCCCTTGCAATGCCGATGCTTATGAGTCGTCTCTTCCTTCTCAAGGTGCATTTCGACCTGATCTTGCACCAATCATGACTCAGCTTGTTGAATTTCTCAACTCAAATGGTTCTCCATTTGTAGTCAATATTTACCCATTTTTGAGCCTATACGGGAACTCGGATTTCCCTCAAGACTATGCATTCTTCGACGGAACTACCCATGCTGTTACAGATGGGGCCAATGTTTACGCAAATGCATTCGATGGGAATTTCGACACTCTAGTTGCAGCTCTCACAAAAATTGGATATGGTCAGATGCCCATTGTTGTTGGGGAGGTGGGTTGGCCGTCAGATGGAGCTGTCGGTGCAAATCTCACAGCTGCAAGGGCGTTCAACCAAGGCCTCATAAATCATGTCTTGAGTAACAAAGGAACCCCATTAAGGCCACGTGTCCCTCCGTTGGATATATATCTTTTCAGTTTACTCGACGAAGGGGCAAAGAGCGTACTTCCTGGAAACTTCGAAAGACATTGGGGGATTTTTTCCTTTGACGGTCAGGCTAAATATCCACTGAACCTTGGTTTGGGCAATAGACTATTGAAAAATGCAAAGAATGTCCAGTACCTACCATCTAGATGGTGTGTGGCGAACCCGAATAGGGACATGTCGGACGTGGAAAACCATATGAAGCTCGCGTGTAGCATGGCAGATTGCACCACTCTCAACTATGGAGGGTCGTGTAATGGAATCGGAATAAAGGGAAACATTTCATATGCATTCAACAGCTACTATCAGATGCAAAATCAGAACGAACGGAGCTGTGAATTTGACGGGCTCGGGATGGTCACTTTCTTAGATCCTTCTGTTGGTGAGTGTAGGTTTCTTGTTGGTGTCACCGATACTGAAACTTCTTCTAGTTATGGCCTTCCTTATAGCAGTTGGGTAATTGTTTGGTTCTTACTTTCATGGGGGATTTGGGTATTTTTAGTGTGAAAAAGAAGTTTCTTAAGTGGGTTTTTCCATGTCCCCTCTTATGAAGCTAGTATAATATATGTAACAGATAATTATAGTAATTCATTCTACAAATTTATTAGACCAGACAAGTGTAGGAGTATGCTTTAGTGATTGTATCATGTGACGTACTTGAATGGATAGTTAAATTTACCTATACTTTTTTTTTTTAAATAGAATATAAATTTACCTCTACTTGCATTATATGTTCAAGAACTCTTTTTGCCAATTTACCAAAAAAGGAAAAACAACTCTTTTTGTCAAATTTAGGTGTATATTCGGAGAAGGCTACTTGCCAAATGATTTCGGAACAATCGATTTTTGTATTGAACGATGAAGAACGATCTACTCGGACGTTTGGCAAATTAGATTATTTTGCTAATTTCACTTTCTAAAGTTCTCATTTTGAGATAGTTATTGGCACCACTAATGCAAATTGCTCTATGGTGTACAGAACAAAACGATGCGTCATTTTGTTCTAAAAAACCACTCTCTCCTTTTTGTTGTGAATTTTAATCGTTCATTAGAAAAAGAAAAAAAAGGTTCTTGTGTTGATAATTCAAGTTGGGTGTCGAATCTTGCTGTCTTTGAAACAGTGAAACAACGGATTAGCATGTCGTCTAATTCATGTTTCCTTTCGTTTCTTCTGATAACATTGTGTCATGTTTTACGCCTATTGAATATCTTAGTGTCATGATCTTTTAAAAATTAACAAAACAGGAACAAGAGAGCACGGATTCCATGAAATGACTTGCTTATTTCTTTCTTAAAGACTTGATAAGTTGATATCTTTCTCGTCAAAAAAACCCCATAAAAGTTGTAACGAATTTATATAGTTTTTTTGCCGTTTAGAACGAAAAAGGACAATCAATAAAAACTTTAAAAGAAAATCATATGCTCCTAAACCATCAATGTAAACTTTTTTTTTTTAGACTATCAATATAAGCTTGAAACGATGCTATAGCAATTATCATCATAAATCTTTACCCAAAATTAAAACTTCATTATTTTTGGTTGACGGAAATTTTCAAGCCAGAACTCAGAGTAGAAGCGTTTGAGACTAAGGCAGTTTTGATACGTTAAATTGTTAAATTATGATATATTGACATTTGACACTAAACTAATGAAAATATGATGATTACAAACTTGCTAATAAAGTATTTTTATTAGATCTTACTAAAGAACTCTCCTTATGTAGTTGTAGACTCTCAACGAGAAAAGCCTTTATCTCTTCTTTCTGGTCCCTTTGTTTTTCAAGAGAATTCTAAGGATTTTTTTTTAAACAATTCTAAAAATCAAATATAATTTTTAACCATGATATCATATCAGAATCATATTAGATTAAAAAAAATAATATAAAAACTCTAACAATCTAACAATCTGAAGTTAATTAAGATCTTATGATTAACAACCATATGTTGAACAGATTGAACTCAAGTTAATAAAAAATAAAAAAAAATAAAAAAAAAACAGTTGTGTCCTACCAAACGAGACTTTTTTTTTAACACCCAATAAAATAGTCCTCTTTTTCTTCTCTTCTTTTTTTCTTTTCTTTTGTGGGGAAAAAAAAAAAAAAAAAAAACAAACAAACAAACAATTGTGTCCTACCAAATGAGATTTTTTTTCAAGACCCAATAAAATAGTTCTCTTTTTCTTTTCTTTTCTTTTCTTGTGTTCTTTTTGAATTTGCTAGATCTATATGATTACCTAATTTCCATCACTGCCATTATACTATTCCTCAACTCGAAAGGAGAATTGGTTAAAATCATAAGTGAAGTCCAATGCAGGCATGCTCATCTTAAGGGAGTACATTAATATAGCAGTTTTCCAGCCTAGTTGAAATTCAATTTCAAACCAACAAATCTTATAATTCTCGTCAACTTTTTTTTTCCCCCTTCCTTCTGTTATCAACTCTGCAGTCCATGTCAAATTTCTCTTTCGAACAACCGAGAAGAAAACGTTCAAAGCAGGAGGTAAATTTCCAAGGAAAATATGCTCGACAATTCAGAAGCTAATTAACCATCCAACATGAAAACTGTATGTTAGAATGCAACGCTGAGGTTTGACATGGTCCGAAAAAAAATCGGAAACAGGTAATTTGAAGTTTTAGAGTACTAAAAAGGATAAGTTGTACTTTAATTTCCATTGAAAGCAAAGCCCTCTTGGAGTTCAGTAAACCACATACATTCCATCTATTAGATAATAGTGAATACTATTGGCATTGCCTATAAGGTCCCCATATAAGTAAGAAAACTACACAGAGTGAGTACTTGGCCTGAACTTGTAAGTACTACAATCCCCAGGTGAAAGGGGCATCAGCATTGCAACCATGGGCTCTCTTGTTGTCGTAACCCGGGTAGTCGCCCTTGCGAAACGGAACAATTTCGTTCAGAGAAAGTCCTATCTTCTCTGCCTTCTTCTCTAGATTCCATTTGTTGTAAGGGTCACCCTCCTTGTGCGTTATGTGAATCTCGCCATCGTCTTTCCTCAGCAGAGCTTTTGCGTTCTTCAGAAATTCCTTCACCAATGTCTTGTTCATCCTGTTTCAGCACCACCATATATAAACCCTTCATGATCGCATCTTCCAAAAACCAAGAAATTGATAACTCAATCACTACCATCTTGATCACATGGAAAAAAAAAAAAAAAAAGAATGTAAATTTCTAATACACTTGGACAACAAATCGACAACTCAAACTTGTAAATTTGGTGAAATTAGGAATTTCTTCTTTGGTGTATAAAATTTGGACTTGCCTATTATTTAGATATTGGCTTCTTCTTCTCTAATTTATTTTTATTTTATATTTTTTTAATTTTTATAAAATACTATAATTGCAATATTCCACCCCCTTTCTATTTGTTTAATCAGAAAATGGATATTATATCATGTCGCTAAGAAACAAAACATGTAGCAACCTCAATGTTAGTAAGAAATAGAGGAATTATCACTATTAGCGATGCAATCAGCACACGTGTGAGAATACAGAACCCTTTTTTTTTTTTTTTTTTTTAAACTGTAGGTTAAAATCACATTTTACAAACATACATATCTGTTTTACAAACATAAATATAGTGATGCACTACCGATGACTATCAATGCTATGCTAGTATCCATATGACAACAAAGTTTTGGGTTTTATTGAGGAGATCTTCCGGGCAAGAAAACTAAATGTGTGTGTATATAGGCTAAATATAAGACCCATATATATATATATATATATATATATATAAGTGAAGGAGAGTGAGTTAAGTACTGGATCTGGCAACAACTGTCTTCAGGGTAGAGAAAGCCAACGTGAGGGAAGTTGTAGACGATCCTGTTGAACCTCTGGGTTTTGAGGAAAAAGTGTTGACTCATCTGTTTCGCGTCCACACCGAACAGTACCAAACACCCCTTCTCTTCTAGCTCCATCACGTTCCCGATTCCCTTGCCGTACTTCTCCTGTATCTTCTCTGCAATATCATATATACACAATATATATAAATATATAGAAAGAAATACCCATGAATCAAAGTTAATAGAAGATGCTGAAAAAGAAAGAGAATTAGATTTGAAGAAGGGCGTGGGCGTTACCCAGAGGATCGAGGGAAGTGGCGACCATGTTTCGAGCAGAGCCGAAGGTTCTGGCCAAGCTCACGGAAAAGGAGAAGTCTCCTTCGCCGACCAACAGGATTCTTTGCCTCGACGAGTAGTGTTTTCTCCATTTTTCTGTTGTTTCTTCTCCCTCTTCTTCTTCATCATCTTCGCTGTCGTCCGTACTGTCTTCTTCATATTCTTCGTCCTTGGTTCTTCTGAATTCTTCGTCCGCTGGGTTTCTCATTGTTCCCTTTCCAGATTACCCCACCACCACCAACCAGCTTGTTGAGGGTGTTGAGACTGAGAGATCATTCGGGATTCGCTGTCCTTTTTTAAGCGTGTCTTTATCCTTCCTTTCTCGGAAAGACACAAGCGAAAAAGGCGACACAAGAGACGTCGTGTGTATATACATACACACACATACGTTTCTAAGTAGAGAAGAAATGATAGAAGGTGTATAATTATACAAGTATTGTATAGTTTGTGTTTTTTGGGTATGTAACGCGTATGGTATGGCAATCAACTGGACCTAACTGCGTCTAAGGATCCGTTTCGGGGAGCTTTCCATATACATTTTCGAAACTTTTTTTTTTTAATCTTTTCTTAACTCAAAATTATTTATTATTATTCATATCTCCGCTCTTTACAATAAATTTAAAAGTTTATAACTTTGTTACTTTAAATTAGAGAGGATAAATATATTTTTTAATAAATGACATGTAATTTTAATAAAAACAAAGTATGATACTTATTGATATTTTTTCTGAATATATTTTAAGATTTTCTCATTTTTCACTATAAGCAATTTTTTTAACCAAACATATATTTTCAAAAGCTAAACTCATCATCTATAATCAAAATATCTCTAAAACTCCGCCTCTAATTATTCTCCCAAACTGCCCCTAAGTCACTACATTTTCTTAAGAGTGAAGGCTACGTTTGACTTCTTGAGTTTAACCTGTTGCCCTTCCTTTTTTCTATTTTATTTTTCTCCTCAACTATCTCCATCAACACGAGTTCACTCTCCATTAAAAAAACAAAAAACAAAAAACAAAAACAAAAACAAAAACAAAAAACTGCTAAAATTATTCTCTTAACCTTTTTTAATTGCACAAATTTCACCCTCATGTATCTTGAATCACACAAAATTATAGTTTCCACCATAATTTTACAGTTCTAGCAAAAATTACAATTTTAGGTATTAGATTAACTTTTGAGTTTTGATCTATGAGTATGAGAAGTCAAAATTCAAATAATAATAATAACAATAAAAAAGTTAGATTATTAAGTGCTAGAAAGATTAATGATTAAAGTCAATAGGCTTTGGGATTTTCTATTGGAGAATATCATCATTTCTTGTATAAAGGGTAATAGTATCTTTTACACACAACTAAGGTTCAGCATTTAAAAATCAAAACACACGACAGATTCACGCATTTCGCATAAACAAAACGAATACAATCTCTTCTAACAATTTTAGTCTAATTTTTTTTTAGTCCTAGTAGTCCTTTTTTTTTTTTTTTTGAAGACAGTTTAAAAATTTAAGAGACGTGGCTACCAGTTGAAAACACCAAAAACCTTCCCTACTCTACAGAGAATGCATAGCTTTGGACAGTTAAAACCCCTCTTTTGAAAGCCCCTAGTTATATCTTTGCCAAAGAACTCTCAAAAAACCAACATCCAGATGAAGCTTTGGAATTCTCCGTCTCATCAACTATTTAGACTGAATAAGTTCAAGTCTTCCAGTACTATCACAAAAAACCCTCTCAATGGACTAATTGGCTTTTAATTCTAAGAAAAAGCAGTTCGATGAGTACGGTGATTCATTTACATAGCGTCTTCAGCTCCCGGGGCACAAGAAAGAAGACAGGAAAAGGTTGTACAAATTTCAAAGGGATGAAGAAGACTGTCATCCATGCTAGTCTTCACCACAGGAACCATCCATATCCGCATCTCCCGCACCAACAATGTAAGTTTAGCCTGTTTTTATGAATGACAAACCAACCGATAAGGAACAGGAATGCATGGAAGCCAATACCAATCCGAGCAGAAGATGTTAGATTGGAATATCTTACCAGGAATCTTTACATTTTAGGGTTTGGTGTTGACTGCTTGAGCATGGCTAGCTCAAGCAAAACCTCATTGAGGGGTTCACTGAGCTCGCTTTTCTTAGCCTAGAGAGAGAGAGAAAGAGAGAGAGAGAGAGAGAACAGATTATTGTATGGCATCTTCCTATGTTGTAGAAACGAAGTTGAAGTCATGGAGAACAAGAAGAAGCTAATCATGGATATTCAGCCGGTAAAGATATATTTCTAATTTTCAATTGATAAGACCGTTACATAGGAAAATTAAGTGTCACACAACGTTATCAAGGACACAATTATCAACTATTTGTTTCTTATCTTATTTTATTTATATTAAAAACATACCTTCAAAGACGGGACTAGAGCAAAAACTTCATCAGCAGTTTCTGGACAAACATCAGCAATTATGCACATCTGCAGCCACATATTTGAAGTCAAGATCACAGCTATACATTCTAGGAACCAAGTATCAAGTAGTTCTGGTTCAGACTATCACCTCCCCATCTGTGACACCATATTTGGTGAGAGTCCTAAAATTTGAGTTAAGTGTTTAACAATAGGAAAAAATACCATCTGTACATAACACAGAACACTCAAAGAACCTATATATAATACAGTTGTAGTAGATATATGACATATATAAAACACGTAAACTATCCACACGAAATTAAGGATACTCAAGAACTTTTCTGACGGAATGGGGATTTGTGTAATGGCTCCCTCTTTTGGCATACTGCAGTCCTCTGTCAAAGGCTCTAAGAGCAAACAACATAGTTTAGCAACTCATTCATATATAACACACAAAATTTCGGCCTGCAGTAACCTGCCTATCCTTCTGTTCTACAACAAAATTCAGGATTACATTCCTTATGTAGGTACCAACCACCGATCCAAAAAAAAAAAACAAACAAACAAACAAGAAAACAAAAACAAAAACAAAAAAAGAAGGTTCCTTACAAAGAGGCTTTAATAGTTGGATCCTTCGATAAGAGGACCATTTGCTCCTGGATTACTTGTAATATATCAGCAGCCTCACAGGCCATTAGACATTTGACATTCTCTGGAAGTTCTGCTTAGATAGAAGAGGAATAGTAAGCCCTTTAATGCCAAATAGATTTCAGACTCTAAACATATATGCCGACTAGTCTAGAACCTACATATATTATTAGTAGTTGACATAACCCTAGATCAAAACACAAAGAATTATTATGGCATCACATCTTAAAAGGAAGTATGATATAGCCAAGGCAAATATTTGCTCACCATTTTCAATTCTCAGCTCCAGAGGTTGCGGTGTTTTCGGCACGGAGCTCTTGCCACTAGTAAAGGTCTTGTCCCCTTTTCCTGCTTGGCCGCCACCAGCTAAAGAATCAGAAGTCGTTAAAGGAAACAAAATCTAGCCCTACACCACATCGCTCATCGCGAAGCAAAGCATCAAAGAAAATACCAAAAGTTGAAAAACACTGAACCTTTAGGGAATGTGGTTGGCATATCGCCCTTCCCACCAGATTTCGACGAGAAGTTCAAATGGGCTTCACCTGCACCTGTCAACACGATTAGCCACCATTTAAAGAGATAACATTTCAAGTGCCAACAAATAAAACCCATCACCTTAGAACAATAACAACTAGCTCATAGAAATCATAAACCTGTGTCAAACTGAACTTTTCTTCCTTTCTTCGACTTTATTGAGTTATCATCCTTCCCCTTCAAGGTTCCTGTAATGTAAATGCACAATAAAGAGATTGGTTCAGAATACACGATTTCATTTATTTATTTACTTATTGTTTAAATAAACAAATAAATAAAAACCCCACAATGGGAAAAAGACGTAAATATGAAACACGCAAAGCCGAGACAATTTCTCGTAAGAGTGAGAAAAAAACAAGGGTTAAATTGTAACCATGTTAAGCATTCAAAACATATTAAGATTTCTCAGTTAAATCAAACTTTACAAAAGATGACTCAAATCAAAGCCGAAAAAATTTTCCGAGAAAAATACCCCAATCTAATCACAGACAAGAGAAGAACATGCAATATACAAAAGGTTGGAAAAAGTTCAAACCTTCCTTTCCGGAGGCAGATTTGAGGGAAGATTTGACTCCTTTCTTCTGGGGCATCGTGAACATTTTTCCGGTTTTCTCCGCCATCGCTACTACAACTGCAAATTCAACCACAACTACAGAAGCAATATTTGTTATTGCAAGAAATCCATTTTTGAAACCCATTCAAAATATTGAAATTTTTTTATTTTAAGGTCATTCAAAAGAGAAAACCCTACCTTAAAAATGTCTGAACTTTCTTGTCGCTCCAGAAAGTTTCGCTACAGAAATTGGCCTTCTACCAAAGCTCGGTAGTCAAGCCAAAGGACAGAAAGCGTGGCGAGAGAGCGAGAGAGAAAGACGTGTGTGTACATATAGGGAGAGAGAGAGAGAGTGTTTTTGTGCGTGATCGGCCAGACAAGGAAGAAAGGGGAAAAACATATAAATTTCAAAAGTTAAGAGGTCAAGATATAATTCTCGGAATCATTCCTTTAATTCTAAAAACATACTTCTTTTTTTTTTTTTTTTGGAATAAAAAATATATTTCTTTTCGAGTATTATATAAAAGATATTTTTCTCAAATAACTGACAAGAATTAAACATCTCTAAATCGTCTTCTGAATAATTGTTCATTTTTAAAGGAAAGAACAAAGATTTTTTTCCCCTCAAAAATCTCAAATGTTTATTTCTTTTTTCTTGTAGACTAAGCATGCATTTGATGTTAAAATTTAGATTTGATGTTAAAATTTAGATTGTAGAATTTAAATTTAAATTAATTATATATTTATTGAGATATTTGAATTGTCCGAGTTAAAAAGTATAAAAACTTGAAATGTGTTCAGAAAAAAAAAATATGGAACTTATTTCGTTCGTCTCGAAATTCTATACAAAAAAATCATCTCATATAAACTATTCTACGTAAAGTTATGAACTTTTAAAATTTAAACTACAAAATTATAAAAATAGTGAATCTAAGAAAAAAAGACAAAAATTGAATTGTAATTTTGAGGTTTGAACATGCTATTATTTCTTGATTAGATATAAACACTTAACTTTTTATTTGCACAACTAAATAAATCTTGTCAATTTCGGGTTTCATTATACTCTCTTACATTTTGTTTGGAAGAGTAAAAGAAAAAATAATTAAACTTTAATGGGGTGTTTGGTGTAGTGGTTTGAGTTGAGATTTTTAAGTTTAAATAGTAAATTTTTTTGAATTTTCAGAAAAGACAAAAAACTTTTTGGGAAAAAGACAAAAAAAAGTTTGAATTGAATAAGTTGAGTGGTTGAAACAAACAAACCCTAAGTACTTGTTCTAGTTTTTTCTCATTTCTTAATCCCATTACATCATTCCTCTATTATTTATTTATTTATTGGGACAGTAGGCCTACCGTTTCTGAGTTTTTCGTTAAAAAGGATAGAGAAATCAATGTTATGGAAAAAGCACTTCTTACAGAAGCAATGCACGTTATGAAAATGAAAAACGGTCATTCCTAATATATCATGCTTCACGTGACAATTCTATACATGATTTTATCAGTGTAGAGTGAAAAAAATAGTAATAAATAAAAATCTTGTAGTTTAAGAAGAAAATAAGAGACAGCCTTGTGCTTCTTTGCTCCAAGCAAATCAGTGAAGTCAGTTACAAACACAGGTATGTATATAAATGAGAAGCAGAAAAAGGAAAAATTAAATTGACTTTACAAAAATCAAATGAGAAATAAAAATGGCGATACAAGATTCTAGAGATAAGTGGGGCGTGGCAGTGACTCATCAGCACAAGCAAACACCAAATTCCCACAAACAAATGACACTCAAAATCTGAATTGTGAAAATGGATGAACAGATTTCTCTTCCCTTTTATTCCCAAATCAAATCGACAAGCACACCCGCAACCGAGTTCTTCATGCTCAAGCCCTCTCTATCCGGGGGAAAAAAAAGTTCCAATAATATCAACAGTAACTTGAACATATGCACACAAATGACAATTGCTAGAAATGGAAATTACAGTCTTCAACCGGTATTTACGATCAAACTTGTTGCGTCTGAGATTCAGGTATCATCCACCTGTGAATGAAATACAAAACTCGGGAATGTAGTGGTGATATCTCTGTCCAAGATAAACAAAACCGATGTTAAGTTCCAAGATCTCGAAAGCAATCATGTTTCACAATCAATTGAAACAAACACAAAGTTTATGAACACGTACTTCTGCATGTTACTTTCAAAGGACAGACTAGCCCTAACAGTTAAATCATCGCTTTGGAATAAATTAAGAAAGAGCACAATTTGATGCTCCCGCCACTACTTGAGTATATCAGTGCACGTTTTCGCAAATATGAAACAAACATGGAATAATGACAACATCAACTCACTTGAGATATTGAAGAGTCATATTCTTCAAAAGGGATGGATGTCGCAGCACAAGGCTTCGCCATTCTTCCTTGTCAATCTTCCCATCATGTTTAGTATCTGCTTCCTCAAAGGTCTGACAAAATAAGAAATTTGAGAGAAACCTAATGAGCACCAAAGAGTATCAAAACTTCATCAATGGAAATAGTGGTGATGCTATTCACTATTTTATTAGAAGGAGATGCTAAATCCAATAAGTGCAATAAAGTTAGCACTTGCAGCTCAGACCATCAAAATGGCGATGTTATTCACTCCTTGTTAGGAGCTGTAGATCCTAACTTGTAAATGATATGAGAGAAATTTTAGTAATTATCCAAGGCAAGCGGATCCTAACTTGCACATGATAAGTGGCAAATTATAGTAAATTATCCAAGAATAACTTGTCCTGACTTCTATATAATATTTGAGAAATTTTAGTAATAATCCAAGAAAATCACAATAGTTTACATCAAAAACCAAAATAAAGCGTCCGTGCTATTAAGAGTACCAAAGTGCTATATTTGTCCTCGTGCAATATGTATAGTCAGCAATAGGCCAAATGACAAAAAAAAAACCCTGTTGCACAGAATCAACCCCACTAACATGCTCAATTCCTAAAATCAGTCCGTCACTCTAGTATCCCTCGGGGGCTAGCTCAATGGTGGGAGGGGAAGGGTTTGGGTAGGAACTCTCAGGTTCAAAATGAGAGTGTTTTCATTAATATTTAATAAATGGGAGCCACAGGCCCCATACCATAAAAAGAGGAGGAGAAAAAAAACATCTTTCCCACTAATGTCATTCAATTGGGACACAAGAAACTAAAGTCAACCAACTTGGTTCCAAACATAAGTTAACCAGTTTGGTTCACAAATAATTACTTCCTCAAATATTCAAGAATAATCATATAAACGATATGCAATCATAATATTTCCTGTAAATGGCAAAGTATACATGCAAACCGCATAGATTCAGATCTCATTTATTGCCAAAATGCAATCCAGAAAATACGTTGCTAAATAAATAGGACATAGGAATCACCTTGTCAATAATACTTTCTATAACATCATCCGACAGATTCATACCAGATTCAGCCAGTGTAGCCACTACCATTTGCTTTACCTGATATAAAGGGGAAAAAAAAAAAGACAAATAAAAACATAACTTGTTATAAATATGCCTGAAAAATCGACCTTGCAAGAAAGAGGAGTGGTCTATATAGAACATTACTAATTTAAAAAAGAAAAGAAATCAACTTTCTTGAATGCAGCTGTCCTCTAAAATTCGCAAGACACGAAACTAATGAGTTAGAAACAGTTAACCAAAAGCAGTACTCGCGCATTTTCAATGAAGCTAAGGGTGGCCGCCTGCTTGATTAATCTAGATAGTCAGTTGTCAAATTGCCAAGTTATTCATCCAAGATTCACACATCTACGCTTAACAAAGGAAAAAGTTCCAATGTGTCCAAATGGTGGGAGCCTTTCAAGAATTATAATGAAAAGAGGCATATATTAGTGCTTATAGCGTATGGTAACAAAGCTTCCATACTCCGAAAATTATTGTTTACCAAATATGAGTAGAAGTCGGGCTTTTTTTCCTCTCCTACAATCATATGTTATAAGTTTAGCAGAAAAATCTTGTTATGTTTCAAGGAAAAAAGAGAGAGAGAGAGAGAGAGAAGGAAAAGTACCTCCTGTCTCTCAATGAACCCCTGTTGTTTGAGGTCATACAACTGGAAGGAAACTGCAAGAAAAGGAAAACTCAGGGATCCCCACCATTACAAAGACATTTGCCTCCGAACAAGTTCAAAAAGCCACACCCCTCACCTCTTCTCTCCCAAGTCCCAACACACTTAATAAATGAAGCCATTAAAAATAAAAGATGTATAAAGACATCAGACAAATTGCTAAACATACATTCAATTTTATCATCAAGGGGTGCATTAGGGTGAAAGACGGAGAGAGCACGAGCAAACTCTTCAAAATCTAGTATCCCATTATGCTTTGTGTCAAACAAGTCAAATACCTACATTTTAAACAAGAGATGAGAACGAATATTACACTTTATTAAAGATTACCAGTGATATGTAATAGTGTATATGCATTTCCCAGGTGGACGTGCTGAATTTATACAGATTATTCTATGAAGGTTAAATGCCAACAAACACATGCATGTTAATTCGACTGAAAACATCAAAGGGAAAGTCCAGAATAATCAGACTACCGTCAGAACTGGCATGGTTAAAAACTTCTGTAGATGTATCCTGCCCAAGGGACCAGATGTTTCAAAAAAGACATTATCAGTTTGGTAAAATGTGGTACGATGGATAACATACCAAAAGTTTAGTCACATGGTGAAACATGTGGAATGGGATTCTTACAGGATTTCACTTGCATTCACTAGAACATATGATGATGCATGAGTAAGAGATGGGCATTGAAGACAGTCTAGAGGGGAGGAAAAAAATGAAGATTGGCACATAGAAAGATTACCCGGTCAGCAAATAAACTCTCCTTTTTGTTAGTCTTGAACAATGCAAGTTGGAATTCCTCCTGAAACAAAAAATCTTCGGTGACTAAAACAAACCCAGTGGGACAACAAATCAAAAGTAGCAGGCTAGTAGCACACAAGACCTTGATATAGATACATGGATATATAATTGTGTATTATATACACCTACAATGACAATGAAATTTGGGGAAAGCTATTTCTACTAAGGAAACATAGATAAAAAGATCCCAAGTATATTTAACACCTCTTACCTTATTGATCAGTCCATCATCAATTACTGCACTGCTAATTTTTTTAAATAGCTCATACAAGGCTTCTATTTCACTTACACTAACTGCAATTGAAGTAAGGGAAATATAAGCACCATAATATGTATCAACATCGCGATTCCTAAAAATAAACAAACAATGAAGTTTCTACTAGTACGGTACCAAAACATTGAATAAATTTATTATAGTTCTTAACCATCCAAGATGAAAATTGATATCTAATTGACAAAACACCTTTTCATTGTAAAAATGTTTCCTTTGGATCACGAAGAAATTTAAGATTAATCTGTTCCGTAGTCCCTAGCCAAAAAAAAAAAAAAAAAGGATAAAAAGCAAAAATCTACTCCCTAGAATCATACTCTAATTAAAAATACACACACACACACACACACACATAGTATGAACTATGAAGGCAAGGAAAAAGAATTTCAGATTTAAACCCAAATTGACCAGATTGAAATAACCGCGAAAACACCACTCTGCTATCACTAAATATTTCCTAACATTGAACGTTAAAGGTTTTAAAAGGAAGGTTCAAGGTAATATACAGACTGTCTCCCTTGCTAGAGCTTCGGGATCTCCCAGACCCTTTGGGTGTCTATATAAATCAGCATCACAGCAACTGATCACTTGAACACACAAATGCTTTATTCCTTCTAAGCACTGCACCATGTTCCTTTCCAGATGTCAGAACACGCCATACCTGCCCAAAAATGAACATTAATTCTTAAGTTGTATAATTAGAGTGAAAAGACTATAGATATCTTGGCAGCAAGCTAAGATCAAATTCAAGATAGCAAATCCGAGCTATTCACAAAACTATCGTGGCTGAATAGCAAAACTGTGAATTCCTAATTGTATACTCTATAGACTCTTTACATGTCATATAGCAGTCTAACCACCTACTTCCTTGCTAGTCGCCCAAAAAAAAAAAAAAAAAAAAAAAACTAGTCTTACAATTTGGTATAAATTCTCATGACAGCTGTTAAAAATCCGACATTCTCCATTCCTTCAGATAGCAAAAACATGCATAGCAGCAGTTGGCAGTAAGACAAAGACCCTCTCGACAAAAGAAATAGCAGTGTCAACAATGTCTTATTTGAATATCTGACCAAGGAAAACACTATACTTCCTTCTGTCACCTTGAAAATTAACAAAAGGAAAAGAGACATCAGAATTCGTTTCTTTGCTCCATCATCTGAAATACCGGAAAGCGCAATATGATAAATGCTCAAACTATTGGAGTCACTAAACTACTTAACCCCCAAAAGAAAACAAAACGTGAGCCACTAAAGATAACAGAACACATGCAACGTAACATAACTGAATGTATATATAGTTCAAAAAAATAAATCGTCAAACAACATAAACTCATCCCGGCATTTTACTCTCCTGCACAAATCGGAAGAAAAGATGGCACACTTGTTGATTCTTCTACACTATCCTAATACAAACAGCATCACAACGAGGTTACTGCATTATAGCGTAAATGCCCGAAGCCAATCCATTATCCATCAAATTTCTTATCCTTAACAAACAATGACAAAAATAGAAAATTTTGTTGATCACATTGAATCATAGCACCAAATTCTTTCAGGCATTTGAGCAATGAAGCCAAGAACAAACAGTTCCACGGAAAGATTAGAAGACAAAACCCGGTCTCAAAATCAGAAACCCGGTGATTTGTCCATTAATTGGAAACAATCAAAAGAAACAGAATCTTAAAAGAATTCAATATCAAAACAACTTTGATTAAAGGAAAAAAGAAACCCAATTTCTGTCAACGAATGAAACAAGAGAACCATAAGTGAACTAAAATTGACAAACTTTGCATTCCAGAAACCGATCCCATAACCAGAACTCTCTCGTGGTCGATACCCTAATCTCCATTTTCCACCATCAAAAATCCAAAATTGCAACAGGAGAATCTCCGAACCGTCGGAGATCGTAACAGAATAGCAAAAATGAGTCATGAAATTGAACCAAAAGCTCAAATTCGATACAATCGAAAATTTAATCTAAAACAAAACAAGAAAAAGAAAAATCATAATCTGAAACAAGACGAGAAGAGGAACGAACCTTTGAGAGAAATCAGAGCAGGGGAAATGATACTCCGACATGTTTTGCTGTTTTATTTATTTTTTTTAATTTTAATATTTGTCAATATCTCCGCTTTATTCCTTTTTTTTTTTTTTAATTCCTTTTTTAAGCAGGGGAATGATTACGATTGAAAGTTTCAACACAAAAAAAATGAGTACGATTGTAAAAATGTTGATAATATCAGTGAGTTGGATTGTTTGGTAATTTTCTTTTTTTGTACGTTAAATAATAATTAAACAGAAAAAGAAAAAAAATTGCAGACAACGACAAGAGAGATATGACGGCTGAGTCAGATAAAGTGAGTAATAAAGCTTTTTTTAATCGAGTAAAATATTAACGATTTTTTAAGCTGTTAAAAATTCCCATTTTTAGATAAATATACTTTGAAAAACACGTGGCTCTTACGTGGCATCTCATTAAAAATATATATATGATAAATTTTTTTTTGCTGGAAAATAAAAAAGTATATTTTTTAAATGTTTAATCATAGATTTTTTTTTCCCCCCTATATGTCCATCTCGGTGAACAAATTTCAAACAAAGGAAAAAACTTTAGATTTTAAAGCGCATCACATCTCTTTGGCACGTATGTGTGATGGCAGCACTTATAATTGTCCTCACTCGTCAACTAATCCATTGAATTTAGTCCTTGATAGGACTAGTATAATTGACCTAAATTATGAAGACTGGCCAAAATGAGTAAATATATATATATATATATATATATTTTTTTTTTTTTGAGAAAGTAAAAGGGCAAAAAAAAAACCTCGAACTCCAACCCAAAATCTCTTTGCATCCTAGGATAAAACAGAAACATGATAGAACAAATTTAGGCCAAATTATTACTTGGTTTTTGAATTTTTAATCTTATATAATTTTAGTTCATGATTTTTTTTAATTATCTTTAAATTATTTAAATATTATTATATTAGTCTTTTTTATTAATTTAAAAAGAATTTATTAGTTACATAATTTTTTGACTAAATTATTAACAGATTCAGTTCAAAAATTAACAAAAATGACTATTGTAATAACATTTTAATAGTTTAACGGTATTTTATTTTATTTTTTCGTAATTAAAATGATCATAACTTATTAAAATGTTATTATAATAGTTTTTTTCTGTTAATTTTTTGATGAAATTTATTAATTAGCATCATTTTTTAATCAAGTTATTAACAAATTTTTTCTGAAAATTAACAGAAATAACTATAACATAAACAATTTAATAATTTAGGGACATTCTAACAAAAAAAATCAGGAATCAAAATTACATAATATTAAAAATTTAAAGACTAAATGAGTAATTTACTCAAAATTTAAATTATAAATTTAAACGTACAATTCAAACAGGACTAAATAA
The DNA here is from genome assembly GCA_025413025.1 of Ficus hispida. NCBI lineage: Eukaryota > Viridiplantae > Streptophyta > Magnoliopsida > Rosales > Moraceae > Ficus > Ficus hispida. Next base: position 21,337,900 of record CM046361.1, read on the forward strand.
TTCAAACAGGACTAAAGAGTGTAAACGAGCATGTATCAATCTTTTAGCGGACTCTTGTTAGTTTGCTTGCCTTTCTTCCATGGAGTTGAAATAATCGAATTTGCAAACGAATGCCGAGAACTAGCTACTAGAAATTACCAATGGGCAATAGCCCTTATATGGATGACACTTTTATAATAATATAATAATAATAAAAATTCATGTGGTTCAATGAAGAAGCTAAGGGCCCTAAATACTTGCTTGCTTGCAACAATTACAACATCTTCTAACGTAAAAATACAGAATTACAAAAGCTTCAAACTGGCTGAAACAAAATGAGGGTCTTTCAAAATGTTGTCTTTTGTTTTGTTTTTTTTTTTTTTTTTTTTTTTTTTTTAAATCTTCTACTATCTGTCTCTGCCTTTGTCACGTCCATGATCTGATCTACTTCCCTTTGAGTTCATCTTCCTAACGTCCCTTCCCTTATTCTCTGCTTCCATTTCCTCAATCTCTCCTTTCCCGCCTTTTCTTTCCGATTCCACGGCTACCTTCCCGTCCGATCTCTTCACCGACCTGTGCTGGTCCTTTTCGCCGACGCTTTCCGAAACAGCGGTGCTTCTGGTACTGTACTCTCCTCTAACACCACTTGATTTCTCATCCTGACCAAGTTTCAGCTTACCCTGCTCGGTTCTCGGGGTCGGTGCTTGTTTCCCTTTGGGAATGAGGTCTTTGAATGACAGATTGTTGTTCATGGCGGTGGGGTTGTTTTTTGTTGTTGTGGAGCTTCTCTCTTGCTCAAAGAAGAGAAGTTGCACCACGGTTCTCAGTGGAAGCCGCTCGTTTTTCACCGCGTGTGCGCGTACTTCTGGCGATAGTTTTTGGCAATCCAGAACCCGACATAGCCGCTTCTTCTCTGCCTTGTTCAAGTCGGGATGGTCCTGCTTATTTTCATTGAAAATGACAGGAATTTAGTAAGTACAATTTGCAAAATTTTTGTGTTCTTTACATGTTTGATGTAAGTTTTCCTTACCTTAAGATAAATGTTGATTGCCTTGTAAATGGTATCATGATCTTCCCTAGCAATATCAGGCACAGCTTCAGCTAAAGACACCACTTTCAATACCGGCATATTGGCATCTCTGGCGACGACCTGAAGATAAGAATCGATGAGCTTCCCGACCTTTCTTAGCGACCGGAGAAATTGATTGCTTTCAACGGAGCCCGGGGCTTGCCTCTTGCATAGCACCAAGAAACTTTCTAGCACGGCCAACACCAGATCGATGTCGTAAAAGTGCTGGTTGAGGGTTGACAGTGAAGGGAAAAGCAAGTCCTCAACCGATGCCTCGTCAAGTTGTAGACTGCATTTCCTCAGCAATTCTGTTTTTGTCACAGGAGACACTCCTAGGTAGTTCGCAGTGCTGAGAAGCCTCATCAAGAAGCCAACAGAGACCGACCCCTTCTCCGCGGGAATCAAGCTGACAATGATTTCGAGAACTCTTCGACTCCTCTCCTCGGATTCCTCTGCTTGAGACGCTGAGCTCTCTGGAGCTCTAATCTTCGTGGTTTCCGGTAACGAACGACAGGCGAACACGTGCAATGCTTCGCCGATGAGCTGCGGCGGCAGGATGCTTATCGTCCTAAGGGCGGTAATTATGCATCGAAACATGTCTATGTCAAGGTCTGATATGTCTTCTGTCCACCAATCCTTTGGGACAGAATGCTGTTTTTTGTTGTAACCGGGTCTAGTATAAGTGTAGGACCAAGTGACCTAAAAAAAATTTGCAATTATTTTCACTAGGCAAAACAAAAAGGGAAAATCTTAAATCAAAACATTAAAAATATGCTTTTACCTTTGCAGGAGGTGTGAGAATTTTCTCAACAATTGAATCGATGCACTTTCTGATGATTCCGAGATTTTCGGACCACTCGGGCAGCTTTGCAGTGGTCTGAAGTGTGACAATGGAGTCCTTCCAGCCCTCAAGTATGCAAGAATTGAAGAAGGCCTCAAGTTTGAGAATAAAGTTTCCCTTCTCTACAGACTCGGTCATTCTAAGGAACTTGGCAGCACAAAAGGCGGGGACAAAGTTATGGGCACTGAGATTAATTGTGATCCCGTAACAGAACTTAGCACAGAGTTCAAAAGCATCTTCTCCTCCGGGTATGTCGTGGAGCTCGATCGCGACGTTCTCCGCGTCATCCGAATCGGAGCACAGCCGTTGCAGGAGGCCGCATCTCGGAAGAAGTGCAAACTGCAGCTAAGAAGATGCACAATTATTTTGAGCAAGAAGAAAATATTCATGTGCCCAACAAAAACAAAAACGAAAAACAGCACATAAAAATGCATTAGTTTGGGACACATTTAATAATTTCTAACCAATCCGTACCTTATGGAGAAGATAGCTGATGTTGTTTATCTGTATAGAAAGATCACTAGGTATATCTGAGATCAAAGTCCTGCATTGTTAAAGGAAAATACATTATTTCTGCTAAAGAAAAGGGCTCTTAAATACGGTTTGGAAAAGTCAAATGCTTATGTTCATATATATATGTATATATACGTGTGTGTGTGTGTCTATATATATATATATATATATATTTATATGAACCATGAATATGTAGAAGTAAAATGGTAACGAAACTCAATGGTACCTGACAGCTTCTTCTGTGTAGAAGGTGTCTGGCCTGGTCCCAATTTTCATGAACTTCATTTTTTTTTCCCCTTTTTCAGCTGGTATTTTCTTTATATCAAATATTTTATTTGAAAGTTTCTCTCACTTCATAAAACTGCGAGATGCCCTTATAGATGATTTCTGAAGAGAAACCCAGAATCTGAATACGTGTTGTTTTGTTGACATGAGAAAAAGGAAGGAAGGAAGGAAAAATAAAAAAGGACAAGAAGAAAAGAAGAAGAAGAAGCAAACAAAACAGGCACCGTATAACTTGGAATTTGTGCTCAGATTTATGTGCATTATGAAAATTAAAAATAAATAAATAAACAAATAGACAACAAAGTCTGAAACTGATTCTCCTTTCATGAAAGAAGAAGAAGATAGGAATCCTAAAATAGAGGCCTAAGATTTGTGATATTAGAGATAATTTGCATGCCAAATTGAGTGCTTAAAAAAGGAACTTCAAAATCAGAGAAAATTCATGAAGATGGGAATTAGGTATTACCTTTTCATCTCTCAAAAGGGTCCCATATTCTTGATCATCTTATCCAGTAAACTGTACAAATAGACCCCTGCAAGCCCTTTAATTAAAAGAGGAAAGTTCACCTACGTCACAGAAAAAAATAATAATAATAAGGAAAAGAAAAAAAGAAAAGAAAAAGAAAAGAAGTTTGTAATTTGCTGTCATGAATGAGAGATTTTTTAAGCCTCAAAGTGGCAAGAACTTGTATTTAATGCATTTGGGAAACTCCATGCAAAAAAATTTTGTCTCATGTAAGCTCATTTCGAAGAAGAGTTAATCAAAGTGGGTGGTGGACTAATAAGCAAGTTTAGAAGTATGTGAAGACAGCCACTGTGACTGCCCTTCAATGGGCCTCAACATGTGTCTGCATTTTGTGACCAACCTCTGACACTACGTTATTAACACAGTTACAAGAAACTGACCAACTTAAAAAAATAAATAAGGAAAAAGTAAAAGGAAAAAAAAAAAAAGAAAGAAAGAAGAAGAGGGTCATCAATTTTTTTGGATCATGACATGCATGACTCACATGACTTTGTTTTTATATGCTGCAAAAGCATAATCACTGCTAATATATGAAAAATAAATAAATAAATAAATAAAGGGACTCAGAGAAGTTGTAGAGAATATCTCACAGACTCACACAAAAAAAAAAGGCTGTGGAAACCAAAAACAATAATAGCTTTCTGTGAGGGCTTAAATAGACTTACTTGTATATTAGCGCCTTTTTCAGTCAGTGTCTGTGATCAGAGGCATCAATTCCCTGGAAATTATTGTGAAAGTCAGAAAATGTTTAGTGACTTTTTTTTTTAATTTTTGGGTGTTAGTAAAAGTAATCATGGGCTTGTGTTTGTAAACCTGTGGGGTGATTCATAATAATGAAGAAACGAGAAAATCTTGAATATTAATTTAATTGGAGTTTGACTTCTATATGGAAAAGGCAAAAGAAGGGGGGAAAAAAAAGTGAGTGCCTCAAGTGAACAACTTGTGATGAAAACTTTGATAAAATTAAACTTTGGTGAAAATAAAAGAAAATAAAATAAAATAAAAGAAAGAGTGAGAATCTTTTTACAAAGACAAGAGAGCAAAGGGAAAAAAAACAAGGACAGAAATAAAAGCCTCGAGAGAGGTTTTTGGTGTTATAGATAGGAGACTTTTTTTTTTTTATCGCCATCAATTTGGTTGAAATCTGACCTTTGCTTGGTCTGTGCTTTCACAGACAATGGAAAGATAAAGAGGAAACCATAGTGGCTAATGTGACACAACACACCCTGCACCCCTTTTTTTTTTTTTTCCCTCCCTCTATCAGAGAGCTAAAAAAAGGCCTTTAGATTTTTTTTCTCTTTCTTCTTCCAAGAACGAATATACTAAGCAGTTATCTTCAGAAGCCTTGCCAATAGCCGACCTTTTTTTTTTTTTTTTTTTTCAAACTTTTTCTTTTTTCTTTTTCTAATTTTATTTATTTATTACAAGATCCCATTCCCAACACCATGAACATGAAATACAGTTCACAAAATTGCATACAGATTATGTCAGCCGTTGCCTCAAGAATTTCCGGGACAATCAGGTACAGACACTTTAAAGTCTAAAGGGTAAAATGGGTAGGGAGGATTTTTTACATAACATTTTCCTTTAGAAATTTTATTAAACAATATTATAAAATAAAAAAAATAAAAAAAATAAAAAAAACTTTACAATAACTCCATATTTAAGGTTTTGCTATAATTCCCTTTTGTCCACACTCACTTGGAGGTATGTGATTAAAGCCTTGCGTGACACAGTTTCCTTTTCAACAATTTCTTTAACTTGTAGCAAAGTATTGGCAGAATCTTCCTCTGGACAAAATAAATGAAAAAAAGCAACCTTGAGCTTTTGGTTTGATTCCCCCCCCCCCCCCCCCCCCCCCCCCTCTAAGTGGCCTACAATTATAACTAGGCCAACAAGATTTCTGTCAATCTAATCACCCCCAACTAAATAAAATAAAATAATATTTTTCCCTTGTTAATTGGCACCACCATCAATAGTGAAACACAACTAGAAGAATGGTGAAAAAGAGAGAAGTAGAACTTACCACAGACATATAATTGGAAGTCATCTGGTTTCTTTGAAGTCAAGAGCACCATATATATATATATGTGTGTGTGTGTGTGTGTATCAGAATGAAAAAGCTGCAACTTTGCTCTTCAGAGATCCAAAAGCAGCAGAATTTGGAGAAAACAGGTGTAGATACAGAACCACTTTCTGAAGTGAGGCCAAAAATACAGGGACTTGAAACGCCGAAACAAACACATAAACATGTGGAAAAGGGGACTTTGGGATGCAACGTGAAATGGGTCTCATGTAAATATAGTCCTAACTATATCTATATATCTATATATGTGCTTGAGAGAGAGAGAGAGAGAGAAAGAGAGAGGCTTGTAATAGGCTTTTTGTTTAAGATCAAGTTATACCAGCTAGCTAGTTAAGCAAAGCAAAGAGACAGGCACCAACTAAAAGGAAAAAAGTGAGTCCTCTCGATGTGTCATGACCAAAAGACTAAAACTAGAGAGAGAGAGAGACAGAGAGAGAAAGTGTGCATATCGTAGTTTGTTGGGATTAGTCAACATGGTAATATTATCAAAAGCATATCATTTTGAAAAAGAAAAAAAAGAAAAAAAAAAAAAAAGGAGAAAAAGAAGTCGAAATTAAAGAGCTTGAGATTTTGGGTGGTCTATGATTGAAGGGATTCACAAAAAGCATGCAACGCTAGTGGGAAAAAAAATGACCATAGAAGGAGTGAGTGCTGAGAAACGATAAGAGGTCGTTTGGGGTGTCGTTTTCGGATAGAGTTTTAATTGTTCAATTTTGAAATTCTTAAATATATAACTTATTTTTTTCTCTTTAATTTTTAAAAAATTAAAACTTCAATAGGAAACAAAAATATTTTTTTTCTTTTCAACTAGGTCTTTAATTGTCACGACAATCGACGTGTAAAAAACAGGTAAAAATGAAAAAAAATGTGCGGGAGTGGGTTTTGTCGTTTGTGGGCCCCCCCCCCCCAGAAAATGCATTTGGTAAAATCGAAAGAGGATCTATGGATTGTGGGAAGGGTGATGATTGTTTCCCCCACTATCTCAACCCCAAGTATATTCGCTAGCTCTTCCTCTACTTCGTTGGCTCCCGCTGGATCTGCATGTCGGCCACGTGTCTCGTCCTCTGCCGTTGGCTACATCCCCAGTGATGAGGATGATGGGATTGCGCTGCTTCCCTTTTGTTGGTTGTTTCGGAGGCCAAACCCAGACACGCGTTTCTCACTCTGTCAAAAACCTTCTGTTCCCCAACCCATGCGTGCGACTTGTGAGAACTGTGAACTCCCGGATTTTCTCGCTCCTTTCTTCCCTTTCGTTCGTGTGCATTCCAACTCCCTATATATCCCCTATATTTTATATTTTTACATTTAAACTAATTTCAGCCAACCACACCTAATATCTCATACATATATATATATATAAAAAAATCATATATAGTTATATATATGACAAATAGGGATACGTGGACAAATAATCTTTTTTTTTTAAGTTTTTTAATAAATAATCAAAATTTTATAAAATTAATTAAATGACTATGTTTTAAAAATGTTAAAGATTCACTATGATTATTCAGCGATTGATGTATTTATTGATTAACGATTATTTTTTTAAATAATAAAAAATTGTCAATTATTTTATTTAAATAAGTGTTTAAAATTTACCTATTTACCTAATTTTTCCAAACGAAAATCCTAAAATATTCTCTAGATTATATAGTTATATATATGGTTTAAATAGATTTAAAAGGTTTTAAAAATTAAAAATCTAGTTTATATTTAAATTTTTGTATGTTACATGTTAAACCGATCTTTCTATAGATAGAGTGGAGGTTGGTTTTGATCACCTTTTTTCAATAACTATTATTTGAACTTTAATAAATCATGGCCTTGTTTGGTTTATACATTCGATTTAAATTAAACTGTACTTTTTTCATCATGTTTTTTGTCTTTTCTGAAAAAGTCAACAAAAATTACTATTCAAACTTAAAAATCTCAACTCAACTCAAACTCAACTCATTCACCAAACACCCCCACATATGTTTGGTGGACGTAAAACATTTAAATTTATCAAACAATTCAAATAGTTAAAAAAAAAACAATTCAACTCAAATTCAAACATAAATTTTCATTTTAAAAAAAAAATGAAACCCTTTTATTTTTCTATCTTTATACTTTTGTGCTATTATGTTTAATTAAAAAAAACGTCTAAATAAACATCTAATAATTTGAATACCTAAATCAAATTTTACATTTAAATGCAAAGTTCTGTTTATGATGAATATCTGGACTTTTATTTAGCTTCTTGGTAAGCATGATTACGGGGTCCCACCTCATTGTAAATCATGTAATCTTTGAAGGGGTGGTTGGTGGAGTCCACCCATCCTTTCAATCCCTTCATTTGAATGACAGGTGCTAACTGTTAATTCTTCATGGGTTAGTTTTAGTTCTAAAAGATGTTTTTATGAGCATGCACATTAGTTAGCTAAGCCCCAAAAAGAAAAAAATAAATAAAATAAATAAAAGCAAAAAAATGAAAAAAAAAAAAAAAAAAGTTCAGTTGAAAGTTTTTTAATTCCTTACAGCCTAAAACCAATTATGTCATGCCAAGGCCCCGATGCCGGTCATGATGAGGATCATCATCATTGATCATGGCATGATCATCATCATCATCACCTCGGTTATCATTTTAATTTAACTTTTTCAAGATTTCTTAGTCATATTTTGTGTTTAAAGAAAAAAATAATAACTGACCCATATAAAGCTCAATATTTAATATATAGAGATATATATTTATATATATTATACCTATAGCTTTTTAATTGTTTATTTCTGACATATCACAGAAGCTATCGCAATACTAGAAACCGATCGTACTAGTGGTTATTAATCGAGTCATGCATTTGTTTGGTCTCCTAAATAAAAAATCCGTAGGCCCTCCTCAGTAATGAATGTTGTACGACTTATTAACTTTTTAATTAATTAAATTGAGTCAAAGCTCATAATACTTGCAATTCCATATTATTTATAATTGGGTCGGATGTGCCTTTCGCGGCATAAAAGTTGTCCCAAATACTCGACTTTTCTTGCAGTTGGACCAAACATCATCTGGTCCGTTGGTCCGTTGCTACTAATTTACTAACCTTTCTTATAAACAAAATAATAATATATATATATAAACAAACGATTTGATAGCTACAACAAGATCACATTTATCACTAAAATCTAACCAAAGTCTCGATTCTCAAATCTCAACCACAAAGCAAAAACCCGAAACTCCCACTTTATTATCTCTACTCGGATAAAAAAATTAAATTATAAGTAGTAACGTAATTTATGACGACACGTCAAACTAAAGTATAATGATAACATAATGAATTTTTGTACACACAACCTTAAAGCGGAGTCTATGAAATGAAATAGTAGGTCCAACAATCAAACGGTTTAGAAACTTCGGAGACGGTCGTAGCCAGTACAGGTTTTTCTTGTGGTAGGAAGTCACATGTATTTCAGTGCAGCGTAGACAGACAAGACTAGTAGTGAGTGACTCATGTGTGTAGCAGGGGAAAGGCTAGCCTAGATAGCTAGGTCCAAAATGGTGGTAGTCAATCTCTACTCCATCACATTAAATGGGCCCACCGGAAAATTCCCAACACTGAGGGTTCTTCCATATTTGGGCAGTCAGCCTCGGTGGGTGGTCACTAGTCACCCCCACTGCCTTATGTCAATGTCGTTTTCCCTACCACATGGCTTGGCCAATCCAATACAAATCTAGGGTTAATTTCTTCTCTGGTCCTTGCATCATAGGTTCAATCCCCGAATTTTAAAACGTCTCAAGATTAGTTCTCTAGCTATTAGTGTGTCTTGTAATAATCTTTTCCTTCACACAAAATATTAAAAATGAGACGGTAATTATCATGTGAAGATTACTAGTTATAGTACAAGTATTTTAAGAAATCTTAAACGTGAAAATAAGGATCGTCGTCGTTTCAATAGAGTGTTTTGGTAATTAATATTCAGTTTTTGACAATGTTTTAGAAAGAACTATTTTAAGATATTTCCACAACTAATTTTGGGACATTTTTGAATTCAAGAACGAAAATAAAACTGGGCCCGTAATTAAGTACCAAAAATGAAATTCCCTATAATCTACAAACACCAAATAGGGTTTGCCCCAATTCCAGACTCCATGGTCCATTTGGGATCACCATATCTTCCACATGCGTCTCAGGGATAAATTCTCCCTCTTTGGCACTATCCATCCTTTTCAATGTTTATTCATAAACAATTTAGATCTATACCATTCTTACAATATATATATATATATATATCTATATATGTATGTGTATGTGTTCTAATTTATACCACAACAAACGTGTTGTGTTTGTTTTTTCAAATAATTGGTGGGGATGGGTTGTAGATCAACACATGTAATTAGCAAAGCAATTAAATTCTTTCAATACAGTTGAGCACTATTGGCTAATGGAAAATAGTTATACAGTTCATATATAGCATGATACCTCGTAACACTAAACACATTCCACTTCCAAGTTTTATTGTCTTGTCAAATTGAGCAAGTTAGGTGGCTGTTTATAGACTTTTATCAGTTTATTTATTTATTTTTATTTTTTATATATATACCCAAACAAACGCACATACATTTTTTACGAGATGAATTGATCACAAATGTCTTCAGTAGAAGGAATAAGTAGATCCATAAGTGAATCCTATTAAATTATAACTTCTAGATAATTGTTTCAGCGCATTTATATGCCACTCAAAGACTCCACTCTCCACATTTTATTTTTTTTCAGTTACGTGTTAAGGAACTATGCTTGTTTGAGTATTTTGATACTTGTTCGAGTCTTTGAGTTTTTTTTTTTGGTGGAAAATTGGGGTTTCTTTGATCTTTATTTAATGTAAAGATTTGTTTGCTAGAGAATTCTACGACTAGATATAAAAGAATAGTCTATTAATTAGATAGTATTCTTCAATAAGATTTGTCAGTTTTATGTACTTTTTTTCATTTGATGTAGTTTTGATCATATTTTATTCCGTTAGAGACATACATTATTAATAAAGTATAGGAATATTGTTTGTTATTAGTTTCATATAAGAATCGCAACATGTAAATTAACACCAAAAAAAAAAAAAAAAATCACAAACATGTAATGTGATTCTTTTCTGGTTAGGTACTGTCGCATTATTCTTTGGCAAGATGAAGAGAGTTTGGCAACTGATATGGCAGATGAAACCAGGACATCGTCACGAGAGTTCACCTTTCCAAACGGTAGCGAAAGATAATTTGACTTTATCTAACTGTTATTTATATTCCTATATAACTGTTATTTATTTTGCTAAAATCCAATCTCCAAAAGGGCAAGTGTGTAGCAAAAACGGGATTGGAAATGATGACACTTCACACGTAAAATGCTTAAGCTTATGAAAGGTGGTAAAAGATGGGAAAAAGTTCAGAATATATTCCACCGGCCTTTTCTTTTTCTTAAAATTTTTTATTTTTTATTTTTGTAAATGCCACAAGCCAACCGTTTTTTATTCAGAAAAAGAAAGATTAAAAAATCTTTTTTTTTTTTATTTACAGTTACAGCCAGCAAGGCTTCTAAGCTTTGAAGTAAGCTTCTAAGGTACGATGATCATTAACGTACAGTTCTAAACTTTAAATCTAATTCAAATCATGTCAAAATAAAAAAGTATACAAATCAGACAAAATTTGATAATTATCGGACGGTTCAAAACAGTTTCCTCAACAGCATTCTGAAATTTTTCTCTTTTCATTGGTAGCACGTAAACACCTACTTTGCATAATTTATATTTCCGCCTGATAAAACGAACCACACAGCCATTCTCACTTCTCACAACTAAATTTGGAAGTCTACAAGATGAGGAAATTTTTTGAAAAAAAAAAAAAAACAATTCGACAATTGCAAGGAGATTACTGAAAACTAACCACCTTGAAAATAATATAACCATATCACCCCTCAAAGGTCGCGGAGACACTAACCATCTATGCAGTCTCTTTCCACAAGCTTCACCACTACTAGACCAGCACAAGCTTATAGACAGGTCAAAGCATGAATCATGATAGCAAGAAGCTGATTAATTAGAAAGAAAGTGGAGACCGCAGTATCTCATCTTGTCGTATCCGTTCTAAGGCGGGTTTCGGAAATACAAGGTTTGGGAGCTGAAGCTAGGAAGGAAAAGTCACTTATGTGTTACAACAAAACTCTATCCTCCAGATAGGAAGCGCGCATTGTACTTTCCAGGGATTGATGCTTTTTCAACCTGCCGAGTATATTTTTCAGACCATGAATAGGAGGATACCAAAAATTTTACACCAGCTGTTCAATCGGCTGTAATCAATCACCAAACAAATCATCGTCGTCGTCGTCAACATGACTTGAGTCATTGATAGGTTTAGTGGGAGAAGCAGGTTTACCCCCTGAACTAACAGAAGAGTATGCCCAGGATGAGCCCACTTTGCCAGCAAAGGATTCTCCATACAGATCATCATAAATTCCACCCTTTGGAGCGCTTTTTACCTTATTCAAAACCTCTTGTAGTTTACCAGTCACACCTTTTTGGGAAGAACTGTCCTCCTTTGCCAAGTTTTGTTCCTTTCCCTTCGGTATTACCGTTATCTGTACTAATGATTCGTATTTTCCAACGAGAGTTCCTTCTTTCACACCTATAGGACCAGGTTCTGTTTCTACATCCACACCATCTGAAATTCCAACAACTTCTTCAAGTTCACCCCCAACTTGATCCCTGAAGGCCACTCTTGCCTTCTTCGTTCTTTTAGTGGGTCTCTCTTTGTGACTGTCATCTGTTCCACCTGCTGAGCTACCAGAGTCATGGGATTTAGACGGTACTATAGGCCTGTTAATACCATAGCGGTTGAGAATTGTATTATAGGCCACAACGGCCTCTTCATCGGATGGATCAGGTGGTGGAGGTAGGTTGATCTCCGTGGGTAGTGGAGGGCGGGGAAAAAGGGCCTCCTTATTCTTTCTCAAAATATAAGTTCTCGTCGATGCTGCAAATCGCAGAGATTGCCCAACTTCAAGCTCAACAGGGGTATCTTTAGTCAACCGTTCATTAGCAACAAAAGTACCATGCGCAGACCCCAAATCAATTACGTATATGCTGCAAAAGCAATGACAGCTTGTAAATTCCCACATAGAACATAAAGGAAAAGCAAAAACTTTTAAACATGGCAAAAATTAAATCAGATATGAAAGTACCAAGCAATTCTCCCCCAGCCTAGTAGACAGGAACCACAACTGTACCATTCAATTGTGGCAGGGAATTAGACTACCCTATAAGCTCCTCAATTACTCAGTAATCCATCCTGATTATTCAGTTGTTCAGCTTAAGAACGGTGACTGGAACTCCAACTCTTTAAAAGTAAACCATTAATGACATTATACATCCAACTCCCTTGTCTAGATCCGATCAGAAGTTTACGCAAAGATTTTATTTCTTCTATCTTCCCTTCAACATTTTCTAAGTATGCTCAAATTAACACGGATATTCAACCAGAAATGACTTACACTAGTAAACCATTTCCAGTGAACTCATTGGAATTTTGGTTTAATATGCAATCAATAAGTCTAGCATTATGTCCATTCAGTTCCAAGACAATCAACATGTTAGTCTCCAATGTTCAACTTGTGCGAAAATAATATCTTTAACTGCGGTTTAAAGGCAAATTGGCATGTCCAGATATATATGTGTGTGTGTGTGTCATCAGAAACATATAGAAACTTCAATCAAGGCAATATCAACGGATGTTTAAGCAATGATTCTCACCTTCCATTCTTGTGAGGAATGACAGCGGCGTGCTGGCGAGAAACCGACTGGTGATCAAGCACAAAGTCACACGTATGGAATTGCCTCCCGAAGATGTGTCTCCGCCTGTCGAGATTTATCTGGTCAAGAACCTCGCCGTCCTTCAAGACCTCAAGATAATAAACACCGGCGCGAGGCTCAATGGCCCAATCAGGCGGCTGCCAAGTCGACTGCCCCCCTCCCACCTGCGTCTGCCCCACCAATGGCGCCGCAGCCTCCTGCCCCGCAGGCTTCTGAGGACCCTGGTGCTGAGCCTGCAAGACATTACCCTGAGGGTGTGGATGAAAAACCGACGAATGGGCAGTGCTAACAGGTTTAGTTGCAGACGATTTCGCAGCCGCCGAATTGACAGTGGTCACCGAGAAGGGTTCCAAGGACTGAGCTTTCTTGAACCTATCAAGTCCTGCTCGTCCGTACATCATTCAAAATCCTGACTCACTCACTCAAAACAGTCTGGTTAATATTGCTGAGCTTACAGAAACTACCCAGAAGCAATGTGGCATTGGCATCAATCGAAAGTTCCACAATTTCAAGCCCTCTTCCTGAGAAAAAAAAAATCCCATTGTTCCAACATGTTAAGCTAAGAAAATTACAAGTAAACAGAGAAAATAAAATCCAAAAAAATTAAAATTTTCTTTAATATTTTCTCGGCCGGATCTAAGAAGAGTCTGGAACAAAAGAATCAAACCCATTATTACTCAATCTAAATTACTTTAGCTTCAATATATGAGCAACAAGGTTTTTCCTTTAACGATTAAGGGAAAAAAATTATTAAAAAAAAAACAGGGAGTTTTTTTATCAGTTAATTTCTAGATAAATCGAAAGGCAGACTAATATATATATATATATATATGTAAAAAGGTAAAGAGGGAGATAGGATTAAACTCACGAATCGAAGAAGAAGAACAGTAGGCTAGGAAAGATGAAGAAGAGAGTTATAGTTAGAAGGAAGGTCAAAGGAGTCCTTCATTCGGAGGAGTTGCGAAAAAAAGCAAACGCTACGCAACGGCTCCTCCTCGCAATTTCACAAAACAATGTAAGGGAAAAGGGCCATTCATCTTGCCCTGCTGCCCTTTTATGCCCCTCCTTATTCCTTCTCCTTGTTATTATTATTATTTTCCTAACTTTAATTTAATACCAATTATGCCCTCTCTACTTTACTAAATATGTTGTCGTTTTGTGGTTTTCCCGACGATTTCAAGTCACTCCGAACACGCAATATCTTTAAAATTTTAAAATTTTCTCATTTTATCTTATTAAAAATTAATTATCTCTACATAAATCCTTTTAAAAATTTTGTTTTTTAATATATGCTTTTATTTAAATAATAATATGATACTGTCGATAATTCTATATTTTAATAGGTGATATTTTGATCCTTTTTTTCTTTTTTATCAAATGACTTCTTAAAAATGTTGGCAATTTAATACTTCACGTCAATTTCGTCTTATTTTCCCTCCTATTTTGTTCAGTTTATGTTGCACAAAAGAAGAGGAGCAAGTTATATAGAACGGCCTTTATCTGATTTTTCAACAACCCATATTTCTAATGCCATACCAGGGGGAAAAAAAAAGTTAAGAACTAGTAAAAAGTTTACAAAGTGGGTATTTTTGTTAAAGGAACAAAGTTGAGGGATATTGAACGATGCGCGACAAAATTTGGGGGCATATTTTTAAAATAGTCCTTTTTTAAGTCTTTTTCATTGTCGTTCCCCTTTTTGTCGTTTCATTTTTTGCTGTAGTTTTCTCAATTTGTCGTTTACTTTTGTTTCCATTTTGTGACGTTTGTTGTTTACAATTTATTGTCTTCTTGAACTCAGTTATCGTTTTTCAAGTTTTACGAACTATTCTCTTATGCTGGTATTTATTTTGGTGTCGTCTACTGCTTTATTGTCGTTTGCAGTTCGTTGTCTTGTCATCTCCCCTTTCTTATCGTTGTCTCGATTTTTGCCGCTCTACTGTTTGATTGTCATCTTTAAAATATTTGTTGTCGTTTCATTTTTTGTTAATTGTCGTTTCAAATTTGCGTTGTCGTTTTTCATGTTCTCTCGTGTATCGTTGTTTGACCCTCTCCAATTGTCGTTTTTGTTGTAGCTTTTTTTTTTTTTAATGCAATTTTGAACCAAAATAGATTCTTCCGAAAAAAGGAGACATGACTAACCAGCGCCAAGAATGTCAAAAAATCAAAATAATTTATTTATTCTTGTTATTGTATTTGGAAACAAAAAATGTCCGAGTAATTCTAACAGGAATGCTCACTGTGAAAATGCTCTACAACTACCTTATCCTCAATGTGCTAAAGTTCTCACTTAAATACTTAATACAGATTCATGAAATCACTCAGCCTATGGAAAACATGAAGCTTTTGGGATGAGTGATAAGCACGGAACGGTGAAGAAAAGATGTGGATTGGGGCCGGAAATGGAAGACGCAAGCAAGTACTGCAGACCCTTTCGCCATCTACTGAACCTTAACTTTCTTGCAGCTTCTTCATCGACGCACTAGTAATGTTCTGTCCAAATCAACACATCAAAAAGTACTACTTTTGCTTCATTCAAATTCTCCTCTGCCAGTACACGAAACGATCATTTTGATGAACCTTGAACTCCATCTCAACACATTCACAGACATCAAGGTAGACCTTTCGCTGATTACACTTGGAGCATCTACCTGTCAAAGAAGTGATGGAAAAGAATGGAGAATAATTTCCTACACCACGATGAAGGCCTTGTGTGTACTGAGACGTTGCATACTTCTGCCGAAGCCTTAAAATTATGCAGAAGCTATTGTTTCTGCCTCAGATTGTAGAATGGAGTATAAACTCGTATTCTCGAAAATCCAACACCCATACTCAATTGTGTAAAGAATTTTGATTTTGACAAGCAACTAACCAGTTGGTTTTGAATTTAAATTCCACTTTGAAGAGCTTGGCCATAACTTATCTCCATCCAAGCTTAAGCAGATGTAGAATCTGAAGAGATGACATCCACAACAAGGTGTTTCATGATATTAATTGTGCCATATGCATCCATTCAGAGGAAGCCATCAATTCATCCAACTATTTCGTTCCAAATTCCTTCTCAATTACACTAACAATCACCTTCAAGCGGCCTTGTAGATTTTGAAGAATATTCTTAGTAATCCTTTTCTGGTGCCGAGTGCTTTTGAGCCAGGCAATACCGAAAAATACTTTTATCTGACATCCCTTTTGTTTTGATGGCAAGTCCTCAGCTTGGTATCTAAGTTGAAGCTGCAAAAACAGTTAAATGACATCTTCAGCATTTGGAACGTGAGGTATAGAAAGGAGGATCCAAGGAATGGCAACTGAAAAATGTAAACAGAAATCCAGAAGAAACCGTAAAGATATTGTACATTGAAATAGTCACCAAGTGGAATTCCATGGAGAGTCATGACCTCCTCAACAGTCCAACCATTTCCATCAGAACTTGGGGATCTTTGCTGCGTACTTCTGGCCTCTCCTCCATAACGGGAAATACGCTTCGCAAATTTGTAGCATACTTGCCTCTCATAGACATCCCCCTTCTCTGATTCCCATGGGGTTTGGGAATAGTTAATGCAACCAGCTTTTTCCATAGCTTTATGCTCCAACTCACTCCCGTTAAAAAACTCCAGGAAGAAGTTCGTCTAAGATGACAGCCACAAGAATCAGATAGTCAGAGTGGAAAACCATCTGATTGCTCAAATAAAGAAACAAAACTAGAAGCTGCCGTTCATGAAAGAAAGGCAGATAGAGAGAGTGAGAGAGGGAGAGAGAGAGAGCTTACAGGAACAGAGAGAACACAAGAATAAACCTCAGACATGCTAACGTCATCAAGGCCCAAAAATGATCCACTCTCGTCGGTCTGGAGGCTTTTAGTTTCAGATTCTTCTTCAACAATTTGCACCTTCTGCTCAGGACTCAGGGATCTAGCCTTCCATAGTGCCATGATCGTCCTATTTAGCACCACCGAATGTTATGGAATGTTTGGAGAAGTGCGAAAAGAAATGAACCAATGAGATTAACTGATGTAAAACATCTACCTATTAGCTGCATTAAAAGAAACAAAGGAGTGGAAATGGAACTTCAGCCTGCCTTCCGCGTCCTGTGTCTTGGCGCCATGCCTTGCATCCATACCTCTGCCTTGCCAGAGAGTTATAACGATAATTGGACTACCCATAGATGACAGAGTAGGAGCACCAATGTGGATATCTTCTATGTCCTCCCAGAGGAAAAAGAACTTTGTCTTGTGTCCAAACAGATTTGCATGGAACCCGATGATTCTTGGCGACAGAAATAGGCGGCCCTGCAAAGGATTAGATGCAAGTTAATGAGATATAGCACAGAAAGCATATGCCCAGTTGCACTCCTCACCCATATAAAGAATATTCCTAAGAACAATGAACCGAAAGAGCAGTGTAACAGGAAAAATTCTCAACATCAGCACCTGCAGGAGCATCTTTCGCTTCAAGTGACAGGTAAAGTCATTGATAAGAAATTCCTCCGGTGGAAGCCCAAAAAGCTTCTGGAATGCGGAATTTGTCTGAGGAGAACGCACATTTATCTACAACCAATTTCATTACACATCATGTATAGAATTATATAAAAGGCGACTAAATATCTATTTCAGGAAAATAACAAAGTACCACCATTTTGAAAGTCGGATAAATGGTTTTTACCTTCTTTCCCACTTCCTTCTCCATCTTACTTAAGTAATCTTCAACAGCATTTCCACCTCTTGTATTGTCCAAGAAAATTCTCAAATGGAGCTTAGACTGACAAGCCTGAGCTAACTTTCCTTGAAGAGGGATCCACAGATCAGCTAGATCAGCTATATTTGTTTTTACAAAATTGATTTCAGCATGTCCCAGAGATGTTGCATCATCGAAAGGCCCATCAAAATCACAAACTTCCACATCCAGCGTAGAAGGAGGTTCATCCATTGCATCAAATTCAAATATTTCTGAAAATACAAATATGATAAAATAGGAAATTTTAATCAGGTTTGGAATCGGTCTATGGCTTCGGAAAAGACACACATTTTAGCCTGGTTTTTGTGTTATTCTAGCTATAATATCTTTTAAAATGGTTGCAGAAATAAGCAAAGAAAATGTCTAAAAAACTTCTAAAAGTATTTACCATTCCATTGAGGATTAGATTTCTGGAACTTAATCGAACTAGTTCTAGTTTTCCCATTGCAAGTAAACACCACGTATGGATCAGAAAACCCGCTTACATCAACAGCTGCCAAGTCACTTCCTTCGATCAAAGCTACAGTTAGCAACCACCCATCTCCTTGTGCTTTCACGCCATGATCACTGCCTATTATTGAAGAAATAAAGAAAACGAATCATATCCAACCCTATGCAAAATAAAGTTTCAGGGGATTAGGCCGATAAGGCTATGTATCCCATAAAATTCACTCCGTAGGCAATGAAAAACAATTAGTAAGAAAGCATAGGTAGCCAGAGGCGGCATTACCTTTTTGCCCTCTGGCCTGCATGAACCTTGAAATCAACCTCAGCATGCGCTCAGCTTGAAGAACCAGCACGCCGCACACAATAAATTCACCAATAGAATCTGGCAAGTCGAGCCCGACAAACTCCAGCCCTTGGATAGCATCTGGTTTGGCCAGCCAGATGTGAACAAACACATACAAACCCATAAAAATTGTGGAGATAACGGTGAAATTAGCAAAATACTGCACTGCCAGCTTCCTATCTGACTGGGGTTCCGCCTGCAACGATGCTAGAAGCTGTTCCTTGTTGGATCCAAGCTCCTTAGAGTCAACTGGCTTGACATTCTGAGATAACAGACTTGCATACTGCTCAAAGCTGTCCTTCAGCCCTTGTCTGGCTCCATTTTCTATCATACCTTTCATCATGGTACTCTGAAGAAAATTCATCCGCCAAGATATTACCAAGCGTGAAGTTTGTTCTCCAGATGAAAGGTCAGGCCCAGGTGTAATACAGTAAAGAACCTCTGTCTTAAAAGTGCTTCCATACATGACATCAGGAGTGCTAACACTGGACAAAACTGCGAAAACCTTCCCATCAGCTCTGAGATACGTCTGCTCCTCAGTGGCCTTAACAGCCTTAAGTAATTTAGTTGCAGCCTTGATGTAAGTGATCACTCGCTTCAGGTTCTCACCACCATTCTCAAACTTCCAATATCCTAATAGCAATTCCGTACTTCCCTGCATCTCAGCTAGTGATTTTGGAAAACTTGAATTCAGCGAGAATAATAGAGAGTTCAGATCTCCAGGTGCAACGGCATACAATTGATCAAGAAGCACTCCTCCTGGTAAATTGCTTGGGATATCACTTCCTTGATCTCTTGACCCCATCATTTTCATTACTTCTTCAAAACTGCCAGAAGAAGACTCATCCTCAGACTTGTTATCATAATCCTCAAGTTCAACCGTTTCAGATATCTCAGACAAGTCGGTACTTCTTCGAGAGGAAGTCGGAACCGTATCCAGATTCTTATTAAAGATATTAGCAATTAGACTGGCAATGGTTTTCTGTGCACCAGCCTTCTCTTCCTTAGACGACACAAACTCTTCTTGCCTTGCAGGAGAACTGGAGTTTGATGTACCACTAAAAGACCTCGAAGGCGATTCATTTCCCATATCAGCATCCTTCCTCAAGTGTGGTGCAAGATTACGATTACCATTCGACTCTGCAGATGAACTGCTTCTAGAAAAGCTTATAAAAAGAAGAATTTCGCCTACAAGTCAAAAAGAAAAACAAGAATTACCCCAGAAAAATTCATATACTTCAACCATTCTACACAATTCATCAGAAACGGACATTGCCAATAAAGAAAATTTCATACTTGAAAATGTCCCTCGCCGTTACAATCCTAAAGGTAATAAAGCAACAAGATGCTCCAAGATTAAATCTTTGAGACAAAAATTAAAGGAAAAGATACGTAGAAAAGGCTAATAACTACCAAAATACACAAAGAAAAACAAAAAAACAAAAGTACCCACGAAGCAAAATTGACCCAAAATTGAAACGAAGATTGAAAAGAAGAAAACGAACCACAATCCTTGTTCTTGAACTTCTTGTTTTTAGGTTGAAGAGGGTACCAAGCAGTGTCAAGGGAGTTGCTATCCGCATCAAAAACTCGGGAAACAGGAATCTTGACTTGCCCAACAAAGTCGTCGTTGAAATACTTGTCTTCATCAAGAACAGAGACGACTAACTCCTCGTTGAGATCCTCAACCCTGAAGCTGAACTCCTCTCCCCACGACGGGTTTAAGCTCTTCTTCACCACTTTGGTCTTCGACCTTTGTTTTCCCAGCTGCAATTTCACGTACGGATCGCTCAGCCCGTTGGGATCCGTCGGCGGCAGATTCCGACCCTCGAACACGCGAACCAACAGCTTCATTTTTTTTCCCTAAGAAACCCAGAAATCTACGAAACCCAGAAAAGAAAATCAATTTTTGGAAGAGATTGTGAAATTATAACTGTTTGGGCAATGGGTCACATGAAGAACATGAAAGAAAACGAAGGAGATTGTGGAAAGTTAAAAGAACATTCCATGTAATGTCTTGAGATTCATTGATCCGATTTTATGGAAGGAAAAGGGAAAACAGAAATGCTCTATCTTGTCTTGTAGAAAAATTAATCATAACAGAAATCCACGTAAGGCTATATCTTGCCCTTGCGTCCAAGAATTGACCAGGAAAAACTCGGGAAAATGGACGATGACATGGTAAGGAAAATGAGGATTAGGACATGGAAAAACAGAGCCAAAAAAAAAAAAAAAAAAGACCCAGATGAAGATTTTGTTATTGAGAAATATGGAATTAAACAATCTGAATATAAATAGAAAGAGAGAGAAAGACAGAAAAGTCTTTTAGCTTTTGAGTTCAACCTCTTCCTTCACCCTCCCGTCTCTCTCTCTCTCTCTTTCAATAATTAGCATTGCGCGTATGAACTTTTTGACTTTCTTAGGGACTGTTTGACAAACATTTGTTAAACTTATGGCTGCCTTTGTTTTGGAGTTCAAAATCGGCCATAAGAGCTTGTCAAAACTACATAACATGTTCCTCCATTTAAAAAAAAATGACAATTTGATTCTTATTATTATTATTTTTAAAACTAAATAACACAAAACTCTTATATTTTAGTTGTAATAGTATTTTCCGTCCAAATCCGTTAACTTACGAGGATATTTTAATAATTTAACATTAATTAATTTAACAAAAATTTAAAAAAATCATAAAAAATAAAAAAAGGTATTCTCTCCTATCTTTCTCTCTCTTTTCTTTTCTCAAAACCCAATTCGGGGGGACGGGAGAAACCCATATTGTGAATGGGGGGGCCATGAACAGAAGCGGGATGGGGAGACCCAATCGTGGGGTAGGGGCGAACAACAGCGAGAAGGGGGAACCCAGATCGTGAGGGGCGAATGGCGGGAGGAAGGGGGAGCCAAGTCTCATGGTGGGGGGATGAACAGAGGTGGAAGGGGGGGAGACCCAGTCATGGGGTGGGGGGCAAACGGTGGCGGGAGAGGGGCTGCGAAACCAAGAGAGAAAGTAAGGGGGCAACCTATTTGGGGTTTTTTTTTTTAGGGAAGGGGGGGGGGGGAGGGGATCGAGAGAGAGGGGGAGGGGAGGGCCGGGCAAAATAGAGAGAGAGGATAGGTATTTTAGTATAGAAATTAATCATTTCAGTGAGATTTCATTAGAAATTTAACGGATATAGACTAAAATGACCAAACCGACATATTTTTATAGAGGTTAGGATCAACATAACAAAAACAAAAAAAACAAAAACAAAAAAACAAAAAACAAAAAACAAAAAAAAAAACATGAATCAAAGTGTCAGTTCTTAAATAGTTCAGTGACCATTTAGACCAATTACTCAAACTTATATCATAATTTTAATTAAAAAAATTATAAGGTTTATTTTAACATTTTTGTTATGTATTAGAAAATTATTCAATCGTTTTGATCTATTAAACTCTTTTAAAAGTATGATCCTAAACCTTAAAACTATATATTTTACTTCTCTTCTTCAAATTATTAAAAAAGAAAGAAAAAATAAAAACATTGTCAAGCAAATTCTATTTAAAAATGAATTTTTAATCCTCAAATTATAGGTCAAATTTCATTTTGATCATTATTTTTAAAATGTTTAGAATGGATCCTTAATCTGTTAGATTTTCCTAAATTAATCTTTTTGACCTTTGTTCATTAAAATCTGGACCAAAAAAGACATTTGAGGATCATTTATGATTTAATAGGATTTAATCTTGTACTTTTATATGTAAGGGATGACTAATTTTTAGTTGAGATTTTAACAATTAGGTAAATGGAGAAAATATAATTTTAAGAAATTTACCAGATTAGAAACTCATTCTAAAATGATTTAGAAATTAGGGATCATAGTTTCAGGACTTAAAATATAATTCACTTTTAATTAAAATAAGACTTTGTTTAACATTTAAGTTTAACTCTAATTAAATTATATTTTTTCATATCAGTTTTATTTTTTTTTCTGAAAAGTCAACAAAATATATAAATAATTTTTGAAAATTCAATCAATTTCAACTTAAAAATTTTATTTTCAACCGACGAATTAAACGCAAGCTAAGAAAAAATTTTAGGTCACAAATTCCAGACAAAATGTAATATATATATATATTTTTTTTCTTGAAAGGGATATATTTTATTTAGAGTTCGTTTGGTGAATGAGTTTGAGTTGAAAATTTTTGTTGACTTTTCAGAAAAAATAAAAATTAAAAAAAAAACTGAGATAAAAAAAATATAATTTGAATTGTAATCCCAAACGAGACCTTATTTAAGTTGGCTTGTAATTTAAATAAGGGACGCGGGTTTTATGGGCATAAAGTTATTGGCACGTTTTGTAAAGGATCATCCAAACCCCATTCAGGAGGCCATTCAATACTTTTGCTGATAGGGTACCCAATGGTAAAATCACCGATCAAAAGGCACAATTATATAATTCCCAATCACATATTGATGGAATATATATACACATTTGCTCAATAGAAAATATAGGAAAATGTCTTGAATCCAACGACTCATTAAAAAATTATAATTATTAATTATAATTATGTAAAAAATTACCAATATCATTTTATAAAAATATTGAATAAAAAATATTCTACATTGTTTAGAAACAATGGAAGATGCATATTTATGCTCTTTTAAGAACATGTTTCGGATATCATCTCTAAATGTCATTTTATTATCTGAATTTTAAATTTTAAACTTTATATCAAACTTTCTCTCTATTTCATTTTCAAAAGATTAAATTTTAAAAGCTCATAATTTTCTCATTTTTAATCGAAATAAGATTATTTTTATGTTAAAATATTTATAACAATCATACAAATAAGACAAGATATATTTTAGAATTTTTCTAAATACATTTTAAATTTTTATCATATTTTTAAATATATATTTTAAACTCAGAGTTCGTTTATTGAATGAGTTGAGTTTGAGATGATATGAAATTTTTAAATTTGAATTGAGTTAATTTTTTAAAAAATAATTATAAATTTTATTAATTTTTTTTAAAAAATAAAAATAAAAATAATAATTTAATTTAATTTAAATAAATTTGATTTATTAAATAAGGTCTCACTCTCTAAAACATCATGTTAAAAAGAAATGGGCCATGAGCGCCCGATCGAAAATTTTGTTTATAAAATTCAAATGAAATAGAAGGACCAACTGACGTATTTGACACGATACTTTATTGGTTCAAGAACAAATTAATACTTTTCTAATGATAAAAGCTCAGCGTGTAATGATTAATAGCAGTCACTTTAACGACGCTCTTCTTTTTTTTTTTTTTTTTTTTTTTTCAATTTTTTGTTTTTGGTGAGAAAGCATTTTCTTTTTGGATGAGTCTTTTTAACTTGTATTTTTTGTACAGCTTGTGAAAGAATAATTGATGTGACAAGAGCATGTGTCATACTTTTAATTTTTTTTCTGGTAATTTTTTTCTTTTTGGATTCCATTTTCTCTCTTCGATTTCACGATAATCACAAGAAGAGAGAGACAGAGGGGGATGGGGGCACCGGGAGGGTGACGGCCGTGGGGAGGGGGTTCGTCGGGGTGGGGGGAGGCCGGGGGCTGGCTGGGGGCGGGGGTGGGGCCGGCGGGAGGGAGGGGAAGAGAGAGAAGGGGGAAAAGAGAGAGAGAAGAGAAGAGAGAGAAAGGGGAAGAGAGAGGGGGTCATCGGGGGGTGTCGGGGGAGGGTGGCGGCTGGGGGTGGGGGCCGGCGGGAGGGGGGGAAGAGAGAGAAATGGGAAGAGAGATAGGGGAAGAGAGAGAGAAGAGAAGAGAGAGAAAGGGGAAGAGAGAGAAAATGGGATCACCGGCGGCCGACGGTCAGCGTCCGGGGTTGG
Source organism: Ficus hispida (assembly GCA_025413025.1). Taxonomy (NCBI): domain Eukaryota; kingdom Viridiplantae; phylum Streptophyta; class Magnoliopsida; order Rosales; family Moraceae; genus Ficus; species Ficus hispida. The sequence continues at coordinate 21,362,393 of CM046361.1, forward strand.
GGGTCGGAGGTGGCCGGAGTTAGGTCGCCGGCGTCGGGGATGAGTCGCAAGTGTGCGTCGTCGGTGGCGGGAAGATCACTGAAGATGGAGAAGACTTTAGGTGGGAATGATTATGTGAGGTTATGTGTATGATAAATATCGTACATTATCAACGTTTAAATTGTTCGATTAAATCTTAATGGTCTAAAAAAGGACTTTATCGGTAGAGATCTTCTACCATAACTATGTCCCTTTTTAATTTGTATTTTTTGTACAGCTTGTGAAAAGAATAATTGATGTGACAAGAGCATGTGTCATACTTTTAATTTTTTTTCGGTAAATAAAAAAAAAAGAATATGGGATGATCCATTGATTTTAAATTCACAGTGTGACATATATGAACACTTTCTTAAAAATTACATAAATAAATATTTTATACTAATTTTTTTAATTATTTACATGATATTTATTTTATCATTCTTAAATTATATTTTAATAATCGAAGCTGAGACAGGATTTAAAGAGAAAGAGATTTGAATAAATAAAGAGAGAAGATGTGTAGTAAAAACTACTTACTTTTTTATTATCTCAGCCGTCCCTACGTGTGAACATGCGTCCTACTTTTCGTTTATCCTTGACTTATAATTTAAAATCACCTATTCGAGGCTCATTAATATCGCGTTGGGATAAATCCGTACCAAAATTATTTTCAAAAAAATAAAAAATAAAAAAAAGAAAGAAAAGAAAAGAGGGGGATTCCATTTTTTTTTTTTTTTTAATTTTTTAAAATTTCCTTAATAAGAGTCCGTTTGGTATGTGAGTTTAAACTCACCACCATCAACTCAATTTTTATCTTTTTTTTCTAAAATTTTTTTATCTTTTCTAAAAAAATCAATCAAAATCACTATTTAAATTTTTAAATCTTAATTCAAACTCAAACGCCAACCACCCTATAAATCTAGTTTCGAACAAAGACGTCCTTAACTTTTCAACACAGCCAGTCGCTGCTGTGCGTGCAGGCTGCAGCCAGCCAGTATTTGTATAAGCAAAATTATAGGAGTCAAGATTTATAGTGGGTAAACGAGAATATTATTTTCTAAGGAATTTTCATAATTAAACTTTTTTTTAAATATTGACAAAAATATTTATTTTTGTTGTTAGATTTATTTTTTAATAATTTGATTTATGATTATAAATAATTTTATATTATTTATCGTAAATTTTTAATATAAATATTTATATATCATATCATAACAGTTAAAAATTATTATTTTTATTAAAAATAAAAAAAATAAAAGATCTTCTCATAAAAATCCACTACTTTTGAAGTGAAAATTCAAACCAAATTTCTCTATAAAAATTCATTATATTTCATTGCTTAATTGCCCAAACCACACCACCCGGCACGAGGTGATGCGTAATTAAGCATTTTGTCAAAACCGTAATTAAGCATACTTAGTGTATATTTTCACTAAAATAGTTTGCTAATATTATTTATATTTGCTATAATTCTACATATATTAAATTTAATTTTTGGTGATTATTTTTTTAACAACTCAATCAAAATATCACCCCATTCCACATTTTTATTTGAGAGAGATTTTCGATCCATGGTGTGTGTTTTCATCACAATCACATCAAAATTAAAAAGAAAAACGAAAATTACATATAATTATTTCGGACCATTCAAAATAAAACCTCGTGGTTTCTCTAATTATTTAAGGCCAAGGTCACCGTCGTATTGTTTTCACCACTTTACCAGTTATTATCAGAATTGATAAATGCCGGGGACAAATGGTCAAACATCTTATTCATTTGAATGAAACTCATGGCCATTAACACTGGGCCCACACGTCAATATAAGATAAAATTGCCCCTTCGAATCCTTGAAAAAGACCTCCGTTATAATTATTGTCACTGAGCATCTATCTTGTGATAAAGTTATCATAAAATTTAAGATATGATGAATTAAAATTAAAGATAGTATATAATTAGAGAATATATTTTTTAAAAAATTTAAATACCAGAATTTATTATTCACATAACAATTTCATATTAAATTAGGAAAACGGAAAGCTACAAGATATAAATTAACATGACTAGTTTAGCGATAAATTAAGATATTACGTAATTAAATCTTATCATAAATATGTTTATTTGACATATTATGTCTACAATTTTTTTTATAAATTTATTGATTTTTTTCGTAAAAACCAAATAATAATTATTATTTTTAAGTAAAAATCAAATAATTATTTAATTAAATATTGATTTTACAAATTTTTGGGGACGGAAGATAGAGTTAAACAGTTAGTTTTCTTTTTCCTTTTCTTTACATTTTTTTAACTTACGAGAAAATTCAAACTCAACGTCTTATAATTGTAATCATAATTAATTGTAACTGAATAGGTTACTGGATAGGTAACCCAACGAGGCTCGTCTTAAAAGCAATGTAGACAGGAGTCCTCTTTCTTCTAGGCACACATACAACTTTCTGGTAACAGGTTGGTGAACAGAAAACGTGAATTGGGCATCTCTATTTCCATTTTCTAGGTTAACATGTAAACAATCCGTTGTAGTCTAGTTGTTAGATATTTGGCTCTCCCCCGAAAAGCCTTGGTTCGATACCGTCTAACAATTAAATTTGTATCTCATTCCATTACAAGGTAATTTAACAATAATTCCATCGAGACGTAGAATTCAAATCTTATACACTTGAAGTCATATATTAAAAAAAAATGTAATGGAGAGTGAAAATTATCATTATTGTTGTTTATTCAAGGATGAACCAACTAAGCAAAACCCGTGACATTTGGCAACAAGATGTTTCCAGAATTAGGATACAGCAAGAGATCAAATTCGTCATCAGATTAATGGAACGCAACTTGGGGGGAAAAAAAAAGTTTTTTTAAATTAAAAAAAAAAAATCTATTTCTGCCTCTTGTAGATCTTGGCAAAGAAGGACTTCAATACCGCTCGAATAGCTTTGCTGGGTGAGCTTCAATAGATTTTACCAGCTTCTTCTACATATGTTGCACTCATACTCGTTATATTCACCCTGCCAAGTAAGTTTGTACAGAAATTAATTAGTATTTGCGTCTAGTTGGATTAACTACAGGAGATTCTACGGGGTAGCCCTGACTGAAAGGAGAGTGATTGATTTTGTTTGTACGAATTAAATCAGATGGTGCTAATGACGTGGGTGTCATGGTATTGTATATAATAAATTCTCTCACATTTTTTAGCCTCACAAAATAAGTACCGTCTGATTTAAATACTATATTTAAGGTCAATGACCTTATTAAACTTATGAACGGGTCACCCCACCGTAGAATCTCCAATTAAAGTTCAGACTTTTTTGTTTTTTTTTTTTTTGGGTGAAATCAAGCCTCAGACCTGAAGATCAAGATCCTTGTAGAGGGCCTTAACTTTTGCAACACTTGTTGGGTCTGACTTGCCATAGTTCTCCTGGAAACCAAAAAACTCAAATTGAGCAAAACTGATTTTGACCAAGGAAATAACTCTTGGGAATAAGAAACAGCCAGATTTACGTGTAAAATTTTCTTTTGTTCCTTGTATATTGCTGAGTTCTAGTGCTTTCACTACCAACCAAGAACACTTGAAATCTTCAATATCTCTCCCAGGCTGATAGCACAAAGAGCCAGAATTAGGAATTAAAAAAAAAAAAAAAAAAAAAAAAAAAGGTTCTTTCCAACTTTTGAAGGTGCAATTTACGTCAAGTTAAATTTCACCTTTCCGAGGACTTGAAATCACCATAGACATCAAAATAATCGTCCTACGAAAACGAGAATAAAGATCATTGACAAGGATAAAGATTTTCATTAATTGAGCAAATAAAGAAACCTCAGACTCTTCCTGAAAATCATGTTATACAGCAGTACCAAAAACTGAACTTTACTAAACGATATTTTAGATTGTAAACTATACGGATAGAAACTTAACAAGATTCGCGATTGCTCAACGGAACTTACTTATGAATCCAACAGATTTTTAATCAATGGTAATCAACAACACAACCGATGAATTATAGAAAAAATAGTTAAATGCAACATTAAAAAAACAAAGCTATTTAGGGCAAGGTGGCTTTCAAAGAGAAATAAACCTCCAAATTGATATTACCATATTGGAAACACACCATAATTTTAAGAAAAAAAATACCACAAAAGAAAAGACAAAATGAATAAGTTTTGCATAAACAGCACAAAAAACATCAACCACGACAAGTAAGACTGAAATTTCGAGTGGCTAACGGTTTACTTGCCATAAGAATTGATACTCACAGAAAGGTAAAATGAGTAGTAGCTAGGTCGTTATTTGTACCGAACAATGCGGCGGTGACTGCAAAATATCCGAACAATATAATGAAGACGTTAATAAAAACTTAAAAATCACAAGGAGATCAACATATATGATTAAGTCTGTTTATGTATTCAAAGGTGGAATAAAGTTTAGACATTCCCAAACCCGCTGGAGCTAGCTCAGCAAGTGGAAGAGTTAGTGTTTGAAATCGGAGAGTGTTTTTATTTATTTTTAATAAGTGAGAATCATTTGTCATATATCATTGGAGGAAAAAAAAAAAGGTGGACATTCCCATTATCAACATCTAGAGAAGACACTTATCCTTTATTCCACTTAAAAAAAAAAAATTGCAAGAACACATATTTTCTTTTGTTGCACTGCTCGGGAATTTGTCGCTGTATTAGTCGTTTAGCAATAAAAAGATCCTGCAGACATTATTGATTATTTTATTAGGAGAGATTTTTTTCTCCTTCAAGAAAAGAGATCAAGTCTATCATCTTGCCTGAAGTGGTCTGGAAATCCACCTATAGTAAGGATATTGCATTAGTTTTTTTTTTTTTTTTTAGCAAAGTATTAAACATAATATTAAATCTATGATTAAGAAACATAAGTAAGAGAACTACCTCGTTGAACAAGTCGATCAGATCAACGTAGTATGGCTTGTCCCTGAAATGATTTTAAGAATCCTCGAAATATGGGTTCGGAGTACAACACCGTCGTTTATTGCAATCATACCAACCTTCATGATACAGCGTTTCATTGTTTTGTCACAAAGCATATCGATCTTTATGAAAAATGTGGATTATTCATTCTATGCACGAACCTTGGGAACTTTATACCAGCAAGAATGGCCACACCGAGTATACGAGTTGTCCTCAATGTCTTGAAAACTAGAAGATTAGCTTGTAGCTGCAAAAACATTAAAGTTAAAAGATTCTTGTGCTAGGAAAAGTCTTTTTTCAAATATTTTTGAGTTATTTCGTAATATCATACCCATTCAATGAACCAACCAAGAGCACTGGCCAGAAATATTTCCTTTTCAGTTGGTTCTTTTCCTTCTCTCAACAACTTGTAACTGTCGATAACCGAAAGGCCACGGGTTAGCTTGCCTGCAACATCAAGGACACCCAGAGCTGTATCAGTAAGGCAGCTCTAGACATCCTTATTTGGCCTCCTTTTGTTTTCTTTCACAACATTATACACTTGAGATACCCGACTCGCAAAGGTTTTCTATTTTGGTTTTGGTTCTGGTTTTTTTTTTTTTGTTAGTTTGTAATCCATATCTCGAAAGTTTAAATGGTTAGGAAAAGGACCAACAACACTACCTTCATGAACAAGCCGAACAATAGACATATCAGACAAATATTAATTAAAAAATCCATCATAAATATTTAAGTAAAAATCCGAAATATATTAAAAACCAACAATGATAACTTTCCTTTCACGTGCAGGCTAAGCTGGACAATAGGTAAATATGCAAAAAAATATTAATTGAAAAATCCAATGCAGATATTGAAAAAGCATAAAAAAGATTAAAAGATCCAACACGAGTACCATATTAATTTATAATACATTTTAAAAGTTTAAACTGTTAGAAGGTGGTTGTATAACATTAACAATACGACCCGCAAGCTAAGTTGACTCAATATTTTGGCACAAATTTTTACTTTACAAGTTTTCATTAAAAATGTGCAATTCCCACCTCCAGGCACGTTGTAGTCTATCACCTGGGAAAGAAGTAAATTAGACAGTCAGAAAAATAAAAATAAAAAAATAAAACAGATAAAATTCATAAAACAAAAATGTTCCTCTTTTTTTCTTGGAATTACGCATCTTATCGTAATTTCGAAATGGTTGAGGACGCGAGGTAGTGTGTTGAAAATTAAATCCAGGTTGAGCATTGTTTCATATTCCTCCAGAGAAAAATCTAGATTTGTTTTCGCATTTGCATTGTTACCGTTACCGAATGCATACTCAATTTTCTAGTAGCATTTTTTTAAGAACTAATATTTAGTAACATTTGCCATTGTGAATGAAGAAAAAAATAGTGTTAGAAAGTAGTACGAGTACTAGAGCATGTACTCTCTCACCCATTGACGGAGTCATCGGTGAACTCGAAAGAAGGATCGTGGAGGAGCTCCGATTTTAGAACGTAGTATGCCTCCAAGAACTTCGACTTGATCAGATCCGCCATGATCACTCAGACACCAAAAGAAAGGGAAAAAAAATGCAAGTGGTGTTAATGTTGTTCATGTATGAGTTCTAGGGAGCGACGGAAACTTTAAATAGAATCGTCATTCGCAAATTGGTCTAGTTTTGGCGTTAAATACACTATTTGCCATTGTTGTAAAATAATTCAGGAGATTTGGCTCTTTCTATTATTTTTATTTATGATATTTTAAGGCTGTTTTGATAATATTTATGAAATTTTAAACTGTTCTGGTCTCAGAGAAATTATCAATTACCGACAACTTATTATCTCGCCTTCCTAAAAATAGACTTGTGATTAGCGAGGTTGCTATGTTTTATTTGTTATAAATGGTTAGTTTTCCTTTCATTAGCTCACTAATGACTTAACAAGTTGTCATTAAATATCGATTAAGTCGTGCTTAGCTCTTTGTGCCTTCTTTAAGTTCTCTCATAAAAATATAAATGCACATACATATATATATGTGTATAAACATATATTAGTGGTTCGCACATACATTTTGTATTATGTTCTAATCTAATATATGAAATACATTACGTATTTAAATGTCCCATTTTTATATTGTCTTCAAATATAATATGTGCTTAGATTGTTGATATTTATATTCTGATATGAATTGATGAAAGAGAGAGTATGCCGTTGATTGGTGAAAGAGTATGTGATGTAATATATGAAATACACTATGTATTTGAATGTCCTCATTTTACATTATATTCAAATGTAATATTTATTTGTGCCGTTTATATTTGAATTCTAATGTATATCGTTGAGAGAGAGTATATAATGTAATTGGTTTGGTAAAAAATGATATTTAAAAAATTAATAGATGAACAGTAAAATAAATAAGTGCATTGTTCATATTAATATATAATAAAAATTTGTGTGATTTGTATCGCTGCATAGAAGCGATTTAACAAGTCATTGTTATATATCAAAAGATTCGTACTTAGTTTTTTTCCCCCGATAATTGCATACTTATCTCTCTGTGCTTTCATAAGCCCTTTTCCTTGAATAAAAACGCAAGGATAAGAAGAATTTACTAATAAAGTACAAAATAAATCTTATTGAGGATTTAGTTATACATTATGAAATCACATTAGAATTTTATGAGTTTAAAAATATAATATAATTACTAAACATTTGATCAAAAATTGTGCCATAAAGGTTGGGTATCTTACTCAAAAAATACTTCCAAAAGAAAAAACAACGGTTGCAGTAAAGACAAAAGTGATATATATATATATATATATATATATCATATTATCATTTAATTTGTCTCTTCTAAATACATATCTAAATTCATATGTTATGATCCACGCAGACAAAACAATAACATTCAAGAATCTAATTTGGAATCTATTGCTTTGAAGATTACTGGCAACTTCATGTTTTAGTTAGTATTTTTATAATAATAATCAATAATTGATAACCTATACAACTTGTACAGCAGAAGGGTAAAATGTTTGAGAAGTAAAATTAATATTAACACAGATTTTAGTGCCTATAGTGTATTCTTACTTCGTTTTACTTTTACCCCTTTTAGGGGAATTGTTGGTATTATGAATTGAAATGATCAAGAGATGGTGTTATTATAATGAAATTTGATCAAGTAGACGTCAATATAATATTTAGTTAAAGAGTGTGAGTAATAATTTGTTTAATAGAAAAAGTCTATCTGACAAAGGAAAAGGGGCAAAACCGAAAATAGAGGCCACAGCTGAGGGCATAGTTGCATGAGCTGCACATTGAGAGAGAGAGAGAGAATGAAAGTATCTTCATAGATTCAATCAAAATCAATGATGAAAAAAACTTTCAACTAGATGCATTTTTCTATCACATTTTTTCCATTATATGTTTAGCTAAAGACATGGTTAATCAAACAATTTGAAAAAAAAAAAATATATATATATATATATATATCTAAGAATCCGGGAAAAGAATAATCATTTCAGAACCAAAGGATAATAGGTCGTTTGCGCGGGGTGAATGTTAAAATCACAAAGAAATGAACATGACATAGTAAACCAACAAAGAGAAAATTATGGTGCAGAAACTCATTCCTTGCATTTGTTTTTATTTTTTTATTTTTTGATAAAGATGTGATTTATGAATTTATCACGAAATGGATATGGATTGTCCACATATTCCGACTAACGCAATGGGCGTAACTTGAATCTAAGTATTTAGTGAGGAGTATGAACGTCCAACTAACCCACCTAAAGGAAATTGATCAAGTATTTAGTGAGGAGTACGAACGTCTAACTAACCCACCTAAAGGAAATTGGTAACTCATTCATGCACTATTATTTTTTGTTTTAGGATTTTAAAAGTGGTATAAAGGTTGGAGATCCTTATTAGCAACAACTTGGAGAAAATGCTCATCCTTGATTCCACTTAAAAAAAAAAAAAAAAAAAAAAAAAACCTCATACACACACAGGTGCAAGAGGGAAGAACATGTAATTTTAAAATAGAAGACGTAAATAAAATTCGTGGAGCATACCCATTTGTGCTAATCACAACGGAAAAAAGGATGATACTCAACAGAGGAAATATAAAACAACTCTGAAGAATATTTATTCTAGTTAAAATATTTGTGCTCAGCAGCTCATACGAGGAATTTTGTCTACGTAAGTTCTAATTTGAGCAAACAGGATCTAGGCCATCAGAAGGTCACGTTCGAAAAAATTAACACCGTCGGATTAAATGCAACTAATGTTAAAATTACGGGAGTTCATTGTCAAAAGTTTTATTTGATGAACTAATCTGTCAAACACGAGAAGTTCAGGGGCATCTATGCAAATAGACGTCAACATGAATGGTTAAAAGGCAAAGTCTGACTTGGGTTAGCGACAACTGGCACAACACTAACGAATGGAGGACGAAAGTACCAAAAGCATTTTATTCCCAAACCTTAAAACTGCGTCTGTGTCTTTCAAAAAAAAAGAATATATATATATATATATATAAATAAAAAATAAAAAACTGACAGGTCCAGACTAGAGTCTCAGAATCGTCCTGCTTATTCTGAACGCCGATATCGACACAATGAACTCTGCAGCTAGACCCACTTCCCATCTCCTCTCCGCCGCCAACATCCGCGATCTTCTCGATTCCGTCGACGCTTTTCTCTTCGACTGCGACGGTAATCTTTCATGTCGTTTGTTTTCTTGTCCAGAATCGTACAAATTCTTTCTTTTTTTCCCTATTCTATTGATTTCACATTTTTCGTAATCAGGTGTAATCTGGAAGGGCTACTCGCTCATCGATGGCGTGGCTCAGGCACTTGAGTTCCTTCGCTCAAAGGTCCTCTCTCTTTCTTTATTTTTATTTTTTTATTTAATAAATGATAAATTTTGATGAAGATTAGATCGATTCGTGCAAAATGGGATTTGGGTTTTGATTATAGGGAAAGAGGCTGGTGTTTGTCACTAACAATTCCACAAAATCGAGAAGGCAATACGCCGAGAAGTTCCAATCCCTCGGCATTTCTGTTACTGAGGTCATTTTTTGTTCTTACAATACCCCCCAAAAAAAAAAACACCACAAATTCATCATTTTTTTAATGATTAAAATAGAGTTTTGATTTTTTTTTTTTTGTTTATTTTGTAGGATGAGATTTTCTCTTCCTCATTTGCAGCTGCTATGTACTTGAAGGTGAACAATTTTCCACAAGAGAAGAAGGTTGGTTCCTGCACTACACTTGTTCTGTCACGGTTTCAAATTCAATCGCTTTGATTAGTTTTGACTCCGAAAAGCTTCGCTTTTTGATGCCTTTGTTTGCAGGTTTATGCTATAGGCGGCGAAGGGATATTAGAAGAGCTCCAACTAGCTGGGTATACAGGTCTTGGTGGCCCTGTAAGTTCTACATTTTCCCCTTTTCTTGAATGAAAATATTGAGTTTGTTTTGTTTTTCATTATAGACTGCATCTAGGAAATGACATTGCATATTCGATATTTAAACATCGTCGTCTAAACCTTTCACATGATCTGTAATTGTAGCCATTTAGAGAAATTACGGGCTTATCCTGCCCTATACACTTGTTTATCAAGGTAATGAGATCTTTTATAGCCACTTTTTAATGAGAAGACATTGTGTTACAGGAAGATGGTCAAAAGACAGCAGAACTGAAACCAGATTGTCTCTTTGAACATGATAAGAGTGTAATGTAACATCTTTGCCTATTTTCTTAGTTGTTTTACTTGTTACTTTCAGCTTGAAATGAAGAATATCCAATTTCCATTTCCAGGTTGGAGCGGTCGTGGTCGGATTAGACCAGTATATTAACTATTACAAGCTTCAGTAAGGATTCTTTTTCCTCCTCTCTCGGAATTACTTTGACACAAGACCTGTTGTTGATCGGTAAATGTGTGTGTTGTCAACTGGCAGATATGGAACCCTTTGCATACGTGAGAATCCGGGATGCTTGTTCATTGCTACCAACCGAGATGCAGTCGGGCATATGACTAATTTACAAGAGTGGCCTGGTTCTTTCTTTACTTCCAACTCTTGTTAAAAAAAAAAAAAAAGAAACCAAAGTAATTTAGTTGTAACATACAATTTGGGTTTGGGTTTTAGGTGCCGGGTGCATGGTTGCAGCCATCTATGGATCAACTCAGAAGGAGCCAATTGTAGTTGGAAAACCATCCACTTTTATGATGGACTTTTTGCTAAAAAAGTAAGTAGATCCTACGAAATTCACGGACGACTTTGATATGAACTCAGTCTTTAGTCAAACGCTCGTGCTCTTACATTTTTCCCCTGCATTTATCCTTTTCATTGCATAGGCATATAAAAAAAAAATACTTGTAAAATGGAAAAAAATTGCATTTGCATGATTGTAGAACTTGGGTTTCTTTGTCAATGAATTATGCCCTAATCTTTTTGGTATGCCCTACTCCTTGTTCGCAGATTCAATATCAGTTGCCCCAGAATGTGTATGGTTGGTGATAGATTAGACACTGATATTTTGTTTGGACAAAATGCTGGCTGTAAAACTCTTCTTGTTCTCTCAGGTATTCTCAATTAGCTACAATTTCAATGAAATGGTAGTGCTAGCCTGCTAGGGACACCGACACTAATTTCAACTTTTTGTAGTAACTTTGAGTTGTCACCTTGTCATCGTCAAACACAATCTTTTGTCGCTAATCGATATGGCAAGTTAACCAATATAAAAAATTACAACAAAGTTGAGATTAGGGTTGAGGTCCCTAGCATTTTATTTTCCATGAAAATGCAGCCATTGGGAGTTGATATCGAACACTGAGTCTCCTTTCCATGTTTATTTCATTTACAGGCTGCACAACTCTGCCCGATCTTCAAGGCCCGTCAAATAAAATCCAACCGGATTACTATACAAGCAAGGTGTCCGACATTTTGGAGTTGATGGAACCATGATCTAGAGATGGGTAATAGAAAATTTTTGAGGCCAATATTCAAATGCCTCTCAGAAATTTGACATTCTTTCGATTGTGGGCACAGCATACTGTAAAGTTGCTGCGTATAAAGGATTATGATTTTTTAAAATAATAAGTAAAAGAAAAACATATAACAGAGCATGAACATTCAAAGTTGAGGACGAGAATGGTTCTTATGTTTGTTTTTTGTTTTTTGAGAATATCTTATGTTTATTTTAATACCTTTGATTTTGTGGGGTCTATAAATGCTGAAATATGTTTATGAAACGCTGAAAAGAAATGGATCGTTAGAAAAACCTCCTGTATAGCTACAAACAGAATTGTTAGAATTCATCACGTGCTTTTTTTAAAAACACTAGGAATATGCCATAAATATAGTCATGCAAAATTATACATTTATTCTTTAAGCCAGAATTGGTCAATTTTAATAGTATGAAAAAGTTTCAGTAAAATTCAAAATTTCTAACAAAATTAAAGTTGATTATTCTCAAACGACGGAAAATTTAACATCAATATTGTTGTCTTTGGGGTCTTTCTCACCATCAATATCTTTAAAATAGACAAATAAAAGGTGGTTTCTGGCAAAGTTTTTATTAATGTAAGCCAAAATAAAATTAGGAACAAAACGACATCAATGGATGTAGCGTTGGAAACAACAAATATTAAAAGAAACGACAACCATGTATAAACGACAATTGCATGAAATACGATAGCAACTAAAAACGACGTTAAAAAGACAAACGCCAATAAAAAGGTACAGAAAACGACATGAATTTCAAGTCAACAAATGGGAAAACGACAAAGGAATAAAAAGCAACAACTAAAACACATAATGAGATAATTGTAAAAACTGATATGGCGTGGAAAAACAAAATTCATACTTAAGTTATGTCTCCTCCTTTTCTCACATAAATCAGCCCTGAAAACAAAAAACAGTTTTCTCTTTCTATTTTTTTTTATTTTTTTTATTTTTTGTAGTAAAATGTTTTACCTAATTACCCCATCAATTAATCATGTGATTACACATGCCTTGATTCTGTTTGATTTTTAATGGAATTGGAACCAAAATTGCAAACGATTTAGGAATTTGAATATTGTTGAATAAAAAATTAAAAAAAAAGGACTAAATGTTATCTTTTAAAGGATTAAGGGATTATTTTGGCTTTTTTTTTTTTTTTTTTGAAGAGAGATTGCATAATTTTGTATGCAGTGAAGTAAACCTAAGGACAAAGAAACTACAAGATTTATTTGATTATGCAACATCATTCCGCTATATATAGGGAGATAACATGGATCAATTATAATCAGATTTCATTTTTTTTTTTTTTTTAGTTTCATTCTGATATATTAATCTGCGGGAAGGAAGATTACCACGTTACTTCAACGATAAACATATAGTTTCACTGACATACCAAATACGATCAACCAAAACTTAAAACCCAAAAAACCAGAAGACATAATAATAGACAACGACAAAAATCATGTGGTCATACAAGTTCGAAGACAATCTGTTTCATTTCAACACAAGATATCATCACGACATCACTTTATTACATAAAATAATACTTATAATATATATATAAATTAATATAAGCGATACATAATAATTAAATATGCCATGATGTTGATGTCGTATCACTTGGTCTTGGAGGCCGCACGAGATAGTATGATAAAGACTGCCACCAGAACCAGCGGGAAGATGAGGAGAGTGAAAGCAGATGGCGGATGCACGGGCCCCATCCCATGCGGAACGAACATGATCACAGACATTACCAGGAACATCATGACAATAGACCAGACACCCCACATAACGTTAGTTTGTGATCCCTTCATCTTTTCTGATGTGATAATCTTCTCAATGCGGGACAAATGTAATTAGAGGGACAATATTTGTATGGTAGTGTTAGTGAGTTTTGTTTTGTAACATCGTACGTATTTATATGTTTGCATGGTGACTGTTCGGAACGGTTACGACGGCTGGCCAACCGGAGCATGGTTTAGGTTTTCCTGATAGTTGCCTACGACACTTAATTCAGGAAAGGAAAAAAATATTAAGAAAATAAGACGTGACGTTTGGTTGAAAGAATAATATGTAGTTGCCGCTGGTGTATTTATTTATTTATTTTTAAAATGGATTTACTGAATTTAGAGCGTGCCAATTGGCAAAACCGTTTAACTCAGAGAGAAAGAGAGAGGGAGAGAGAGAGAGAGAAATTTTCTTATTGTTATCCAACTATTCCACCCTTTTTGAGGGGTTTTTTTTTTTTTTTTTTTTGAGAAAATGGGGGGGGGGGGGGGGGGGGGTTATAATTATGTTTTAAGCTAAACTCTTTTGGAAAGTAATTTAGCAAATTGTTATAAAAAAAAAACTATTTTTTAGGGAAAAAAAATAACTTAAAGCAAATATTTGTGTTTTTTTAATTATTTTTTTCTACAAGTAAAAATCAAATTTTCGTTTTCTTATTTTGTTTTTGTTTTTTTTTTTAACTTTCGGGGTAGGAATTTAAACTCTACACTTTTGAGTGGAGTTAAATATAATATTATCACTAAATTATATCTATAATCACTTGTTTTGTTTTGTTTTTTTTTTTCCCCTCTCTACACGTATATTTATATCTCCATATATGGGTAGCCGGTAATAAGCATTTATAGTACCCAAACTATTAACTTATCGCGACAAATAGTCCCTCTTTTTTTTTTTTTCGTTGAATAGTCCATTAATTCAATCTCTTTTATTAAGTTTTGGTCTCTAACACAAAAATATGGTCTAGATTTTAAAATTTAACAAAAATGACTACGTGTTTCCATGTGTAACAGTTTTCTTTTCATTTTTTTTTTCTTTTTTGAAAGGTTATGTATTACCTTTTTTAAAAGAAAAAAAATAGAATATGTTGTTGTAAAAAAAAAGCATCTCATACATTAACAACGTAACCAAACTAGCTCACTAGGAATGGGCAGCTCTGCTTACCAAAATAATAATAATAATAATAATAATAATAATAATAATAATGGCTCTATTATCTTCTCAATACACATGACATAACTTAGCTCTTGAAAAAAAGAAAGAAAGAAAGAAAGAAAGATAAAAAAAAAAACTCATCTGACAATAAAAAACGGAACTCATTGCAGTGAGAAGAAGAATTCTGCAAGAACAATTGTCAATGCATTTGATTTGACAAATTAAAGATCTAGACCAACATCGTGAGCCCGTGAAAGACTGACAGTGATAGGTTTAAGTTCCGTGTCACAGATAGAGAAGGCTTTATCAAGCTTCTTAACAAGAGCAGCCATAATAAAATCTTCAGAATATCGAATAACAACAATGGCTTTTCTAATTATATCCTTGAAAAAGAGATTGATGCATCTATATTGAGTTTGTAACATAAATGATCGGGAGGGTTTTGTTTCGTAACTTGATGGTAGAAAAGTTCTGATATCACCCAAGTTTGAAAGTACTATCGTCCAATATTCATTTGATTGGTTGGAGATCACAATTGTGCAGAGGGAAAAAATAATAATTAAAAGCCCAATAAAAAGTTTAAGGACTAAACTGATATATATTTTCGTTGTCTGGTTTTCATATTCAAATCTAAATTTTTCATCTTATTTTTATACTTTTTTTGAAAAGTCAATAAAAATTATAACTAATTTTTAAAAAATTAATCAATTTTAACTTAAAAATTTCCTTTCAAATTCGTACACTAAATGCAAGTTAATTAAGTTCAAAAATAAACATAATCATTTTTTAGAGTAATTGCTGAGTTGCTTTTTTATTTTTTAAAAAATAAAGCTCAGTCGTAAATGCGTGCAAAAAAGAAAATAAATGCAAGGTTTTTACTCAAAAGAAAAGAAAAACAAGTAATATATATATATATATATATATATATATATATATAGAATCACTTTGAAGCTTGCCCAAGTACTAGTATTACCCCTCTGACGTCTACGCTTTCTCTATTTTTTCAAAGTGATTCTTACTTATTGCGAGTTCATATTTCTCATTTTTCTTTTCAATAGAATAGACGAGTTTAATACCCGTACGTTGCCCGGGAAGGGAAGAAAAAAAAAAGAAAAAAAAAAGAGTATTATATAATAAAAACAGTTAATTAAGATATAGATTATACGGGGAAGGAAAAAAAATAAAAATGAAAAAAATTGAGTATTATATAATAAAAGTAGTTAATTAAAATATATATTATAATTACAGTAAATATTTTTTGTAGTATTTACTATTATAATATTAAAGTACATACATTCATATTTATAAGCGTAATTTTCTTGAAATAAAAAAATTTAAATAATAAATAAAATTAAAAAAATTTGAAAAATCAAAGGGATAACAAAGTTGCGGGATAAATTTAATAAAATAAAAACCAATTAAATTAACAAATAAACGTAAACATGAATAAAAATTTTAAAAATTTTATTTCTAAATATTATAGATATAAATATAAAAGAAACTTATTGAACATTTTGTTTAAAAAAAAAAAGAAAAAAATAACAGAAGTTAAAGAATAAAAAATTAATAATATCAAATATTCAAATAAAATATTACGAATAAGAATTATTGTTAATAGAATAAAATAAAATAATATATTGTTATTAAAAAATCAGAAAGAATAAATAAAATTAAAAACTTTTAAACTTAAATAGTAAAAAAATTAATAACTTAAGTAAATTTATTAAATTTAAACAAAATTAATTAAATCAATAAATAAACCTAGTAATGGAATAAATATTAAAAAAAATTAATTTTAAAGAATAATATTAATACATGATATAAATAATAATTTAACTATAATAATTATAAATATACATTTTTTATAATTACCTTTCATTATAATAGAAAAATTATTTATTAATTTTTAATTTTATTGTAATTTTATAGACCTTTTTATATTTTAAAATTTCTATAAATTATTATTTAATTTCATATTTTTTAGTTTGTTTGTTTATTGTGAATATTATAATTTAATTGTATTAATTTATTCTTTAAATGTATTATTCTTTTTTTCGTTAAATTTTTATTAATTTAATAATTTAAATTTTTCAAAAATTATTTAACGGATATAATTTTATTTTTTATAATCAGAAATAATTTTTTATCTTATGATTTTTTTCTATTTTTATTTTTTAAATTTATTTTACTATAGATATATATTTTACTCTCTCTATCTCTATCTCTCTTTCTCTCTCTCTCTCTCTAATGGCCAGTCTCTCTTTCTCTCTCTCTCTCTAATGGCCGGATAATGCCAAAAGGGCAAAACTGGCAAGTCACTATGTAGGCAGAAAAATGCAAGAGAATTGAAGGGCAAATGTGTCTTCATAGCATTTTTGGGGACAAAGTCGCCCATTTACTATGCGACAGACATATTTAGAAGGGCAGAAAAGTAATTTTACTGCACAGTACTGTTTGATACTGTAGCAGTAACCGGAAAAGTAAAAAAAAAAAAAAGCAAAAAATCACTGTTTTTTTTTTAACAGTAAAACTCCCTCCTCCTTTAGTATATAGTGATAATGTCCATCTACTTTAGTATTAATATTACTCGTTAATATAGTTTTCAACTCCATAATCATCCAGTAACCGTGTAATAAACTAAATTTGTATGGTTTTTGCGTAATTTAATTTCGTCGTCAAAGGCTAAAGTCGTTTCTTTTATTTTCTTGTACCATGACATTATATCATTTTCCAGCTTATTGTTATTCTATATCATAGTTTTCCACTTTTACTGTAGTCTTCTAGCTAGGTCTACCGTATTTTCAATTGTCGTCTAAGTATAATCTTGTCGTCTTCTAATCCACTATATCGCATCTCTTATAATATTTGTTGGTCGCACGGGTAAAAGTTCGAACAATAAATGAAAATTTCTATCTTCGTTCACACGGTATTGCCACGCTCTAACCGGTGTGGTGTCAACCATTCTCAATTACCGGAAACATCACGTCGTTTTATATTTATTTATTTCCTAAATTAGAGTCGTAAGAGCATATCTATATATATATATATATATATATATATATGGAAAACCTTATTATACCATGCACCTTTTGGCCAACCGTCGTAACCGTTGCGAACAGTCACCATGCAAAACTATAAATACTTACGATGTTACAAGAACAAAACCCACTTATACGTTTTCATACAAAATATTCTCATTCTAATATTTGTATACAACTAAGATCACATCAAAATCATATTAGAAAATATGAAGGGATTCCAGATTAACGCTGTGTGGGGTGTATGGTCGGTCGTGATGATGATGGTGGTGGCCGCGATAGCATTGTTTGCACCACAAGGAATGGGGCCGGTGCATCCTCCTTCAGCCTTCACTCTCCTCCTCTTCCCGCTAGTTCTGGCGTAATTTTCTTCATCATGTCTCGCGCTGCTGCCGCAAAGTGATCCACAACATCAGCATGACGACATAATAAACTATATATTATTTGTCTTTTACATGAATATTAGTAGTTTATAAATTATATGAAAATAAAGTTATGTCGTGATCGGTTATTGAAATGAAATAGACTGTTTCCGTACTTGTTTGGACCGTGTCTTTGTCGTTGTTATGTTGTTGAATGCAGATTACATTTAATTTGCTGTCTTTTTAAGATTTGGTTCGTCATACTTGGTATAATATTCACAGAAAATTATTTACTTATTGTTGGAAGGTACTGATATTCTTCCTTCGACAAACAATACCAAGATAAATTAAAAAAAAAAAAAACTGGTATCAGATTATAAAATACGCTAACCTGCATATAATCACCCAATTTATATATAGCGATTCCACGAATCTATTATTTTTCAGCTGTTTTACTTGCATACAAAATCATGCAATCTCAGAACGTCTTTGTTTCAAAAATATTCTTAAGGGGCTATATATAGCCTTAGAAAATGTGAAACAAAGTAGTATAATGCAAATAATTTACGCTCCACATGCAAGAAAAAGTAGTCTTGTTCAAAGAAGAAAGAAAAGACACGTTTGACTTTAAGGACAACAATTATTCAGTAAAAATCAATTTCTCTCAAATAACAAAAACTAAAGTGGATTATTCTCAAATGGCAGAAATATTAAAGATATGTACTCTTTGGGGTCTATCTCGTTAATAATCCATATATGTGTGTGCGTGTGTGTGTGTGTGTGTGTTTTTTTTAACACTAAATTATCACAGAAAACGACAGCAATGGATGTGGAGTTGGAAACAACAGTTATCAAAAGAAACGACAACGATGTACAAAACATTACGGAAAAAAGATCCGTACTTCATCTATGTCTTCGTTGATATACCAAAAAAGACGAAACAAAACTTAAAGAACCAAAAAGCCAAAATTTGCATTCAACAACATAACAACGACAATAATAATCATGTGGTAAAAACATTACGGAAACAATATATATTTCATTTCGATATAACATGACATATAACTTTATTTCATACATAAAATACTACTATTAATAGGAACGACATGATTAATATGTCGTCATATTGATGCGGTAAGATCATTTGGAGGTGGCGCGAGACATGATGATGAAAACAATCACTAGAACGTGACGTGACGTTTAAAGCGTGACGTTTACTTTGTCTAACACCTTATCACATACGACGTAACGTTTCCGGTAAAGGATAATGTTTAACACTTGCATGCCAAGAGTACTAGTGATACAATCATTATCTAGCTTTCTTCTGTGATCATTTACTTTTTCTTGCATGTGTTAACGTGAAAGAATTGCATCATACTACTCCGTGTACTTTTATAATTTTGTATGCAAGTAAACTGACGGTTATAGATTATCATTCACTATATAATGGGTTAATAGATTTCGTATTTTTCTCTGTCTTTTTTCAAAAGTTTTCATTTGATATTATTTGCGACCGGAGGAAAGATCCGTACTTCATCTATATCTTCGTTGATATACCAAAAAAGACGAACCAAAACTTAAAGACCCAAAAAGCCAAAATTTGCATTCAACAACATAACAACGACAATAATAATCATGTGGTAAAACATACGGAAATAATATATATTTCATTCGATATAACATGACATATAACTTTATTTCATACATAAATACTACTATTAATAGGAACGACATGATTAATATATGTCGCTCATGTTGATGCGGTAAGATCATTGGAGGTGGCGCGAGACATGATGATGAAAACAATCACTAGAACGTGACGTTTACTTTGTCTAACACCTTATCACATACGACGTAACGTTTCCGGTAAAGGATAATTGGTTAACACCACACGGTTTAGAGCGGGGCAATACCGTATGACCAAGATAGAAATTTTCATTTGTTTACTTTGTCTCGTTATGACCAATATATGTAATAAGAAAAGATATTGGATCAGACGACGGCAACATTATACAAACGCCAATGACATGAATATACGATAGGGCCTAGAATACGACAGTAAAAGGAAAAAAAACGATGTTAACTTCGAATGACAATAAGCTGGAAAAATTACACAACAATATCATGGCAAGAGAAAATAAAAAGAAACGACAATAGCCTTTAAAGACGAAATTAAAACTCTACATCTATATATATCTCTCTTCACCAAAAAAATTAAAAAAAAAAACCCTCAAAAATTTATTCTTTTAAAACATAATTTCATTTTTTCTTTAAAAAAAAAAACTAAGATTCATACTTTTGTTTAGAAAATAAATAAAATTCATACTTAACTATCTCTAAAATTCATACTTTTGTTTTGAAAATAAATCAATTGGTCACTCGGCTTGTATCGTTGTGAGTTTTTTAACGGTGGTGGTTGTGTTTAGCAGAATGACTTCATTGGAGCGAATATGATGTCATTTAGAAGATGATTTCCAGACAGCTTTTGTGACGCTTTTCGTGTCTGGTGGTTGTACTCTTTCGGGGTTTTGTTCCAAACGGTGGTGAGCTTCTTATGGAGGTAGTGGTTCTGGCTCCGGATGCTGATAGTGGTAGCGCATGTATTTCACGTTCTACTATTTAAAGACATCTCATCAGCTTCATTGGTTGTCCCCCAAAGCGTTCATCCTACTCTGATGGTCCTATTGTCGGCTGCACTTTCTTTAAAGGCTTGTAACGATCATGCTTTAGTATTTAATATTTTATGTTTTAGTCTAATAAAGGCGTTGATATTTCCATCATAATTTAGCACTCCATTGAAGTGTTATATCTGTAGCCTCTTTTGTTTCATTTACCTGTTGCATTTGATTATAACCTTTTTGCCCTGGAAAAAAAAACACACACACACACACACACTGTTTTCCTATTTTTATCTTATGATTTCACAAAAATAACACCTTTTTTCACTCAAATATTGAAATTTACTATTTGACACATCAATTTAAAACTTTAAATATGGTTGGCCTTGTATCTCTATATTATTCATTATAATACAGAATTTCAACATTTCAACTCCAATAAAACTTTTTATGAAACTCGACTAGAAAAGAAAAGGAAAAAAAAAAAGAACGTCTAAAAACCACAACCTTGTTATAAGTATTATATATATGTGAGTACATATATATATATATATATATATATATATATGATCAGGTGAAAACAGGGCAACCTTCAACCTTGATGCCAGGGGCAGTAGGGCAACTGGCGAGAGGGCAGTGATCATCCAAATCCAATCCCCACCACCTCATTCCATTGATATCCCTTATCTGCAACGTGAAGTAGCAGAGAATCGCCATGAAAGCCACTCCAGCGTCAAGCCCCGCCGACAAGATGTAGTTGTGCCTGGCCCACCACCCTTTGAATCTCCTGTACACCACGAAGTTGAAGAACAGCCCCACGGCGCCCCAGCAGATGTAGTTCACGGCCCTGGCCGGCGGCATTGCTCCGGCGCCGCCGAGGATGATCGGCACGTGGATGAGGCGGAGGAACTTGTGCTGCGGAAAGGCCCGCGAGAGGAGGTAGAACGGCAGCGGAGCCAGGATGCCGAAAAGGAAGAAGTAGTTCATGTGGGGGTAGTGGCCTAGTCTGCCGAACATCCGGAGTGGCCCCACCACTCCCCAGATTATGGACGCGTTGTAGAAGACGTCGTCGCCCGGGCACGTCCACGGGCTCCCCACCGGCAGTTTCGACGGTTGGCAGATGTCGGTTACCGATGTCAGTAGCCACCACGCTGTTCCGAAGTATACTGATGATGCCACCACCGTCCCCACTAGCTGCAATTAAGAACATAAATTTTTACGGCAGTTTTTTTTTTTTTTTTTGAAGCCATAAATTTTATGGCAGGTAAAACGAGAAAAAATATACAGTTTTTAGAGATTAAACTGAAAAAAAAAAAAAAAAAAGTTCACTGGCGACACTCGGCCATGGTGGCTCTGCGCCTGGTTGAAACGGAAACTAAGTGAAAATGTTCAAGTACTCGTAGTTTATTTTGATTTCATGACAGTTTCTACAAGCAAAATGGTATTTTTTCTGTCTAAATTTATGTCCTGTTCAGGTACCTGAACTATGAACATGGACTTTGGGGGAATCTTCATGTAGTGTCCCAACTTGAAGTCGGAGAGGAACATTATGGCCTGTGTCATGCTTATATAACCATAGGTCTTGAATGCAACATTTGCAAGGGGTCTCCCCGGATACATGTAACCGATCACAAGTTCAGTGATCACGTTTAGTCCTGGTTGCTGCAAATGATAAATTTTACGGTATAGTTAACTCCAATTATTAAAAGGAAACGGAGGTTAAATTGTAGACAAATCGGAGGTTAGAAAACCTGATTTGTGGTAGCTGTGATGACACCGATCGGGAGAGTGAAGAGCAGGGCCATCCCCATTGCTAGGAGAATACCCCAGTAAGGGAGCTGCAATTGTTTGCCAAAGCCTTCACAAGCAAGCATGGCAAGTGACAGAACCACCATCAAGATTGTGTAGAACCACCACTCCGGAACAGCCTCATAGTTCTTCTTCATCAGTCTGGTGTGCACGTCTCCGAACTTGTTTTGGAATGTTGCCTTTGTCTGTTGCCAAATCTCTCTGCGTTTCAAATATTAAAAGTCAATAAACTAGAGAAACCACAAAATCAAGTTTTTTTTTTTTTTTAATTTTTTTTTATCACAAATTGGGATAATACTTGTACCTTCCATGGAAAAGAGCAACATGAGACAATGTTGCAGCCAATGTCGCAAAGCTTAGGCCATAAGCGTAAACGAAGAAGATACTGAGATTAATTTTGCTGTAGTCAACATATCCTTGATCATTAAATTGGAAGGTAGTTTCATTCAAGACCAGTGAAACATTATATGTTTGCCCATTAGCGTCGAACACGTGTGACGAGAAAATGGGAAATCTCTTCGCCTGATAGGCATTGGTCCAGTAAGCTATCGGCATCAATATGTAGAGAATTATGCAGAAACCAACCATAATGTTGACAATAGCAAAGCCAGGGGTGGCTAAGGGAGATCCTAAAAATCCGGCCACAGTCGACCAATCAAGGGCAAACGAGCCTACGCCGAGGCCACGGAGGCCAGAGCCAATCTGCTGGGCAGTGATCGAGTCCTTCCATATCCAACAGACGAAGGAGAGGGCTGTTATAGATGGAAACAGATAGTTGGGAACTATATAGTATGCAAAGCTTGATACAAGCACCATAAGAAAAAACTGCAGCCTTGTTAAGCCTCCTTTTGGCCTTTTTTCCACATCATGCAATGCCCTGCCGGTTTAGAAGAAGTTGTTATATCAGTGAGGAAATAATGCATAAAGAAACTTAATTCCTCGTATACATGTGTGTGTGTGTGTGTGTGTGTGTATTTGCGTTGATCAATATTCATATGCATATACTAGCTAGAGTGAACCTGAAGAGGGAGACTTGAACCAAGTTGGAAGGCCACCACATGTATGGCGAATCAACGAGAAACCTTCGGAAAATCCCTGCCCATCCATATCCTAGCATCTGAAATTTCCCATCAAGATAACATATAAATCGGTATCCCATATTACAGATATAGTTGCAGAGAAAACACATGAAATTCACTTCAAGAACTACAACAATGAGAAGATTCTTATCAATTTTTGAACTAATTAATGATTCTTGAGTTCAGTAACAACCTGAGTTGTTTGTGCTAGCAACATAGCTGCAACGGGATGGATATCCCGGATATAGAAAGCCTTGATGATTGTGATAATGTTCACAGCATAAACACCGTTTGAACCCGAATTCGCAAATATTGTGATCAGGACATGCTCTTTCAAGTTAAAGGGTCCTGGATTCAGCGAAAACGACCAACTCGTTGCAGGTATCCGAATCGATCTCTTTGGTAGTTTTGCAGCCATGAGAATCCCAATTGGAAGCACCACAATTTGAGCCGAGACTGATGAGATGTACAGCGTATTTTGGCGGTAACCAAAGAACTGGTTCAGGAATGCAAGAACAGCACATGAAACAATCCCCAGAAACCATGTTCGAAAAGTCAGGCACGGTAACGTTGGGTCGTCGGTGATCGGAACCGTCAGCCTGACTTGCTCAATCGGAGAATCATTAATCAACTCATCGTGATCATCTGCAAGGGAAAAAAACATAAAAATTATGGAAAAGAAAAGCAGGATTTGGCAAATAGTTGCTGAAATGATAATTACCAGATTTATGCTCCATGGTTTCACAATTTGAAATGTTTGCTCTCTCAGATCATGAATCAGCTGGAGAAGCTAATGTAGTACCATCAAAAACTCCAATGACGTACGCATGAATAATCGTTGACACAACGTAGGAATCCTCTATGATTGTGGCTGGTTGTCTTGTCGTTTCCGTCATAATCTCTTTAGCTGTTTCTGCAACGTGTACCGGATTCAAAAGATTCCAATCCGAACCATACTCGAAGGAGCGAATCTTTCATGAAAAGGGCAAGATTACAAGCAGTTAAAACTGCTGAAACGCGCATTATTAGATAAATAACCCGGAAAAAAAATAATACTGATCTGAACTCGTGTTGTGAATGTATTGCTGTCATATGTAGTAAAAATAACGATGTTTATTTATTAATAAATATGAAAATAACCATTAAAATCGTTTATCTGCGTTGAGGACAAATAAAGAAGCCATCTTACATTGATTTTCTACCACGGGAACTTCAAGAAGGCAAGGCTTACCCAAACCAGTAAGATGTATTATATATGATGATAACAATATTGATGAACAACAAGGCGCATTTAATTGCCTTAAATTCTGGACCATCACCAGGTTCTGCCATCAAATAATTAAAGCCGGCAGGTCATGTCAGCTAAATTAATAACCAATTTGCAAGTAAAATTCCATTACCTTTTTTCTTTTTTTTTTTTTTTGGGTAGTGACTAAACTGATGGATATTTATAGAGGTTGCTATTGAAATCAAAATCAATGAGCTGGTTGCATTTATAGAAAGGAAAATTTGCTTTCATATCTGTTTTCTACTTTTCTATAATAATTTTGTGTTTCTCAAAATAATTACAGAAACCCTCTCTAATTTATAATTTGCAGGTTTAAATTGGCTAGTTTTCCTCTCTCTCTCTCTCTCTCTCTCTCTCAATACAGAATTATACTCCAACTAATGAAAATAAATCAAGCAAATCAATCATTAAAAAAAGAAAAAATAAAACTAGATCATTATGCTTAAAGAATGCTTGATTTGAACTTGTTCAGGATTTATTTTGATGCAATACATGTGCAATATTACGTAGGATGGAGATATATATTTATTTGATAAATTAAGCAACTACTACATAATAATAAACATAGCAAAGTGCATAATAATTAGGGGTGATAATTTGTGTTAACAGGTCGTGTTCGTATTAACCTGCTTATTAATTTTGTTAAAAAAATATAAGATTCATTTATTAAACTTATAAGAAAAATATTATTTCAAAGACGATTTGTTAATTAATTATATTGATCGTTTCAATTCACATAACTATGAACAATGTAAAAACAAAAACATCGCTAAAATGAAAATTTTACATACCTATCGATGAGCTAACTCGCACCAATCCAAACCTCGTGAGCCACTTGCATAAGCCAAGACAAAAATATCACTATTTAAAAAATAAGAAGAGAATAAAATGACCATATTATAGCTTAAACCGATCAAACCTCGTTAACTACTTGTGAAAATAAAACACTAAAATCTAAATCATGACACTAGCTAATGTGATTTGATTGAGTAAACACATTAATATGTTGATGTGTATTATGATATAACGTGGGGCTATATATATCAAGTAAAATTTTCCAATTTCTATAAAATGTTAGGTTACATGTATCAGAAATATAATTGAATTAAATATGTTGGAGAACCCAACAACTTGACCTAGCCAGAAACTTGCACATCATAACCACGAGCATTTCCCAATGAGATATGCATGCCATTATTTCTCACTCCCCAAATGAAGAAGAAATTATATATATTTGTTTTAGTGTGAAATTAATATGGCAGTTGAACATTCAAATTCATATTTAAGAGAGTACACAACTGTGTCCATCTAGCCGGATATACTTTATCACAATCTTCGTCAACATTATATACATCGTACATGCACATATATGTATAAACGCTCTTATTCTATAGTTTTTATGAAATGACACTTACAGCCTTTTTTTATTCGTTATTTTATTAACCAGTTGATTCTACGATATTTGTTATTTGCATAAATAGTTCTAGATGGTTAATGTTACAAAATTCTAAATATAAAGTCACATGTAAATAAATTAATAGTTACAAAATTCTAAATATTATGTTATAATTATGGATCTATTTGGTTATCAAATTTGAGACATTTTCTCTATATATATTCTTCTTTTTATTGTCTGGTAGTCAAACAAGTTCGCAATTGTGACTTTAAATTTACAATCATATAATAATTAATTGATTTATATGTAATGTTATGTAAAATTATATGTAACATAATATTATTTAGAATTGTCATTACAAATGATATGTATCACTAAAAAACATTATAAAATTGGAATAAACCAAATGTTGCAATAACGTTCACAAAAATTATAAATGCCGTTTTATAAATATGCCAGATAAAAGACTAGAGAAATATGTATATATATATATATATATATAAATGGATGTATGTGAATATCTTTAATCTTGTTGATGTACTATTATTAATGGACAGCATGTATTGCGTTTCGTGCCAAATAGTCAATAATGCTACAACCGTATGACATAGGTTGTCAATGGCAAATCATTTTTGTTTCGTAAGTAAGCCTTTCGTCAATGGCAAATCATTGAACCATACTTCATCATACATGTTATCTAATTATTTGCTATCTTGTAATAATTAAATAGAAATTCCTTGTCACGTCCCTAATCCCTTTACCTGTTCTTTTGCCTCCAGCTAATTAATTAAAGCACTTTGTGTTGTAGACAAAAATTATGTATATATATAATGTTTTCTGAACCTAGTTAAAACTTCATTTTTCTTCGAGGTATAAATTAACTTTTGCTTAAATGATGTGCTTAATGTGTGCGTGTTTAAATATACACACACCTCGGTTCATAACTCGATATATATATATCCGCAAAGTGCGAGGATTCACGTTCCAATTGCCCTCGTATAAGTCATTTAGTGTTATTGAGGGGACAATTAAATGAAAATAACAAATCTAAACTCTAATTTTGAGGGGTTTATATTTTACCCTTTTACCCCTCTTTCAAGATGGGGTGGAGGGATCTAAGGTCTTCCTTAAACCCCCTTCAAGGTTAAAGGGGATCTAGAGCCCTTTTTCCATTGATTGTCCAGTGATTCTCAGATCTAGAGATCCATTTTGGTACATTAAACTTATGTTTGAGATGTAGATTTCGAAAGTTGTTTTAGAAAAGATTTCAATTCAACTTATATTTTTAACTATCGAAATCTAGCATATTCAAGGCTTATTTGACCATGTTCTCGGTTTTCAGTCTTCAGAATTGCGTTTTCAAAGATGAGAACAAAAACAATTCTCACATATTCTCAAAAATTTATGGTGTTTGACAATTGTTTTGAGAAAATATATTTATAAAATGAAAACATAATATACATATTTGGATAGAGATTTTTTTAAAAAAATATTATTATTATTTTTAAAAATTGGACTTCTATAGTTTATCGGGGTCGAGGTTCGAAATGAGGATCGAGGTCGGGTTTCGCGATAGGACTCCGGGTTGGGTTTTGGTACCGGGGTAGGGATTGGATTTCTGGACCGGTGTCGACTTTGGGTCAAGTTTGGGTTTCGGGACCGGGGTGTGGTTTCAGATTGAGGTCGCGGTCGGGTTTCGGTACTGGGGGTTCATGTCGGGTTTCTAGACAGGGTCGGATTCAGGTTTCGGGACAGGGTTGGGATCAGGTTTCGGTGTCGGGATCGAGTTTCTAGATTGGGATCAGGGTCGGGTACCGAGGTCGGGGGTTTTTTGGACTAGGGTTGGGTTTTGGGATAGGGGTTGGAGTCAGGTTTCGGTACCAGGGGTTGGGATCGGGTTTCGGAATGGGGTCGGTTTCGACTTCGACCCCCGTATCTCATCATGGACCCCAATCTCAAATGCCACCTCGATCTTGATCCCGATTCTCGACCTAGACCCTCAAACTGAGTGGAGTTTTTTCTTTTTTAATTTTAAATGCATCCTAGTAAAGTTGTTTTCAGAAAACACCGAAAACTACAAAATGTTGTTTTCTGAATTTTTCTTGTTTTTGTAACTCTATTTTTTAAAACTATTATCATAAAATAAGAGCCAAATACATTGTTTTGATTTTAGAGAACAAAAATAATGTTTAAAAAATTGTTTTTGTTGATGCCGAAAACGCCTCTAGCAGCAACACCTAATGCAGTCGGGTAGTCCGGTCAGGACTGACCAGTCGCTCCGCCATCGATCACCTACAAAAGGGAAGCACTTCGGAATGATGGGGACACCGGTATGGTGTCTGCTGTGGGCACTCCAATGCTTAAGCCAATTGAGGAACTGATGAGCGAAGGGAGAGGCAGAGCTTTGGTAAGGCAAAAATGACCATACCTGAATTTGTGGATTCATTCCCTATTTATAGGCGCCTCTCATGGGTTTGGGTGCTCGGGGCGACCCAGCCGGGTCGGCTACCTAGGGCACCCGGCAGATGATTAGGCCTTAGGCTTGCAGGTGTCGTTGGTCCAATGGACTGGTGTCACATATTTCTGACCTAGCACAGGGGACAATAGGGTGGTTATTGCCGGCGCCTGCAGGGGCGGTCTCTGTCAGGGTAGGTGGCAGCGGGTGGTGACATGACGTGCCGAAGTAGTAGGTGGGTGGCATCTGCGGCGGATGGGTACAATGACGAAACTTGTGTCAGATGTTTGGTAGAGTGTAGGCTCCGGAGACTCCCGCTTGTCAGGGATACGTCTTCCAAGATTGGGTTCTCGAAGCACGACCTAGTCCAGGTACGCAGTTCCTGGCGGGATGGCAAAATCTGGTCGGTCGGGGTCGACTAATCGGCATGAGTCGGGCTAGAGGCATTTGGTCCGAACGGATGGATACTCCCATATCCATGTAGCCGGGTTACAATCCGAAATAGAATTCTGTGGTCGGAACAAATTACGACATCAACAGTTTTTAAATCGCATGGCGAAATAGGCCCTAAGTTTTTCTCTTTCTCAAACACCAATTCAAAAGGATAATGAATATTAGTTATAATCTTTTTGAATTTTTCTTGTGAAACTTCCGCGCCAAATATACTCTTATACAGGGGTTCAAAAGGGACCTTTAAAGGATGACGTGTTGCAATCAGCATGGACCAAGAATGTCATTTGATTGGTCAACCTTCCTATAAAAAGGTGCACTTGCCCTCTTAGTATAACTTTGTTATTTTTCATTCCCTCTACTGCTTGTCTGCATTGAGCATCAAAATGTCTTTTGCAGGTACACCTAAAACATTATGACAGAAAAACATGGTGAACGACATATATAGAAATATCTTTGATGTTGTGATTTTCACTCCAACAACTATATACTAGATGCCTATTACATATTAGGATATAAATATATATATATAATATATATATATCAATTCTCTATTTACGGCATTGCCATTCGTCCGGCAGAGAGAGAGAAAACAAAAAAAATGAGAGAAATAATATATTTACCCTATATAAGGGGAAAGGTTACGGTAGAGACCCTCTGAGGATCTCTACCGGTAAATACTTTTTTTAGACCGTTAAGATTTAATCGAACGGTTCAAATATTGATTGTGTACGATATTTATCATGCACCTAACCTCACACAATCATTCCCACCTAAACTCTTTTCCGTCGCCGGCGATCTTTCTGCCGCCGGCGACTCATCCCGACGCCGGCGACTCATCCCGACGCCGGCGACCCAACTCCGGCCACCTCCGGCCCCAGCCCCGGCCACCGGCCGTCGCCGCCGGCGACCCTATTTTCTCTCTCTTCCCCTTTCTCCTCTTCTCTCTCTCTCTTCCCCTCCCTCCGCGCCCCCCCCCCCCGGCCCCCACCCCGGCCTCCCCCACCCCGGCCGCCTCCTCCCCGGCCGCCACCCTCCCCGGCACCCCCCGACGACCCCCCTCTCTCTTTCCCTTTCTCTCTCTTCTCTTCTCTCTCTCTCTTCCCCTCTCTCTCTCTTCCCTCCCTCCCGCCGGCCCCCACCCCCGGCCCCCCAGCCAGCCCCCGGCCACGCCCCTCCCCCGGCCTCCCCCACCCCCGACGACCCCCCTCCCCCGGCCGCCACCCTCCCCGGCCCCCCCCTCGCGCGATTTCGCAAAATCGCGATTTCGCGATTTCGCGATTTTGCGAAATCGCGACAGGGGGGGGGCCGGGGAGGGTGGCAGCCGGGGGAGGGGGGTCGTCGGGGGTGGGGGGAGGCCGGGGGAGGGGGGCGTGGCCGGGGGGCTGGCTGGGGGCCGGGGGTGGGGGCCGGCGGGAGGGAGGGGAAGAGAGAGAGAGGGAAGTGAGAGAGAGAAGAGAGAGGGGGGTCGTCGGGGGGGTGCCGGGGGAGGGTGGCGGCCGGGGGAGGAGGCGGCCGGGGTGGGGAGGCGGGGTGGGGGCCGGCGGGGGGGGGGAAGAGAGAGAGAGAAGAGGAGAAAGGGAAGAGAGAAAATAGGGTCGCCGGCGGCGACGGCCGGCGGTCGGGCTGGGCGGAGGTGGCCGGAGTTGGGTCGCGGCGTCGGGATGAGTCGCCGCGTCCGTCGCCGGCGGAAAGATCGCCGGCGACGGAAAAGAGTTTAGGTGGGAATGATTGTGTGAGGTTAGGTGCATGATAAATATCGTACACAATCAACATTTGAACGTTCGATTAAATCTTAACGGTCAAAAAAGGTATTTACGTAGAGACCTCAGAGGTCTCTACGTAACCTTTCCATTTATAAGAAGCAAATAAATAAACTTGGTAAATTTGTTATTCGCTGCAGTACAAATATTTGTAATTTGTTTATTTCCGCTATTGAAGCATATGCAGACATGGACTCCAAGATATGTTAGAGTACTAGATCTGTTATGGGGCCTAATATTGCAGCCCAATAACCATGAGTTTTTCTGCAAGGTTAGGGTTATACATATATATATATATATTTTGGAGGTAACCATGTCCAACAAATTTATTGCTTATTGTCCACCCCTCACATCTTCCAACTGTTATTATCAGTTTTATGAATCATCCTCTTAGTCATCAGTTTCTGCTTTTTCAATTTCAAAAAATAAGAGACATTTGGTGGCAGTTTATTGCTATTAATTAAGAATGATTTCATCTGACTTAGAATAGAGGACACCTAATAAGCTTAATTGCTAATTAAACTTAAACTTGGGTCAAGTCAAATTTGTGTCTTTTATTAAAAATAAAATAAAATAAAACAAGTCAAAGTTTGTGTACAAAAAGGAAATTATTAATCCATCTTCAGTGCAAACGAGTATTTTCTTTCGCTTCTAGTTTTGTTTTTCTCAGTCCAATTTAAATTAGGAGATTTCCAAATGTTCTAAGTACTTTAAAAAAAAAAACTATTGATAAGATAGTAAAATTTATTTATTCTACATTCTTTTTATTTTGATATATTTTAAATAAATTTAACAGTTAAAAACATACAATATTGATGTGGAGTAACTTCATTATTAATTTCTCGATCTTTTCATAAAATGAGGATGATGAACTAAATTCAACACTTAAATTTATTAAAAGAGAAAATAAAAGAAAATGATGAAGACAAAAATATACAAAAGTAACAACTCTACGTGAAAAGTAAACGAATCCAAACTGAACTAGTTATTGCTTTGAGTTACAGTCTAGAACACGACAGTAAAAAT
Organism: Ficus hispida; assembly: GCA_025413025.1. Lineage (NCBI taxonomy): Eukaryota > Viridiplantae > Streptophyta > Magnoliopsida > Rosales > Moraceae > Ficus > Ficus hispida. Next base: position 21,394,560 of record CM046361.1, read on the forward strand.
ATCCAAATAAAGTAGCGTAAACGAATCCAAACTAAACTAGCTATCGCTTGAGATGCAGTCTAGAACATAGCAGTAGTAATATTAATTAATACTCTGAGCTCTCAAAGTAATTTGCTTGTCGGATTCCTTGGCCCATGGAGGAGGTCCCACTTCCAGTGTTTTTTGTTCACAAGGAAGGAACTTCACTTGAAGCAACACCATTTCTCTTGGCTAACGGAAAGGAAAATCACAAAGGAACTTCACTTTTTTATCTTTTTTTTTTTTTTTTTTTTAAATCTCAACTTAAGATGACTTTTTAGAATTATTTACTGGGTTTGATTATTAAGTCGCCATATTCAATGCTTAAATTTTTTTAATTTAAAAAAAAATTAGGATTAAACATGTAATCTTCTCCTTAAAGTCTCATCTAACTCATACTTTTACGAGAGCAAACAATCTTACCCCACCACGTTTTTAATGGTTTCCCTGTATATTTTTCTATACATTACGAATTTGGATTATTAAACTCTTTCGTGTCAGACCATTTGCGCGCCTTATATATGTATATCAGTCAGGTTTTTTTTTTTTGGACCAAATTATTTTATTTATTTTTATTTTTATTTTTCCTTCACTCCCCCTAACTTTGTCGCTATCCCCTAAAAAAATAAAATAAAATAAAATAACTTATAATTTATAGAGCAACAACAACTTTGGTCTAGATGAAGAAATTAAACAACCATAGATCTTAATTAATACGCCTCCAATTAAAAGAGCCCGACTAACCAAGATAAATTATTCAGCCCACAAACCGTCAAAACCACACATTATTAATTTGATTTGTTGTGCTCTCTCCTTTTTATCTTTTCTTGTTCAATTGTACTATTGTTATCTTTATCTTTATGTCTCTCTCCCTCTCTCTCTCTCTCTCTCTTTTTGGAAGTAAAAAAAAAAAAAGACTCACACTGAGGACCTTTCTTTACTTCGAATGCAACTGCAATATTTTGTTTTTCCTTTTATTTTAAGTGTATTATTTCGTTCCAGACCCTGTATATTTATCAAGGGAGAGGGAATTGAGATATATTATCTTGGCGAGTTACAATTAAAGTTAATGGTTTCTAGCTTAACATTATTTATGGTTTCTAGCTTAACATTATTTGTAACACCCCCTAATTTTCATCTTCACCAACTCTATAGATGTCATTATAACACTATATATGTGTCTCTAACATGAAACGAGTAAGATACAATTATAATAAGGAAAAAAAAAACATAGCACAAGATAAATCTTAAAGAAATGAATTGTTAATTAGAAATCATATTTTAACATTAGCATGGAAAACAGATTATTCAAATTTATCATGTCCTATGTTACATTTTTCTTGTATTATTATTGCATTTCATTTATTTAATGTTTTGTAACATGCATCTTACATTACGTTAAATGGGAAAAAAAAAAAAAAAAAAACCTAAGTAACATAAAGAGTCCCCATTGAAACGAAGTTATAATATTATTAATGACAGTAAGTTTATTTGTAGGCTTTGTGGGAAAGGCAAGAAAGAGGAAGCTTCCCGGCCGATAATATTCTTTTTCTCTCTTTTTGCTAAAGGGCTTCCCATAATATTTCAACTCCTACCCATGCAAACACCCGTAGGGTGGATAGGGTGGCAAAGAAGGGTGACGTCTTTTTTAATTTCATTTTTTATCTACTTAGATTCGATACTCATAGAATTTCTGTGAGACTCCTACTTTAGTTTTAATTGTGGATACATTGAGTTGGTGATGTTTTTGGTAGGACATGGGTTGATGACTGTAAAAAACTATGCTAGAGACACATCTCTTCTTCACTATTCTCAGAGAAGTGGATCTCACCTATAAAGCTAAAAATGAGGCGATAAGAAGGTCACTATCGAGCATTTTTTCTTATTTAAAAAAAAAAAAAAACCTCCTACACATGCATATATTTATATATTGTTTCGTATATATTGTTGTATCCACTTTGACAAGCCAAACTTGGTATAGATATATATATATATTTTTTTACGGGAAGGTCGAAGGATAATGAGTAAATAGGACTAGTAAGTATTAAAAGGGAAAGCATCAAATACAGCACATCTGAGGTATCTATTCCATATTCCATTGTCAATTAAACAAACAATTTTTTTATTTTTCATTTAAATTCAACATGGCATCGAATACACAATCCATGCATTGGGTAGTAGGCCCATTTCACATGTGTGTGCCACGAGTCATGATCTGGTTTGCAGTGTTTCTAATCAATATCAGACGATAATTCAGTAATCAATCTACTATTCAATAATAAAGAAACCAGAGGACCACAAGCTCCGTGTTAAGAAACTGTTTGTGTTTATATATTCAGTATATAGAACAAGTGTGTGTATATATATGTATGATTACACACACATATACATATATATATATATATGCTTGCATGTGGGTCTGGTATAAGTAGCTCAAACCTCGAGCTGTGCAGATAGGCATTTAAAAAGAATAAATAAGTCCAATCCGCTATATCTATCTCTCTGTGAAACAGTGAAACGTAATTCTATTATTATCATTATTTTAATATTTTGTAAGAAGGCGTAACTCTAGTTAATTAGGAGAAGAAGAGTTATTTTTGTAGGGAATAAATGAAAATATATGGTAGGACATGAAAAAAAAAATCATAATAATAAAGTTCTATTTTGAAATTATTAGATTCACACAAGAATAATTTATTTCGTATTTTTTAAAAAATTTTGATGTGTGATCGAAAACTAATGTTAAAAAAATTTACCGTAAACTCTTTACAGTAAAAAGCTAAAAAAATAAAATAAAAATATCAAGGAATGTAAAAGATCACATGCAAAAGCTTTGAATTCTGATACGTTTAAGTCAAAAATGGACATCTTGGGGAAGATTAAAGCATACAAGAGCTTTGGAAACGATTCCAAGATATTACCAATAAAGTATAGTGTGTGTGTGTGTGTGTGTGCAGTACAAATGATACACTGAAACTTGCAGAGAAGTTGGTGCCCGTTTCTTAGAGCATCTTCCAAACTTGAAGCTATTGCTTTATAGTTAAAATTAGTAGTTTTATTGTTATTACACGCAATATTATTTATTATACTTCTTTGAAGAGCTAAAGAAACTAATTAATCATGTGGAAGGGGCTCATTGAATTTGAATCTCATACAAATATCAATATCTATATATAATTTTGTTAGCTGTTTTTTTTAGAGAGAGAGATACATAATGTGATGATAGAATTTGGCTTTTATTTTTTAATGTGGAGATGAAGAATTCGAATTTTATATCAAGTCATATATGAAATTATCGTTAGTATATACTTGTAATCATGATTGAATTCCGTATTCCGTAGTCAAGAGTACATGCTTCTATCTTATATTCTCTTACAACTTTTTGAATTGAGCAAATACGTTACTCAATTAACGCAATAATTAAACATTTGTGTTTTTTTTTTTTTTAAAGAAACTTGCTTATCCGCTTGTCACATGTACATTTCTCTTGTGACGAACTGAACAAGTGGGAGGGAAAGAATTTAAGTAGGGATTTTTTTTTTTAAATATGAGTTATAGGTTTTCATATATCGTGAAAATAATAGTACCAATAATAATAAAATTTTTCACAAGTACGTACTAGAGTCCCTTTTTTATTTTTTATTTTATGGAAACGTTGCTAGTCTGTGATTGGTTGCATGAAAAAGTTACTATAAGACAATAATGAATCAATGATCTAAAACATTGTTCAAATTTTGTTTTTCGTAATCACCCAAAAAAATTTTAAAAAAATTGACCAGTGCTTAACCGGCATAGACGGAAAGATGATATAGACTTGCAATACCAACAGAAAATATATTAATTGCACAAAAGCTGAATTACACAAGTGTAAACGCAAGGTTTATTGAGGATTTAGTCAAGATACATATATATAAATAATTATAGGTGTTATATAAATATATATATATATATAGCTACTCAAGTCAATTCAAAACCCACTAATTAAATGTCGCAACAAAGCAAAAACCCACGGTGGTTGTGTACCGATGGCCGTCTAATTGGATTGTGACGTGAACCAGCAAATTAGATCAATTGAAAGCTCATGTACGACAAAATAAACCGAACAAAAAACAGTGTTTAACAAAAGGAAATTTGCCTTTGCCAAAATTGATTTGTTGTCGTATTTTGGACATGACTTTATAAAAGGTATTTAGGTATTTAGGTATTCCGGCATTCCAACTTGCACTAGCACCAATAATAATTATTTATTACTTTTTATTTCTCATTAGTTAATTAGGAAAAAAAAACCAAGAAAAGTCACGAGGCATTTCATTTAGTTGAAAATATCGACATGCATGTTTGATCAAAGAATATTAAAAAGATCCCAATTTTACATTAAAAAAAAAAAGAAAAGATGTGTCATGTTTGAATGTTGTCTTCCGATCATATTATTTAATCGTTTGGGATTTAATATGAACTAGACTTTCATGTGTATATAGCAAGTAGTGGGAATCATTTTATTAGATCCCCCTATATATATATTGATATTTAACACAATATGCTTTTGCGACCAAGAATATTGAAGCCACGTAAGCTTTTTTTTTTTCCCCTCTCTTTTTTACAACTAGTTATAATATGAATTTATTAAGATGAAAAAAATATTTGTCTAATTTGTGAATTTTATGTCGAGAGACTCATCTTTTATTAGTAAATATTTAACATTATTGATAGATTTAGTATTATTAATTAAAACAAGAAAAAGGAGATCCTCGATAATTTTTTTAAGCCGATAAAAATCGTCAGCTTTTTGAATGGTAAGATACATGTACATGTCTATTGCATGTAATTTGCTGTAAAACTGACCAGTTTACCTGGCATCATTAACAAGATCATTAATTCTATTTGTTGCACCTGCATTTCTTATATAAATATGCATTAGCTAGGCACATTATTATTATTATTATTATTATTATTATTATTATTATTTCAATATCTTGTTCCAAATAAAGGAAACTATATATGTATGGCTGTGGACTTGCCAGAGGAGAAACTTGGTATCTCTTCTGGAAAGACTGTGATGTTTGGATTATCTAATCTAATTAAGCTCCAAAATATAAATTATTTTAGATCGAATATATTTTTATGTTTATGATAACGACTATCAATGAATTCCAACCAACCCAATCGTTAAGATCAGTTAATAAGATCTCGTGGTCATTTGGGACCTCATACGGTTGTGAAAACCCCTTTCCTGTATTACACCACCTTGTAAAGGTGCCTCTCATCCCCACTCTGCCACATATTATGAGTTCCACTAGAGGCTTTTTTTAATTTACTCACACACATATATAGATGAAATATATATATGCCTTATGTTCTAGTCAAAAATAATAATTTTGCATGTGGAACATATATGAGTCCAAAAAACTAGGTGTGTGTATGTGTGTGTGTGTGTGTATGTGTGTGAAGTTTCCATAAGGTGTACTTAAGTAATTCACAACACAGTTTCTGAAAAAAACAAAAAAACAAAAAAACAAAGAAAAAAAAAAGAAAAGAAAAGAAGAAGAAGAAGTAATTCACATCGAGATACCTACTAATCTATCTCTCTCTCACTATATATATATAAATAGTCTCTTATGTACTATTACATATATTAGATTACTTATAATTTTCTGTTTAGAAATTTATAACAGCTATGTAATTTTTTTATTTATAATATTACCACATGATATTATTATATTTAAATCATTTAATTGGTACAACATAATAGGAATTATGCTATACAAGTGGTATCTATACAATATACTATCTCTTTGTGGTTAAAATATATATTATTATTAGGTTTCAGTGATCCAAATGTGATGCCCTTGTCCCATCAGAAGAAGGGCAAATGGATGTTGTGCGGCTTAATAATACAACAGTAACATGTATAGCCCTAACGAATGAGTGTTTAGATCTAATATGGGCATGGGAGAAAAAGGGAGTCCGCATTAATGACAAACCTTAAATGGGATATATATATATATATATATATATATATTACCCGACACTTAAAATCAAAACTTGAATGCATTTCCAATCAGTTAAAAAATAAATGGACCACTGAGTTTTGGATGAATTAGGTATACACACACTTCTATTATCCTCCACTCAATGGATCATCAAACACTCCCATCAAAAATTGGTCCGTTAGTTGTGATTTGCTTGGCTAATTTCACCATTAGATTATATATTATGTAATTACTAATTTATTTTTATGAACATGTAAGTTATAACACACGGTATCATGAAATATTTTTTTTCCAATAAATAAGAGATGTTTTGAAGATTATTGAAATATGAAATTGTATATATAATATAAGAAATACAAATTTGTGGTCAACTAGGACTTGTGATAAATCTTGACTAGCATGCTTTTAATTATGTTTAGTAAAGTTCAATTTCCGAATTTACAATGCATAATATAATAATTTATATCATCCAATATAGTTTCAAAGCTTCGTTTAGTGCATGAATAAGTAGAGCATGATCTGAGGGTAAGTTTCGTAACAATTCCACAGTAACCTTTTGTTTTTATATTTGTTTTTTCTTTTTTATGAAGGAATCATCCACGACAACTTAATTTGTACTTTTAGATTTCATGAACGGTGGAATCAATCCAAGTAACTTCAAAACTAAATTCAAGTATATATGAATCCTAAAAGAAGGATTCTTTGGTTTGGTAGGGCAAAAAAGATATTCTATTTGTCCATTGGTGTTGCACAATTTTTGATATATATTTTAAAACTCGAAATATAGATTTAAATGTATTTTATAGTAAAATTAAGTATGAAATTAGTAATAAATTCGAAAGGTTAGATAAATATCAAAATCATATAAAAATAAGAATAAAATTCAATGTGATGAAAAAAATATCAATTAACAGTTTATTTTATCCTATTAAAAAATTCCTTATCCAAAAAAATTGCATAAGCATCAAAAAGATAAAACTAAAATATATAAACATCTACTACGATGGTACAACTGTTAAGATGTATTTCTACAATTTTTAGAGTGAGTAAAAGTGTTTGTTAACTTATTTCTGGTTTGTTTGGTGTTTCAATTAGAATGCAAAATTTTCAACTTAATTTTTATATTTTTTTAAAAAGTCAACAAAAATTATAATTAATTTTTTAAAAAATCAATTAATTTCAATTTAAAAATTTCATCTCTAACGGATTAATCAAACGGAGGCTTCATGTCCCCATTTTAAATCTTTCTTAGGTTAATGAATTATAAGGTCAAGTGGGTTTTTATTATATATATATATATAAGGTTGGGACGAAATAAAACTAATAACATTATTTTTAGAGGGGAAAAAAAAAGCATAGGTTTAAGAAGAGAATTTTTATTTGGGAAAAGAGCATGGGAGACTGGGGCGTGACAGGAGAGAGTTCTTTTGGTGATTCGGACGCCTTCAGTTTCGGGACAAAAAACCAATTAAATTATTGCATGAGAAAAAAAAATAAATTAAAAAAATAAATAATTAAAAATGAAAGCTTTACTTTTGCTTTGACCCCTCTCTGTCCCTCTGTGTGTGTATGTCTCTCTCTCTCTCTCTCTCTCTCTCTCTGCGTCTATTAGTCCACCAGAAACGGAGGCCCGGTGCATTTTTATTGATTGCTTTTTCTCAAGCTTCCCATTTGCTCTCTCTCTCTTCTTTCTCTCTCCTCTTCTTCACTCTTACGAAACACAAATCAGGTATATTAAGCAACAACGACTTCACTCTCCGACTCTGCAAAAGCGAAGGCAAAGGCAAACCATCTCCTGACTCTGATCCTTCTTCGTATTGGTAGGTAGATGGGTAACTCTTTCCTCCCCCCCCCCCCCCCCCCCCCCTTTAATGGGTTTTCTGCGTCTCTTTCCCTTCTGCTTCCGGACCTCTTCATTCGCATCTGGGTCTCTTTCTGCTATCGGATCTGTTCTGGGTTTTCTCTGAAACTCTGAATTCTAGATCTGGTTTTTCTGTAATTGCTCCTTGATCATGTTTGTTTAAACGCTTCTTGCGATTTCAAAGATGCTTAAAAATTGCCTCAAAATTGCCTAAATTTTATTTTTATTTTCGGTTAGCTTATGTTTTACATAGTTAGCTGGTTTGTAAATTCTTCATATCTGTTCTGAACCTTTTCAATTTTTCCAGTTTTTGTTTGTTTATTTATTTATTTTGGTTTCGGGGTTTTTGGAAAATCTTAGATTGGGTTAAACTCCTAAGGTCATCAATCCTTTTTACTTGCCTGTTTCTATTTGAAATCATCTGATCACGGTCTCTGCATGCAGCTTAGGAATTGAATTACTGTATTTTCTGAGACCCCCAAAAGAAAAATCAATTTATCGTATTGGGTTTTGTGTTATGTTACTATTTGCTCTTGAAAGTTTGCATTTTGGCACCATTTTTTAGGAAATGGGGCAAATCGGAGTTTTAGCTATGTCGTCGTTTATGCATTTCTAGGTCTTGATATTTGATCACACTGTGTGATCCACTATTGGGTCATGTGGATTGGAAACTGGTTTTGGGCCTACTCCCACTTTTGCTTAAGTTTTCAGTATTGATTTATGGTTTTGTAATTTGTTAAGGATGTCTCTGATAAATAATAAAGTGTTGTTCTTGGCAGAGTTGGGCTGCTAATGGAAGATAAATCGTTGTTGGGAATGGATAAAGATCTCACAATCTGATTAACAGCTGAAGTCCTTGACATCTTTAATGGCCTCAAAAACCGGTTTAAGGGCTCCCCCAAAGGTGCAGCAAAAAACAGCTGTTATTCAGAATCAGACAATACAAACTAAAGATGTAAAGCCATTGCCTCAGCCAGTTCTTGGGGCAAGTAAACCCGAACTTGCTACTCCTGACGAACAATTACCCAAATCCTCACAGACCACGGCGAAGAAGATTGCACTGGAAGCGTCCGAGATTAAAAAGTCACCCAATTCTCATCAGAATGGAAGTTTTGATTCATTGATTAATAAATTGAATTCAAGTTCATTGTCAGACCAGGCATCGACAGAAGTAGATTCTGCTGTTAACGATACTCGTGGCTCTCTGGAAAGTTCTGTCGATCAGGAAAAGAAGACGTCGGAGTATGGAAGTGTGAAGGACAGTTCGGTATCTGCCAAGGTTAGCGATGGGGCTAGCAGTCTTGCCAAGACTAGTGGAAGTGCGAAGATTAGTGACCGGGTTGATTTTGTTGAGAGTGGGAAGAGCAGTATGTGTAGAGGGAGCACAAGCAGCGATGTGAGCGACGAGAGCAGTTGTAGCAGCTTCAGTAGCAGCATAAACAAACCTCACAAAGCGAATGACTTGAGATATGAAGCTATCCAAGCTGTCCGAGCAAGAGATGGGGTTCTGGGTTTGGTTCATTTTAGACTGCTTAAGAGGTTGGGTTGTGGGGATATTGGAAGTGTCTATCTGTCGGAGCTAAGCGGAACTAAATGTTATTTCGCAATGAAGGTTATGGACAAAGGTTCTCTAGCGAGTCGGAAGAAGCTTCTGCGTGCTCAGACGGAAAGAGAAATACTGCAATCTCTGGATCATCCATTTCTTCCAACATTATACACTCACTTTGAGACAGAGAAGTTCTCATGCTTGGTGATGGAGTTCTGTCCCGGAGGAGACCTGCACACTCTTAGGCAGAAGCAGCCAGGGAAATATTTCCCTGAGCAAGCAGTGAAGTATGTTTGCTCAACTTTGTTTAAACATTCCTTGCAATTCCTTGACACCTTTGCATCGTCCCTCACTATTTTGGGTTGGGCATGCACTTTTCCCTTGCAGGAAAAGTTTTGCCTTACAGTTCTTGTAGTTAATGGATATCATGGTTAATTTTTTATTCTACAGTAAGTGTTTCACATGCATTTGTTTCACTATAACAGATGAAGCAAGTTATGTCGTTGTATCAAGCGAAAAAAGGGGGGGGGGGAGTTAATGTTGTGGTAGGTGGTTCTCCACATGCTCCTGTTTTTAGGTATCCGTAGATGTCCCAACTTGGAAAATCACATGATGGCGAATAGTCAAATAAACATTCTATTATAGTCTATTTCCACTGGTTTTTCGTGAAGGGCATTGTGAAATTTTGCCGAACTTTGATATCCTTTTTTGTTGATTTTGACGCACGAAAGACTTATTTTAACATATCCAAAACATAGAGACCGCCAAACTCATATTACGTGCTAGTGTCAATTGATTAGAAATTTCTGAGTATTGTGTTAGAAATGTCTTGATGTGTTGTTCAGGTTTTCACTGGGAATACACTGTATATATTGATTTACTTGGAATTCAGGTGGTCTTCTTTTGCAAAATGAGAGTGGATGGATATGTAGTCCAAACGCCAAAATGTTGTATGATGAGCTCTCAAGAATCTTGAAGAGATGGGTTTAAAAATAGGATTGTCATATTTGTTTATGAAAAAAGATTCTGATAATTGTTGCTTTTCATCATGACTTGCAGATTTTATGTAGCAGAAGTTCTTCTAGCCCTGGAATACCTCCACATGCTTGGGATTGTCTACCGCGACCTTAAGCCGGAAAATGTGCTGGTGAGGGATGATGGGCATATAATGCTCTCCGACTTTGACCTTTCCCTCCGTTGCACTGTTAGTCCAACTCTAGTCAAAACCTCGTCAATGGATTCCGAACCCTTGCGAAAGAACCCTGTCTATTGTGTCCAGCCAGCTTGCATTGAGCCATCTTGTATCCAGCCATCCTGTGTAGTTCCTACTACTTGCTTCTCGCCCCGGCTCTTTTCTAGCAGGTCCAAGAAAGATAGAAAACCCAAGAATGAGGTTGGAAACCAAGTTAGCCCTCTACCCGAGCTCATTGCTGAGCCAACTGAGGCTCGGTCTATGTCATTTGTCGGAACGCATGAATATTTGGCACCAGAAATTATCAAGGGTGAAGGTCACGGTAGTGCTGTCGATTGGTGGACTTTTGGAATCTTTTTGTACGAACTGTTGTTTGGTAAGACTCCATTCAAGGGATCCGGTAATCGAGCAACATTGTTCAATGTTGTGGGGCAGCCTCTCCGGTTTCCAGAATCACCAGTTGTCAGTTTTGCTGCGCGAGATCTCATAAGGGGGTTGCTTGTTAAGGAACCACAGCACAGACTGGCATTCAAACGAGGAGCAACCGAGATTAAGCAACACCCCTTCTTTGAAGGCGTTAATTGGGCTCTAATACGGTGTGCTACCCCGCCTGAAATCCCCAAGCCTGTCGAGATTGAGCGAATACCTGCACCGATAGCATCATCAAGTGAAAAGGCTCCTACCATCATAGGAGCTCCAGATCAAAAAGGATCGAATAATTATCTAGAGTTTGATTTCTTTTAGCGATAATCAGGGACCGGTCGCAAATGGTTTCCGTTGGAAGGGGCAAAGACTTGTCTGGCCGTTTCGGGGGTCGTTGTTTAGTGAGGTTTAAAGTTCTTTTTTTCTTGATAGATGCTGAGGAATTGTACGTTTGTTGTTGTTATTCCCCTTGACAGCTTTCAAATTTGTAATCGCATTTTAATTTTGCTTGAATTCTCTGTCGCCTATTAAGGCATGACAATGATGTCCTTTTCATTATATACGTTTTTGACATCCACAAGTTTCGCGACCAAGCTAAAACTCTCTTTGGCATACAAATATGCCTACGTACAATCATTCTCGCTAACAAGAATGGACTTCATATAGTTGTAATTTGCAGATATAGTTTAATGATAATTTTATATATTAACTGTTTAAATTAGAGTAATTATTAAATAAAAGCAAAATCCTGGTTTTCCAAGTGAAAAAGAAAAGTGACCAGTTTGCGGTGAGCGTGGATCGAACACGCGACCTTCAGATCTTCAGTCTGACGCTCTCCCAACTGAGCTATCCCCGCTATGCGGGAGTCATTACAAGAAATATTTAATAGATCTCTCAAGCGAACTTGGATCTAAAACACATGCAGGAAATAGGTTGGTCGCCTTTAACTTCTTCATCTTGCATGGACTTGGAGTTATCAAATTCCTTGGAGCTATCAACATTGTCACGTGGAGACGGTGACTCAACCGTCTGATCAGTCAACACCACTTCATTGCCTTCACATATGATCTTAACTTCACAGGTTTCCGGTGCACTCTTGAGTATCTGATCCGCCGTCCCTGTTCCTTTCCTTGACCTTAACTTCCTATCCAAAAAATAAGTAATAAAAATAAAAACTAAATGAAGATGAAATTAAGTACAAAGAATCGCCTTGAGTAGATTCCATTGGAAAAGTTTTGCTTGATTTGAAGTACCTTAAGCTGGATTTGGCGGTTCCAACAACAAGCTTCCTTATGTTGAGAATATCAATTAGGTCCAATATAGCCTTTGGCAGCCCATCACTCTCAATCAGTATTGTATCCACCTTAACCTGTTTTTGTCATGTTATTAAACTAATGTTCGTTCAAGACTAATATCACGTTATTACATATTAGCATATATATATATATATATATATATATACACACGTATGTATGCATGTATATGTACAGCATGATATTCTTACTTTGGCAGCTAAACATTTTTGGAGGAACTTTTGTAAGAGCTCTCTTCTCTTGCCTCTTTCTTGTGCCATGTAGCTTTCCACCTGCTCTGGACTCACTTGACTCAAGGGAAGCTTTCCTACTATTTATGATATTAACCACAAAATTAGTTATAATCCAAGATCATTCTTAGTATCATAGATCACAAGTTATATAATTAACTCCATTTTATTTTTCAGCTAGAAAAATTAATTTTTAATAAAAATTGATCATGGGGCATGACATGATTTTTTTTCCCATTTTTTAATTTTTCTTGATAAAGATATGTTTTTGGATAAATTATTCATTTGGTCCCTAATCTTTTTACTTAATTACGTCCTTGACCTCTTTTTTTGTTGCTAAAAGCTCCACAAACTCCTTTAAAAGATACAAAATGGTCCTTTTTGTCAACAAACATTAAAAAATTCAATAGAAAAAATCATATGAATCACACATGATGTACTATTTAAGGGTAACTCAGGAAAAAAAAATTGTTACATGATTTAACTTACATGTATCATACACGTGATTTTTTCCATCCAATTTTTAACATTTGTTTGTAAAAATGACCATTTTACACCATTTTAAAGAGCTTATGGAGCTTTTAACAAAAAAAAAATTTTTTGAGGACCAAGTTGCAACTTTGATAAAAAGATTAGGGACCAAACAAATAAGTAACACTGTATTTTTTTAATGGCTTGAGTCAATCCTGAGCGGCGGAGAAAATTATTACCCAGCTAATAACAACAACTCAAACATTGTTTACCTTTTAAAACATCCATTTTATGGCAGTAAAAACAGCAACAATTGCATCTACTTGAACTTATAGCAGTAGTTATCAATCTAAACAAATTAAGCCCTAATTAATAATGCATCAAAGGGACCAAGCACTCTGTGATTCAGGACACTTTAGATGTCAACATTAATGAAATTATTTTCAAAATGGCATCTTTCGACAAACTTTCAACCAATGTTCTAGAAACCTGTCCAATACAAACCAAAAATTATACATCCCATCAATGCTTAGTTGTCTTAAAGCTCGGCTAGCATGGTCCATATTTTCAGCATAGGCCGGTTTGACCATGACTTATTGCCTCCTCAAGACAAAGAGATGGACTCAACGACTTTGCAAAATTATCAAGTGGTAATTAGATTAAAAACATATTTATATCGAATTTAAATCTCGTGTTTTACAAAACTAAATTTGATAAACAAGTTGGTTTTTGGTAATATGTAGTATTGTTTCAGAAAATATGTATATTATGAGATCCGAATTGAAATTAACTTACAAGGAGTCGGAATCTGCCGGATCTCGGGATAAATATGAATGAGATAAACCATGGTCGACCCCGGATTTACCAAGTGCCTCAACGTCCAATCCAAGGCGTCCACGCTGGACGGGCTCTTCCCGACGGCGACGTAGACGCTGTGATCCTCTGTGCTAGAGTACACACTCCCCTTATCATGCTCCTCCTTGATGGACGGCATCGGCGCGAACCTCTTCATCTCGAAAAGCTCCTTGATCTCCGCCGGAACGTCGCCGTTTGGAGCCTCCTCTTCCTCTATCTCGCTTATACTTGTACTACTTCTACTGTAGCTAGTACTAGTACCGCTTGTTAAGAAGTGATGGTACTGATCTTGAGGACCAACATCCTTATCATCTCCGTCGTGACCGTTTTCCGTTACCGATATAGACATTATCCGACGACTTCTTGGTTAGTTTTCTGTTTTGGCCGAGATTTGAGAGCTGGCTTTTTTTTTTTTTTTTTTTTTTTTTTTTTTTTACCGCAGTTTATAGAGTTTTGATGGGGATGTGAGAAAAATTAAGAAAAGAGAAGGAAAAAAAGACTCAGAGATTTTAGCTATCTAGGAAGGAGAAAGGAAGTTCATGTTAAACGCAATAAAGTTAGTGACATATATATATAGGATGTTTATGCCCTTTTTGTTTACACTTTTTTGCAATTATATACTTCCTTATATTGTACGTCCCATTTGGGATGGGATTTTTTTTTCCTTTCCATTTTTCATTTTTTTATTTTTATCTCCGCCAAAAGTACAACTTCTGTGAAGTTTGCAACTATTGTTATAGTTTCTTCAGCTTATTGACTTTTTTTTTTTTTTTTTTAGTTTGATCCTCCAGAAAAAGAATAAATTAAAAAAAGAAAAAGAAAAAGAAAATGAGAGATAAAAACTATTATATATGCCGTTGTATAATTGAAATTTTAACATAAGTTAATATGGTGATGCTGCTCTGGTTTTTGAAATGGGATTTGGGAAGGTGAATAAATCATAGTTTATTTTGTCTGCATCATATAAATGTATAAATAAATATATATTGTTTGGTTTACATTAATTGTGACGCGCAAAGGGATTATTGTATTACTGTTGTATTTGTATTATTTTGGAGCGCAATTATGAGAGGCAACAACGTCATATATTATTATTTTGTGTCCAAAAAGTTGATTATATAATTTGTCCACGTTGATATCGTATACGGAAACGCACAGAATATGCGAATATGTGAGAGGGAATCATCGCCATTCATCAAGAACGGGTCATTATTTCTCGAACCAAAAATTAATATTTTTATTTTTATTCAAAAAAAAAAAAAAAGTCAAAATTTGAGCTCCAATTTTCTGTAGTCATGACATATAGATAATATATAAGAGGCTCAGCTTGAGCTGCCCGTTTGAGAATAAATGGTTTGTCCCAGAAACCGATAAAGACTCTGGTAATTAGTGGTAAGGTTGCACTCGAACGAAAAATTATTGAGTGGTCAGAGCCAATTATATTGTCACTCGCAATTTTTTTTTTAAATTTAATTTTAATAGCCAGAATATAAAAGCATCATAATTTGGAGCTGTGTAAAAACACTTCTGTTGTACTGCAATGGTTAAAGTTTCATTCACTAGACAAGAAATCTAGTTTATCATTAATAAAATATTTATAAAAAATCCTCGAACGAAACGTACATCAATATTTGATTCACCATGGGTAGGAAAATCATTGAGCAAAGGGAATATGCTATGCCAAAAGAGTGTGTCTATATTCTAATATGTGCTTGGAAGTCACATTTTTATATTTGAATATATGTTTTTTTTAATGGAATATGCATTTGGATATTAATATTGGAATACATTTGAGTGTTTCAAAAAACGCGTATTCAAATGGTGAATATTGTTTGTATTGAGGTTTGTTTGAAAAGGTATGTATTCAGATGCAAGATACTGACAACCAAATAAATAGTGTTTTGTAGTGTAAAAATATTCCAATGAAATGATTGAAGGTGTCAATGGCCACAATTAAAGGCATTGTTGATATTTGCTTTATTTGTGTGAGAAAAAATGTGTAACGAGAAATTTGATAGCAGTCCCACATCAAATACATGAACAGAAATAGATCTTACCATCATGGTTTTATATCTTAGTTATCATCTTATTGTGTTGATTTAGATATCATTCCCTTTAAAACTTAGATATTTGCTCTTTTTTCTTCTTTAATTATTTATGATCAAATAGAAAATTTAGATCTAATATTTTTATTAAATTAACACATATTTAAAACCAAAAAGAACTCTAATAAACAAACTTAAAGAACACAAAATTAGTTCTTGTTAAAAGAAACAGAATCCTCTAATCTAGAAATTGCCTTCTCAAACTGACTCCATTTTTGCTCAAAGGTTCCAATGTAACCAACACTCACCAATCCGGAAGAGATTCCGGCAATTTCTTTTTCCTCGTTGTTCAGCTCACTGCTAGTACTACTTCCCGAGCAAGACATTAAGGTTTCATAATATCCCAAACTCACAGCCATGAAACCATATTGGGTATAATTTTGTAAGAGGTTCATTAACTGGGTTTGCTCTCTCCTCTGTTTCCATATCCAAACAAAGAAGTCCTCCGTAACCATAACCATTGTTGATCATAGACTTGAAGAGCTTATGTTGTGGGTGGTCTTCTAGGCCTGGTTATACGACTTTCAGGTCTATTTTTTTCATCCTTTGGGCGAAGACCAAGGCCCGGTTGCCGTGCTCCTTCATTCTTAAGCCCAAGTGAGGGTTCCCCGTGAGAGGTCAAAAGCTACCTTAGCATTCATAGTTGGACCTAGGAGCATTAGAGCTCCTTGGTGCAGATCCATCATAGAGTTTATCATATTAACCGGCCCACATACGGCACCTGTTTCACGTGTAAAAGAATTATTAAATATTTCGATTAAAAAAATAACGAATTTAAGTGTATATGTATAGTTCACAAAATGCACATATAGTTCTCATTGTTTTCATATAATTGATTGTAGCCTAAGTGAAAACGATATGACTATAAATTAATTGGTAATCGGGAAGGATATATCTCCTATTTTAATAGTAATTTTCTTAATCCACCTACTTTGCATACTTCAACTATGGGTTTATAATCCAATTTTCGTTTTTTTCCTTCAGTTTTATTATTCACACAGTTTTGTAATTCATATTTTAAAAGTCCATAATTTTACATAGACAAGTCAAAATGAGATGATTTAAAAAAAAATTATATAAAATTTGGAGACAAAAGAAACGAGCTCCATATTGATTTTTTTTTTCCAAACACATTTCAATTTTTTTTTTTTAACTCAAGCAATTTAAACGTCTCCATAAATGTACAATAAATCTAAACTTAAATTCTACAATCCAAATCTTAGAACTAAATGCATGCTGTATGTAACATCATCACACATGATAAAAATTAATGTTTGTTTACACTATAGAGAAAGAAACACACCTATTAAAACCCAACTAAGCAATACAGATATGGGTATTAAAATTTAGAAACACAAGACACAACAAGTAAAAGAACTTAAAAAAAATAAAAACCAAGAAAAAGAAAAGAGATTAGAAAGAACCCTTTAGGACACCTTACATGTAATCCAAGACTCAAGTGTATAAGGCAGGACATTCCCTTATATGCATACATACATACATATATATATATATATATATATAGATGTATATATATAAAGAAAATCGACTACTTCAATCCAGAAACAACACAGAAAAACGGTTAGCTTTCTTCTCTGATCATATATAAAGAAAATCGACTACTCCAATCCAGAAACATGTGTTCAACACAGAAAAACGGTTAGCTTTCTTCTCTGATCATCAAAGGCAAAAGCTTTTTCTTCACCTTAATTTACGTACACAAATTCACGAATATTAATACACATATGAGTATGACGCACAATATTTGTGTGTATATGTATACTATTTACCTGCAATAATATCAGCCCCACCGCTGATGAACTTGGAGATACTATGAACGACGACATCGGCGCCGAGCCGAGCCGGAGAGAGCACCATCGGCGAGAAAGTATTGTCCACCACCACGGTGACGCCCTTCGCGTGCGCCACGAGCGACAGCTCCGGTATGTTGGCGACGTTCAACGTGGGATTCGACACACTCTCGAAGTACAACACCTTGGTCTTCCCTTCCGCGAGGACCCGGTCGACCAAGTCGACGTCGTTGATGTCGACGAAGGTGGTCGTGATGTTGGAGACGCGGGGGAGGAAGTGGGTCAGGAGGGCGTGGGTCCCGCCGTAGAGGGTCCACGAGGCGACGACGTTTTCGCCGGAGCTGAGGAGCTGCATAAGGACGGCAGAGATGGCGGACATGCCGCTGGCGGTGCAGTAGGCGGCCTCGGTGCCCTCAAGGGCGGCCATGAGCCGGCCGAGGCCGAGGACCGTCGGGTTGAAGTGGCGGCTGTAGATGAAAAAGTCGCGGTCGGGGCCGAGCTCGCCGGAGAACATGCGGCGCATCGTCTCCGGCTCCATGATGGTGAACGTCGCCGAGGCCTCGATCAACATGTTCACGCCGCCGTGCTCACCGAACTCGTGGCGGGACCCTGCCAGCGCGTCCGCCGGGTCCACGTCAGTGGCCGAGAACAGGATTGACGATTTCTTGATGGCTGCGGCGGTGTCGCCATCGTGTGTTGGGGCTGCTCGCTTCCTGCTTTTGGTGATTATACTTTTAAATCTATTATTGGATAATAATCTGTAAATTTTTGAAAGTAGATTGAAAATTTTTATTTTAAATCTTGTTATCTGTTTTTTAAAGACTTTGGTAGCTCCTTTTGGGAATTGATCGATTCGAATTTTTCTTTTAAAAATCAAAATCAAGGGATTTATTAAAAAAAAAAAAGCATTTTTATTATTATTTTTTAATAATTATCCCAAGTGTCTTAATTTCTAAAAATTATTTTTTTCTTTTAAATGGTCAATGTTTGTTACTTATAAGATTTTTCTTTTTCTTTTTAATTAAAGATGAGAATTTGAACTCTATATATTTAAATTGAACTAAGTATGATATTACTGTTAAATTATATGTTTACATATTGCAATCACTTTATCGCTCAAAGATTTATATGTAGTAATCAATATAAATTAAGTTATAGATCTACTATTAGTATATCGTCCATCCATCGGTAAGAGAACTGTCCGTCTTAATATATAATTGATACATCATCGTAAAACTCAAAAAAAAAAAAATGACTATTTATTTTAAAAGAAATTTAGCTATTTATTTAAAGGGTGACCGTTTAAAGGTTAATTGGAAATTAATTGGAAATTCCCATATATGATAAAATTACGTTTTAAAAGTTCATATATGTGTCTGTGAATTTGTCTAGTTTCAAGTATAAATCTATGACATGAGGCGTCTATATTTGTTCATTCAAATGTAGTTTTTCTTTTTTTCAGTGATTTTTTTAAAAAATTAAGCTGGGTGATTCGATTTCATGTCTTATTAGATGTCTCCCTGTAATATTATGTCATATCATTTAAATTTAAGAATTTAACTACATAAAAATATTAAATATTAAAAATTCTTGAACAAATAAATGAATTGTCAAAACACTATTAATGGATAGTCTTTGAAATAGAAAAATGAGACAGCAGATTTAGAGTCGTGACATTTTTTAGTCACCTAATCTAATAGATGGTCGAATTTTTTTTATTTAGCAAATTAAATAGTAATTTTTATTTTTCAAGATCTGATTAATCAAGGATTGACTATAATTAAAAAGAATCTTTTAACTAATTTTTAAGAACTTCAGTCATTTCTTAGAAAACTTCTAAAGTAAAAGACTATTTAGTTATAAATCTTCTTTTTTTTTTAATTTAAACGGAAATCAAGTGTATAAATACTATGTTTGGTAGTGTGGAAAAGAGAAAGAAAGAAAGGAAGTAGGTTAAGGGAAAAGTGGATGGAAATTGATTAAGTTGGTTATTTATAAGAAGGAAAATAAGATGAAAAAATATTGTAATTTAGTCCTCTTTTTTATTCTCTCCAAAAGTGGGAGGAAAACCAAAATTCATCCAATAACTACTAAAACTACTTTTTTATCTTTGTTTTTAAAGTAAAATAATATATAAATAAATAAAATAATAATTACACAACATTTTTATTTTCTCTTATTTTCTTTTACTTTCATTTTTCCTTTTCCTCTTGTTTTCTCTCTTACCAAACATAGGCTTTGTGTTTTCTATTTCTTTCCCTTTTTTTCTTGGTCAGTAATGTTGGATTCTATTTTGTTTATTTTCCACGGGATTGACACATCACTGATTTCTTCTTTTCGAACGAAAAAAAAAAAAAAGCGATTCCAAAGAACAAAATATGTACATTGAATGTGGTCGTGATCTTAGTGTCAATAGTCTACCTCAAAATTATACACTATTTTTTTGTCGCCACCACCACCCGTCCCAAAAAAAAAAAAAAAATCCCCTTGTCCTTCAAGGCATCAACTTTCTTCCCATCTCCTTGTTCCTTTCTCAGCCCTACTCTTCCTCTTCTTGTTCGAACATAAACCCAATTATCACATAAGCCAAAACCACATTCCCAGTCATTAGACCAGTCACAACACCGCAATTGCACCAGATCACTAAGCCTAGAGTTTGAGCACCACCGAGAGTTGTGGCATGGTGATAAAAGAATCCTATCGGAAGTCTTCATTTCTAATAAATCAGGTATTCGAGTCATGTATAATGTAGATCTGTCAGTTTGACGACCATTTATTGGTGGATTATATGAACCCCTGATATGCTAGCTGTAGAAAGCTCAGAGACATTATCTTTTGTGATTTCATTGGTAATTCTAGCTACTGTTTACCCTTGACGTACTGAATCAGGAGATATGAAGACACCACTGATCTTTTTTTTATTTATAACAAAAAAAAAAATTTCTGAGCTGGTGCTACATTACGTTTCAAAGGCGGCCCACAAAGTTGTTTCCCTGATACACCTGAAACTTAGACTGATCGTCACCAAAAACTGGCAAGACCCCCAACTAAAGGTTGTTGCGTGAAAGATTTAAGTTTTCAAGGCATTTTAGCTCGGTTATGTCGTGAGAGATTTAGCCAGAGAACATGTTCCCACTATCAAAACTTGTTGTCATCCAAGTCAAGAAACCACAGGTTCTCATACTACAAGGGAAAGTTAACATTTTGTTCATAGTTTATCTCGAGTAGTAGTTTTCACTTTATTTGTATTTTTGGAAGAACAATCTTATAAATCACCTGCCGATAAATGAAGTACGGCTGATGTGGGTGTGTTTTCCTCATGGTACTGTCAATTGTGATTCTTGTGGCATGATAGAAAACGGTTTGTTGTCCAAATGATTCATTTTCATCATCAAATAAATTATTCATTTACATTTTACAAATATGTCATTTACTATATTTATCAGATAAATGATTTATTTATGTCTTGTGAATATGTCATTTATTTTGTAAAATTTTCATTTACCTTATAAATATGTTATTTACTACAATTAAGTTATGGGAATATGCAGTATTGCTACTCAAAAAGCACATTTTTAGATTTTTTTTTTTTTTTACCTCTAATTAGATAAGTATGGATATGTATGCGGCTAAATACATGATTAATCAAACAGCTTGGAGCAAGAAATAAGACAAATAAATCCATGTTGATCATAAGAAAGATGTATTACCTAGAAAATAAAAACTAATTAATATAAGTATATGAAAATTAATATAAACATATTTATTTGAGTAGCTACTTTCACGATTTTCTCTAAAAGTTAACGTCGATGCTGTAATTGGCTCTGGATTATATAGGTGTGGGAGTCATAGCCAGTCTAGAGACGAATGTGGTGTTGTGTTGAGTACTCTAACGAGAGAAATCCTTGGTTGGTTCTCCCCGCATATCAGTGAATGCTTCACTGTTTGTGAGGGAGTGTTTCTTGTTTAGTTATGTGGCTTTGGTAATTGGATTGTGGAGTCGAATGTCTTGAATGTTATATCTAAGGGTGTTCACAGGATTGGTTTTTATGGATTAGACCTCAATCCGTAACATTGGGATTGAGATTTTCCTAATTTATAATCAATCCGTGAAGCTTCCAATCTAATCCGTAAATCTCGGTTTACAAGAATTGGATTCATGGATTCAATTCGAAAAATCTAGAAGTAAAATATAAAAACACAATGCTTAAATATGAAATAATTCAATAAAATTACAACACAATTAACTTTGAGTCTTCAATCATTAGCTAAATTGTAACTTAAAGTACATAATAACTACCAAATTTAGATTAAACTCAAAATAAAATGTCCATACTAATCAATTTAACCAATATTATATTTAAGTAATTCAATAGATTGACAAATTAACGGATTACACAGATTAATAAATCATTAATCCGTAATTCAATCTATAACATTCAGTTTGAGCGGATTGATAGATTCCGTGAACATCCCTAGTTATATCTGCATTTCGTGATCCCATACAATTATTAGAGTTATTATCTATCTGACATTGGTAATGTTGTTTGTTACGCCTCTTATGATTGGAAATGTCAATGTCTATTGATTTTCTTTTTGGATTTGATTACGTGCCAAAACTTCTAAGCTCTTTTGTGAAAGCAAGCCTTGCTTGCTTTGTTGATTAAAAGAAAGTCAAGTTCCCTTGGGGGGGGAAAAAAAAAAAAAGAACTAACATAGCACTCTAATTCAAACCTTGAGGCTTGTAACGGATTAAATTGAATTATTAACTGTCCACATGTATATATGTATTTTAGTATTTACACGGTTATATAACGAATTTTGCATGTGTAGAATTGCAGTATATGTCACGTTAAAAACAAGGTCATATTTAAAGAAGTCAATGGTCAAATATAGGGTACTCGACCTTAGTACACGAGGACATAAAATTATATAATAATCTGAGTTAGTTAAAGTGGGAATTGGAATTCTGTATGGAAAAATTCAATCGAATATCCCAGTTGCTTTGTGACATTCGGTGACGTGAGAGGACAAGCGTCAAATGAACTAGCACAAACTATTCAAAGGCTAATTACTGAAATATGACATACCAAACATTGATTAGAAAAGGAAAAAAAAAATGCAAGCAGAAAATAATTTTAAACAAAAACGTAATTTTTTTTTAAGTTATGCTAATACTCTCTGATCTGTATTGTTATTGCATTAATACTCCCTTGATCAATGCTTTTTTTTTTTTTTTTAAGAACATCCCTCTTGATCAAAGTTGATTATAGTAACACCCCTTGTAACTAACTCTGTTAGTTTTTTTTTTTTTTTTAGACTGAAATTAAAAGATACCCAAATGAGAGACAATATAGTTATAATTCTCCTATTATGCAAGTAGCAAAAGGCTTTCTTACTAACATTTCTCTTCTATTGACTTTTTCTCCCCCTTTTTTTTCATTGATTTTTTTCTCTTTTATAAAATAATGATCTATAATTCTATTTTGTTTTAAATAATCTCTTCAATCTTTTCCTTGGGTACTTATGGCAGGACAAATTTTTATTGCCCGTCGAGAGAGAGAGAGAGAGAGAGAGTTTCTTGATTACTAAATTAAATTATTTTAAGTTTTTCTTTATGTCATCTTTTAGTATGCATTTGGAGATCTTCAAAAAGTACTACCTTAAATTTTGAATTGTGTCACGTTTAATCTTTTCTTCGACTTTCCACTTCACCAAATTTATGGTGCGTTTGAATGTTACATTCAATTTGTTTTTGATATTTTTTTTATTTGAATGCACAACTTTTAAAACAAATCTCAATATAAAATACTATTCGTTATTTGAATACACGTTTTTTTTAAAACACGCCTTTCATTTTACATATATTTCATAATTAACATCCAAATACACATTTTATTAAAACAAAATACATACATTCAAATATTAAAATTTAACCTTCAAACAAATATTAAAATACATACATTCTATTTAAATGCAATATCAAATACAATAAAGACATCAAAAATAACATTAGGTTCTTTCACATAAAATAACTAAAGGGTTAGTTTGGAGATAAAATTTAAACCCAAATTTTTTAATTCAATTTTTATCTTTTTTTTTTTATTTTTCTTAAAAAAATCAATAAAAACTATTATTAAAATTTAAAAATCTTAACTTAAATTCAAATACCAAATCTCCCTTAAATTTTCTTCGAATGAGAAAAGTTTTGCATGTCAGTGGGTCCAAAAAAAATGAAATTATGGGTAGAAGGACGGGGGGAAGACGGAGACAATGCAACCCAAGGCTTATTGATTGGGTCTGACGCTACTGCCAAATGATGACGACAGCTTTGCGCGTCTAGGCTTTGGAGTCATGATTTTACATGAAAACAAAAGCACCCGCTGACGTCGGATTACCGATGCCAGGAACTTCCTTTCCACCCCATGAGAAGAACTTGGCAAAGAAGGTGCCACAAAAAAACGTACTACCGTAATATTGGAAAAAAAAAAAAAAGATAATTTGTCTTTACTCTTTAAATTATGAATGTTTTATTAATTTAATCTCTGAATTTTTAATTTTAATAAATTAGTCTTTAGATTTTTATTTTATTAAGTTTTAGTCACTCACATTAAAATTGAAGAACAATTTTTGAATTTTAATATAGATAATAGAATCTCTATTGCTAATAACTACAAATTTTAAAGAAATTATTATATTAAGTTTAAAAGATTTTAGTTTTTAAGATTTATAAGAATAAGAAGTAAAATTTTATACTTACTATATTTATTTTTGTAAAGTTTTATGTTAACATGGAGTTAAAACATGATTATATATACTAACTTAAAAAAATATTTCATCAACTTCAATATCATGGACCAAAACTACCAAAAATCAAAAATTCATGAACTAATTTATCAAAATCAAAAATTCATAAACCAAAATAACAAGATATATATATATATATAATTCAGAGACTAAACAAATAAATTGTCAAGAAAAAAAATTAATTAATAGGAATTAAAAACGGCACTTTCTACTATAGAAACCATTATTTTTGTTTATTACCCATAAATATTATTATTTCAATTATTATATTAGCTTTTAACATATTTGATATATAAAGGAAGTAATTTAAAATTATAAGTTATATATTTTTAATTTGAATACTCATAAATATAATTTATTGATAAAAAATTAATTTCATGATTTAAAAATAATTTATACTAATATTATGATACAAGAGAATTCCTTTGGCAAAGGAAGGGAAGGAAGCAAGCAATTCGGATAGAAGAAATAGGCCTTGGAAGAATAAGATACGTAGAGCGTGAATCAATGTTCATTTCTATTATTTAAAAAAAAACATTTCATATTAGATTATTAAAAAAGTTATTTATATTATTAAAAACTAATTCGTATCAATAATATGAAGTAATAAAAATATAAACAAAAAGAGAGGATTTTAACAATAAAAACCCTTCTTTTTAGTATAATTATTTCAATAATTAGATTAATTTTTTTTTATACAATTTGTTCTATGATGAGAAGTAATTTTAAATCTCGCCACAAAACTTTAACATAGATACTAATAGCTCATATTGTTAAAAAATAACCTAACAGTTCCAAAATGTAATTCTTACTTCTTACTAACGGTGAAAAAAAATGAGTTTCAACCATTGAAATTCTCCTTCTTTTTTTTTTTTTTAAAATCAAAATTCTCTATTTATGAAAAAGAAGAAGATTTCTTTTTCCATGAACAGAAATTTATGCTTTTGTCCGGTTGCAGAAAAACATCATGTTTGTGGTGGAAGGAAAAACGATAGGGCTTTAAAACATGATCATTATGATTCACGAATCATCTCAAGGTAAAGTGGAAAAAAAGAATCATGTGAAAGAGTATTGGTTGTGTTCATCATATTTAAAATAAAATAAAATAATAAAAAAAGAAAAAAGAACAAAGAAAGATAGAAAGAAAGAGAAGGTATCTCGTTAAGAGAAGATGACGAGATGTCCCGTTTTTTCATTAACCATAAAATAAGACAAATAAAACAATATAAAAATAATATAAAAATTTAAAATACGTTAGAAAAAAAATATGCGATATGAATTTTATTTTTTATTTCTCTTGTTATTTTATATGATTTAAAATAAAATTATCTAATTTAAATTTAAAATAAAAAATTTATGAATTTTGAAATTTGAATTTTCGAGAATAAAAAAGACGTGTGATATATACATTTTTGAATTTTGGAATTGAATTGTAAATTTCTGTGTGAAAATTATTCCAAACGACACTAAACCGTATGACTTCTGGACCCACTTTATGAATATGCAAATAGAGGTTAAAAAAAGAAAAAGAAAAAGAAAAAGAAAAAGATAGAAAAGCAGGTGGCAGGATCTTGTGGTGCAAGACCTCACGGCTCACGATAGCCTTCGGGACCAGAACACCGTCACTAGTTTAATCATGGCTGATATGGGAATCTTCATGAGAAATTCTATTTGCTTCTTCTTCTTTTTTTCTGATAAGTACAGCTTAAGAAACATGAACTATATACCCCTTCTTGTAAAAAGAAATATCTAGTGGAATATTGCGTTTTAAAATTCTCTCTAAGAAAAACAAAGGAATATTAAGCATTGTTGACTTTTGTTTCAATTGTACATGAATCAGATTCATGTGCAGTAATGCAATTTTGACATTTATTGCATCATATACAGGTCAATTTGCAGGTAGGAATGGCTTTATAGCTTAATGGTTTTTTTTTTAAGTAATTTTTTTAATAAATAGTCTAAATTTTTAAAAATTAATTAAAAATTTAAGTTTTAAAAATTAGTTAAAAATTTTTTTTTCATTAACCATTAGTTAATTACAGATTGATTACGGTCAATCATTGATTGGTCACAATCAATCACTGATTGACTGATATAACTAACAAATTTTATAGTTACTATTGAGTGATTGAACATTAGTCAATTAATGATTAAATATGAGTAAATAATTGATTTACCATTAAAAAAAATTAAAAAAAATATAACTTTCTCTCTTC
Source organism: Ficus hispida (assembly GCA_025413025.1). Taxonomy (NCBI): domain Eukaryota; kingdom Viridiplantae; phylum Streptophyta; class Magnoliopsida; order Rosales; family Moraceae; genus Ficus; species Ficus hispida. The sequence goes on from CM046361.1 coordinate 21,421,398, forward strand.
CCCTCTCTCCCTCTCCCCTACCTATGACACCCTCATGAGCTCCCAAACATTGCCGCCGCCATCATTGTCGCTTCAGATCTACACATCACCGTCAGATCTAAGGAGCGGTGATTCGTGACTTCGTCGAAGTTCAGCGTGAAAGGAGATTCCGAGCTCCGTCAATAGTTCGCCTTCATCGTGTTTGCATTTGTGATATTCATCAGGACAGTGCAATATCCTCTCTGATCACTTGGCCTCTTGACAGTTTAACCTACAAAACAAAAACCAACATCCCAGATCACAACAGAAAAATAGGCCATTGCAAAGGATCTCTAGTTAGAGAAAAAGCCAAGATCGAGAATAGAAAGGTTGGCTTTCCCTTGTTGTCATGACATCTTCTCTGTCACATGTGCTCGTCCTCCATTCATCGGGGAATGAGAAAGAAAACATAAGGGATCTCAAGGGGAAACGAGCCGCAAATATGGTTGGCAAGTTACGCCGCCTTCGATGGTGGATCTCAGTCAGGGAGAGGAGAAAGCGAGAAGGAGGAGAGGTATTTGGGAAAAATGAAAATTATTAAGCAAAACATATATTAGATCATTTAATAAATAAAATAAGGTTGAACTATTTATTAGATTAAGTAATAAATATAGGTCATCCACCTTAATTATCTATTTTACATTTGAAAGCTAAGTTCGGAATTTTACTATTTTGTTTTACTAGTGGTGAACACGTACTCCGCCCATACCATGCATAATTTGGAAAAAAAAAAAAAAGAGTAAACCAAATGAAAAGTAGTTGAATGACTTATATGAAAAGATTTTTAGATAGGAATATATTTGAGAAAAAAATAGTTTCAATTAAGGCTAAAAAATGAAAAATTTTTTGAGAGAATGAAAAAAGAAGAAGAAGAAGAAGCATAGGCCACATGTCAAGTAAATAAGGTAGCACTTTGGCTCTTTTAATATATAAATATAAAGATAAAGAAAAGAAGTAAAGATAATAATAAAAAAAAGATAAAGATTTCTGATTTGGCAAGAGTATTGTTTCCGAATTTGTATTTTTTGGTAAGTTAGCACAAGTTTTTTTTTTTTTTTTTTTAATGGAAGTAAGTTAACACAATTTTAGAGGAGGTCAATTTCTTTTTTAATGAATGAAATAATAAGGTCCCGTTTGGGGCGTTATTTGGAGATGGTAAAATTCTATTTGGATTTTAAAATCCCAACTTCATATCAAAAATTTCCTATATTTTATTTTTAAAAAACTCAAATTTTTAAAGTCCATAACTTTTTAAATTTAAATCAGAATGAGATGATTTTTATGTCAAAATGTTCGTAATGACGAGAGGAACAAGATAAAGATCTATTTTGCATTTTTTTTTCTGAACACATTTAAATTTTTGTCATATTTTCTATAATATAAAACTTTTTCAAAAGTGCCCCATGAACACATATTTCCAATCAATATTCAAAACACCATCTCCAGATGTTCCTTCAAACGGATGCTAAGTTGGGATATATGGGTAAATAAGTTATTTAAAGCTAGAGATGTCAAATGGCCCAGCCCCACCTATTTTTTTTTAGCACATTAGTGTTTCGTACAGTGCTCGTGCCGGCTCATTTAATAAATGTGTCATGTCGTATCACGCTCATAAAAAATTTATAACATCAAACCCGGCCTACGACCTATTTACTTAAGGGCCCATTTAGAACATTAATTAGACTTGAAGTTTCCAAAATTTTTTGACAGAAAAAAAGTGAATTTTGTAAATGTGTGTTTGTTTGAAATGCGAGTTAGAAATAAACTGTCATATAAGAAATAATGTAAAAATTTAAAATAGGTTAAAAAAATATATGCAATATAGATCTTATTTTTTACCCTTATACTTGCAAGTATTTCCATACATAAATCATATCATTTCGACTTGAATTTTAAAGTTTTAACTTTTTAGAAAGGGAGGAGAGGGGAAAAAAGATGCAGATTTGAAATCATATGGTGGAAAAAGTTAATTTTGAAAAAAAAATATTGAAGAAATTTCAACTCTAATGGTTAAACGCCTCAAAAATTTTACAAATTTAACTCTAATTTCAAGATTTATACTAAAGTCAACTAATGCAAGAACATACTTGAATTAATAAGCATATACTTGAACTTGAAACCTCCTCTTCATATTTTGATCTCCAAAAATATATAAGAGTAATGCAACTAATCATCCTAATAATTACAACCCATAAAAAAGACGCAAACAATTATTTTAAAAACACCGCCCAACACCAGACTAATCTATCAACTTCTTGTTAAGCCATATTATAGTGGGCCAATAATTAAATAACTACTAACTACTATTATCTTTTTCTATTTGTAAATATATATATATCTTTTATAGTTCATTTCGTGTTTAGATTGAGTTTAAGATAAGATAAAATTTTTAAATTTAAGTAGTTAATTTTTAAAAATTAGTAATAAATTTTGTTATTTTTTAAAAAAATAAAAATTAGATAAAAAATATACAGTTTAATTGAAGTTAAACTTGATGCCAAACATTAGCTTAGTCTTCGTTTGAAGACACTTTTGGAAACATATTTTCCAATTTTTTTTGTTTTTTTAATTCCAATTTTACTGTTTATTTTTCTAAATATTAAAAAAAACTCAAACTTTAAACTTATCGGTTGAAGATAAAAATTTTAAGTTGGAGTTAGTTGATTTTTTAAAAACTAGTTATAAATTTTATTGATTTTTCATAACAAAAAAAAACTGAGATAAAAAAATAGAATTAAACTTAAATACCAAACAAAACTTAAAAATTCATAATATGTTATTTTAAGTTGAAATAAGATGATTTATTTTTTCAAATTACATATAATTTAGATATATATTTTAAATTTTTACATTTTTTAATCAAAATAATTTATTTTATCAAATATATATTTCAAAACTCAAATTATTTTTATTCTGAAATACTATCTTTAATTGTGATCCCAACGTATCCTTGAAAGAAATATTTGTTTCTCTTTTTCGAAAGGATATTCTTTTGTTTTTCGTTTTTGGGGGAAAAAAGCACAGGATGTTCCGAATCTTCACTCTTCTTATTTTTTCTCTATCACAGAAAAAAAGAAAAAGAAAAACTTGAAGAATAAAAAGGACAAAAATTAAAAAAGGTTAGAGCGAGAGAGGTCGTACTTCTGTAGGTGGAGGAGAGAGAAAGGTTGAATCATGACAATGGGTGCCCTTGTAGGTCCGCCTCTCTTTAGTCTTGACCCCTCTGTCTCTCTCTCTCCCTGTCTGCTCTCATTTTCTCTCCTCTCTTTCTATCTGTGTGTGTGTGTATATATATATATATGTTAGAGAGAGAGAGAACATTTGGCTCATAATTTTTGTCTCTTCCCCCTAAATCTAGCATATTAGTACAGAGCTAAAACGAGTCAAATAATAGAGATTAGAAGACAGAGAAGCCCAAAAAAAAAAAAAAAAAAAAAAAAAAGGCAGTGCAATTTTGGGGTTGGCTTTAGATACCTCACCCTTTTTTCATAGATAGTCTTATGGTAGGAAGTATTTTCTGTAATAGCCCGAGAAAGAGAGAGAGAGAAACTCAAGAAATGGGAAATGTTTCTCAGGAAGCGATCAAGCTTTTAGAAGCTCTCATGGATCAAGGTCAGCTTTTTTTTTTTTTTTTTCAAAATTTTTATAATTTTTTTGTTCTACTGTTTTAATTTCACTTTGCAAACTTTCTCACTCAGTTTTCTCTCACTTTCCTACTTTGCAATCACAATGGCAGTTGAGGAGCCTCTAAAGAGAACATTTCAGGTTCGCAATTAATTAATTAATTATTATTATTATTTTTTCATTTTTCACTTTTCTTCGCTACTTTTTCTCCTCTGTCCGATCTGATATTCTGTTTGACTCAAGACTCTTGTACTTTTTTTTTTCCTCGCCAACTTCTACTCCTCCTCCTCCTCCTTCTCTTGCGGGAATAGAGAAATTACGTGTTTGTCCTTGAATATGGAGGATGATATTTGGACCCAAAAAAAAAAAAAAAGTTAGGTGATGATTTTTAGATCTTATTGATCTGTGCAGTAATTGGTTTTCTGGGTTCGATCTGATTCGACCCGCTATTAAAATTAAAATTCAATTTAATCTTATTCAATGTTTTTTTAAGAACAATTAATTTTAAGAGTCGTTGCTTTGAATTTTGACCGCTGCCAGTTGGTTTGGAATGGTTCAAACTAGACTTATTAGGCCCCTTTTGTGTAATGTTTACTTGTGATTTTAAGCAGGTAAAAACATCTTTCAAAAAAAAGCAGGTAAAAACAAAATATATAAAATATAAGAATAAAAAAAAAAGAGGAGCAAAAATAATTACTTTTTTAAATCATCATTTGGTACCATAATTTCAAAGAAATTGATGAAAATAAAGTTACTGATCAAATTTAGTAATAAGCAACAAAGATGCTGCAAAATTTATTGAAGTTCTGCAAGTTGTCAAAGCAGCTTTCTTGAGAAGTGGGAAAAACTGATTCCAAGAAGCAACGGCAAACAGGTCCTAGTTCTGTGGAATATCTAACCGTTGTGTTTTGGTTAACAGAACGTTCATCAAGGATATAAGGCTGAAACTCTGGCACGTTTTCTAAAAGCAAGAGAGTGGAATGTTTCCAAGGCCCATAAAATGGTTAGATACACCTCTTTAGGTGGTTTGGAACTTGGTAAAATCTATGGAATAATTACCTAGTATTTAGGTAAAAAAACATTTGCTTATGGTCTAATGATCCTTGTATAATGTTGCAGTTGGTCGAGAGCTTAAATTGGAGGGTACAAAATGAGATTGATTATATTCTTGCGGTAAGTTTTTCTCTCGAATTTGGACGAGTTTTATGCGGTGAAAACCTGTTATTAATGATATCTATTGAATGAGCAGTTGAAACTTGTTGCAATGCATTATATATCCAGGGCCTAGCTGGCTTGGGGTAGCAAGTTCTGCCCGTTTTAACTTATTCGCAACCTTAGCATTGTATTCGATACTTAAATGCAAGTTCGTTTTGACGAGAACATGATTTATTCTTCGCAGTACATGTTTTGATGATCTTGTGTATTTGTATTATAATTTTGCATTTTTATTCCATTCTTTTTAACGAAATCTGATATGGTTAGTATCTGTGATGGTTTATGAAAGATTGCATGTTTAGTACTTACATCTATGTCGGATGTCGTTTTTTCTTTTTTTCATGCAGAAACCCATAATTTCGGCTGAATTTTACATCTATGTCGTATGTCGTTTTTTCTTTTTTTCATGCAGAAACCCATAATTCCGGCTGAATTATACAGAGCAGTACGTGATTCGCAGCTCATAGGTCTTTCAGGTTACTCAAGAGAGGTGCTCATTCTTGATTACAGTTTATCTTGCAATCAGCTTTTATAATTTATATTCCGCCTTTGACGTCTTGCTTTACCGATTACATTGCCTGAACCATTTTTAACTTGTTTAAACTAAAAAAAATCCTCTGATGAACATTTTGTATGATTTTCTTCTACATTTTTATCCTTTGTAGGGCTTGCCTGTCTTTGCTATTGGTTGTGGGCTCAGTACATTCGACAAAGCATCAGTAAGTACTTGATTAAAGACTCGGTCGATTTTGTACCCAAGCAAACTCAATTTCGGGGGAAGCAAATTGTGCAACTTTGTCTTGATGCTGTGACCCTCAAACTACTATGGTACCTAATAAAGAATCTAAACCTCTGTTTGTGTTTCTTTTCTTTTTACCCCGGGACTGCAGGTCCACTACTATGTGCAGTCGCACATTCAAATAAATGAGTATCGAGACCGAGTAATTTTGGTGAGTGTCATTAACTTAAAAATAGTAATGAGCTTTGTGGATAATAAGTCCCTTTTTTGAATCCAAACCTACAATTCCATGATGTAGCCTGCTGCTTCGAAAAAGCATGGACGAGCTATTACCACTTGTGTGAAGGTTCTGGATATGACTGGTTTGAAGCTTTCAGCATTAAGTCAAATTAAGGTATTGCACTATTACTTTCAACACAAGGGAATTCTTGCTCTACATGCAGGTTTACATATATATATATATATATATATATCTGTATTTCTCCCAGGAATAAGTTTTTATTTTATCAATATATGTATTTGAATTTTCCTCAAGTTATTGTCTTACATCTCCAAACGAGAAATAAGTTATATTTGGCTATTTAAATTACTCGGCTAATCCTTATGTTTTATTTTCTCCACGAAATAATTTGTCTGGTAGATGGATGGTTCCTTTGGCTCAACTTTCGAAACAAATTTTATGCCATAAAAAAATATGTGAATTTGTTTAACATTCTTGTCTTTTGTCGTATGTTCATACAGTTATTGACAATCATATCAACCATTGATGATTTGAACTACCCGGAGAGGTCAAACGCGTACTATATTGTAAATGTCCCATATATATTTTCAGCGTGTTGGAAGGTAAACAATTAGATTAGTGGTCGTCATGATTTGTAATACTTCTCATCCACCTTATTTTTTTTTTTTCCCCTTCCAAGATTAGTTGTTACTTATACGGCTTATGTTTCTACTGGAACGAATTATGTCGTAGAGTCTTTTTGCTCTGCATTAGAGTAATACTTTTAATCTATGATCAGGTGGTCAAGCCTCTTTTGCAAGAGAGGACAAAGAAAAAGGTGCAGGTGTTATCAGGCTGTGGAAGAGATGAGCTGTTAAAGGTTAATTTTCAATTTTACCATTCTTATTATTTCGTTGCCCTTTGTATAGTCCCTTTCCTTTCATACCTACTCTAGAACCTTTACTATTTGCACTTACCAGTACCAACAAAGCAAAAATTTGAGCATTCCGATTTCCTCTCCTCTTGTCAAAGCAAGTGAATTTTCAAACCGGACAGAAAGTGAAAAGATATAGCATGGAAAAAGATAGGACTCAATTGGCTGATGAATTTCTCATTTATTTGCAGAGAAAGAAGAAATTTTGAAAGAGTCCAATTATATATTTCTTTCCATTCATTCTAAGCGATCTGTTGTTGGTTCTGTCTTTGATGTAGATCATGGACTATTCTTCTCTCCCACATTTCTGTAAAAGAGAGGGCTCTGGATCATCTCGAAATTCAGAAAATGGAACTGAGTATCGCTCTGGATCATCTCGAAATTCAGAAAATGGAACTGAGTATTGCTTTTCCTTTGATCATCCTTTTCATCAACAACTTTATAACTACATCAAACAGCAATCCTTGGCCGCTGAACCTGCCGAACCGATCAAGCAGGGGTCTTTTCATGTCGACGTACCCGAGCCAGCTCCAGAAGGAACAGAGATTGCCAGAACCATAGAATCCGAGTTGAACAAGCTAGGGAAAGGAAATGGCCCTAAGGGACTATCTGACTCTCTCAATGGCGTCCGACTAAATGGTGCTTGAAACTTAAAAAGGGAAATATGTATGTGTGGCTTGCCGTGAAGAAAATTTCCCTTTATTCTTGATCTCTTCCATGGAGCTCTTCGAATGGGGTTTGGTTTAGCCGGTTAGCTGCTGCTATACAATATAAATGATTTTAATAGTAGTGCCTCGTCTTATCTCTACGTGAAAAATTAATACGATGCATTATGTACGCGACTCGACATGTTGGCTGGATAACTAGTACGAAGTTATACTTAGCCTAATCTGCTGTAGGATTTTCACAGATCATCATCTTTTGTTACCACGTCGTAAGTTAAAATGGTAAATGCACAGATTAACCTGTTTTTTTCCTTAAAATTTCATGCTTCGCAATTTTGACAAGCGTTTGTATTACTTTTGAAAATGAAAAGTAGATCAACAATAGTAAGGTCTCTCCTTTTTTTTTTTTTTGTCAGTGTCATCACTCATTGTCTTAAAGTTCCAGAGCAATGATGTTTTCGTAGACTTCGTTGTATCTGTTTTTATGATCTGCTTCCCCTTTGCTCTTCTTGGCGCCACCTCCGAAGCTCAACTTCAACCACAGTTTTTGCAGACTCATCCATCTCTGCCTTCCTCAGAGCCATGTCTGTTGCAGCCTTGATTTCTTCGATCGCTTTCAATTTAGCCTCCAAACTTTTCTCCGCTTCCATTTTTCTCGCCTTGACTTCTCTCTCCAAGGCCTCGCTCTCTGCCTCTTTTGTCTCAGCCAAGTTCTGAGATTCCTTAACTTTCCTAGTCAAAGCATTAAGCTCCTTGACCGACAGTTTCATCTTGGCTCCATTTTCTTCACAGGAATCATCAGCCATTTTCTGTCCTTGGGACAAAATTTTCACGTCGCCAACCGCTCTTTGCTCTGCTACTTTTGCTTCTTCAACTTCAATCAGGGTGATCTTTAGCCTTTTCTCTGCTTTCTCTGCCAAGACTCTTGAATCTTCGGCTTCTTGCTTCAGTTTATCGGCATGTCTCTTCATCTCTTGTTCTTCACGCCTCGCGCCTTCTGTTTCTTCCATTAGCTTCTGTAATTTAAATCTCTGCTCCTGTTGAACAGCAGCAGATTCCATTTCCATTTCCTTCTTCACGCTCTCCAATTCCGTCCGAAGTGATCCCACTAAGCTTCTAAGTGAGCTTTCTTCTTCAGCAACGCCTTGAAGTGTTTTTGTGGCTTCATCGAGCTTCACCGTCACAATTCTCACATTTTCCATTTCTGATTCATGGGCTTTTCTCATTTGCTCTTGTAAAACTTCAACCTCTGAAGTTGCTTCTTTGAGCTTCGCCTCTAGATCTTTCGTTACTTCAGGATCAACTTCTTTCCTCATAGACTCCAATTTCTTCTCTGCTTCTTCCTTAGCAGAAATGTAAGACTGCAGGCTAGCCTCTTTCTCCGTGACAATCTTCGCCTGCTCTTCTTGGACTTGTTGAGAGGCAAGCTTGAACTGCTCAATTGAGGCCTGCATTGCAGAGATTTGCTTATAAAACTCGCTGGCTTTCTCTGCATTTGTATTCGCTGAACGCTGTGCTTCCCCTGCCTGCTGGAACGCAGCCAGTTTCGCCTCCAATGCTGCATCAAAATCCTGCCTGATCTTGGTCAGCTCTTGCTTTGAAGCATCTAGTTCAGCAACTGCGGTTGTGTATTCCTTCCTTGTCCGGTCTAATTTCCGCTTCCAAGCTTCGGTTCCAATTGCTTTTTTTGATTTCTCAACTTCAAGCTTCTTCGCAAGCTCCTTCACAGCTTCCGCAGCTACAATTGCAGATTGCTTGGACTCGTTCACGGTTTTGAGCATGGACGTCAAATCCTGCAGCGTCCTATTCGCCCGTTCAAGCTCAGAGAGTGCTCGGGATTTTGTAGTTTCGGCACTCTCAAGTCGTTCCTTGATCGTGTTTAGTTCTCTCTGGGCCAAGGGAAGTTGTGTCTCCTTGTCCAATACACACTGTTGTAGATATTAAAAAACAAACGAAACGTTAACTAGATGATCCAAATTCTAGCAAAGTACACGACACGAAAACTAATATACCTCGGAGGAAAGTCTTCTCTTGATGGTAGGTATTCCTATAGGGGTAGCTACTTCGCCGAACAAATTTACAGCGGCTTTGACAGATTGGAACGGAGCCCTTGTATCGATTTCTCCGAACTCAGCCCTTGGAGAACCTGAACCACTTTCTTTCATTCGAATATTAACCATTTTCTTCTCTTTAAATAAAAAATTTGGCCACCTGCAAAACATCAAGTAAGTTGACAAATATCATCTCGGATATTTGCATTATAAATAACACACACACACACACACATTATCAGAAGACAATAGGCAGAAGATCCAAAAAAAAAAAAAAAAAAAATCATACAGATGAACGAAGCAGATGTTATGCCATATTATGCAGGACCTTCATGTTTTACTCCCTTGACAAACAACCAAACATGGGAAACTTGAATAGAAACATAAGACAGATCAAACAAAACACAGAACAGCTTTCAGAATAAATTAAAAATGGCAGGTGAAAAATCAACGTTGCCATCGAAGATCGAATGAATATAAGGAATTGATCAGATCGTAAATGCACGTACCTGGATGTTAATGGCGTTATGGAACCAAATTGATGAATGAATTCTACGATACACCAAACCAGTTTGAACGTGGTAATTAGTCCAAAATCCGGGTGATCGAGATCAGATATTATTGGAAAGTCAGAAACAAAACGTGCAACGTAAAAATCTCCAAGGAACATAAGAAGAGAACAACTGGGTCCTGGTTGTTTTCTTCATTATTTTGTTTTTGTTTTTGTTTTTTTTTTTTTTTGGAGTTGAAATGTTGTTGGATTGGAGACGTTGGATTATGAAAAGAATTCCTCCTGCTACTTTAGCGGGAAAGGCAGTGAGGATTTGCGGTTGTAAACGCAAATTCCCAACCGTTTCAAGGAACCTTGAAAAGACACAACTGGCCTTTTAACTACCATTCTGTTTTGAAGTAAAATCGTCGTTTCTTTAGGGGTAAATACATGGTATAAATGGAAGATATATGTGTGTGTATATATATATATATTTTATATATGTTTGAGGAAATTATATATTTAGTATGCCTTTGTTACTAATGTTTAAAGCGTAGAATTTAGGTTTGAATTGATTATACTTTTATTAAGATATTTGAATTATTTGAGTTAAAAAATGTACAAATTGAAATGTGTTTGAAAAAAAAAATCAATATAGAACTTGTTTCGTTCGTATTGAAATTATGTATAATTTTTTTAAAAAAATTTCATTTGAATTTTTATATTTAAAATTATGAATTTTTAAAGTTAGAGTTACCAAATAATATAAATAATAAAACTGAAGGAAAAAGATAAAAATTGAATCGTAGAAATATGATTTAGATTGGAGGTTCAAACACCCCTTAGTCCACCACAAAAAAAAAAAAAAAAAATCTCCGATGAGATTTATTATGGTCAGATGAACCATTCACCAGATTTGTTAACCTTCGCTTGAATATTGGAAGGTGGCTGTAGGTATGTGAGGACAAAGTTTTTTAGAAATTATTTTTAACTTTTCAGGTTTCAAAAGTAATTTTTAAAAATACTTGATCTGTTAAAATAGATTTTAATATCAAGAAGTGTTTTTTTATTAAAGTTAAAAAATATATATTCTGATAAAAATATTTTTAAATAAATTTTAAAATTTATAATAAAATTTAAATTAGTTAATATAAATTTATTTAATGTTTTTAATATTTATTAAAGTATTTTGACAAAAGCACTTAAATTCTGACCGCATCTTCTGCTCTCTTTTTCTATCCTTTTGTCTGCCCCCAATTTAATTTAGACACGTCATTTAAAACGACAAGTCATCTATTGCCAATTTACTACTCCATCCTCCGTTTTTATTGGTTTTTCTCTCACCACAACCAATTTCTCTCTCTTACGCCCTTTTTCTCAACTCTTTTTCTTTTATTTTTATTTCGTTCCCCCTTTGACAGTTTTTTTCCTGTGGTCTCTTTGTTTTTCCTGGAAAATGACCAGTCACCACTTGAAGCTAGAGAACAAGCAGGATAGAATTGTTACAACAAGTAATTAGTTTTATTTTTATTTTTTGATAGTAAACTCCACACTTACAACTAATGAAATTAAGTTCAATTTTGTGATCTACATGACTTATTCACGTTAAACATTCAATTTTTGTGAAGATCAACTTCAAAAATAGGTTTCTTGGCACTTGCTGAAGAATCACCATTTATGAATTTTTTGTAAGCGGTTCTTTTTGGAGTTTTTTTTTTTTCCAAAACATGTTGAGGAACTTTTTTTTGTTCCGAAAGAGCAGTATCAGATTTTTTTATTTAATTGAGATATCAATATCAAATAATTATTTTCTTTTTACTTTTTTCTGAATAATCAGAATCATTTTTTTTCTCACAAAATAATCAGAAAACATGTTGATGATTTTAATTTGATGAGAAAGGTCAAACAACAAATAATTCACCTAAAAAAGAATAGTAAATCATCTATTTAATAAATTAAAAATTAAAAGCTAAAAAGAGACAAGAAAACATAGACAACAAAAAAGAAAATAGAATAGCATTACAACAATAAAAAGAGAACAGCGATGGGAGGAAGAACATCAGTACTAAAAAAAAAAAAAAAGCGTCTAAATCGAGGGGGGGAAAAAAAGAACTGAGACAAACAGAAAGAAAATGGAATAGCAGTACAAACGAAAAGAGAACAAACCTTTAAAAAAAAAAAAAAAAGAAGTGAATAATAACAGTAGTGGAGTAATGGGAACAGCATCAGTATTAAAAATTCAACAAAGTAAAAAACATTAGTAAAAAAAAAATGATTAGCAAAAAAAATCCGAAACGGAAAAAAACAACAAAGTGGCAAAAACGAAGGAATATATATCATTAGTGTGAAAAGTTGGAGAAAGAAACTAAAATTAAAAAAAAAAAAAAGTAAGTGTGGGTCCCATTTAAGAAAAAGGTCGTAACTAGTAAAAGAGAGAATTTGATTGTGGCTCTGTGTAAATTAATGTCCATGAGAGAGAAACCTTCGTAAACGGAAGATGGAGGAGTAAACTTAATTTGTATATTCCACAATGATGTTATTTCGTTTACATGCGAAAACAATGATTTTAATAATTTTAGTCTGTCAGTGTAGGACCAAGTCCTTAAGCGCTGATGATCGCTCCAATTCGGCTTGGCCAATTTCAGACTATTCCACTAGAAGAATACCTACGTCCTCAAATCGTAAATTCCAAGGGAGTAGGTTAAAAGAGACCAATTCTCCTTTTTTTCAAGTATGTTTTAAAAGTAAATTCGAACAGAGAGAGGATTAATTGGTACTAATGTAAAATTTGATAGACAAAATGAGAATTTTTAAAATTTAAGAAATTAAACCAGAATAATTATAAAGTTAAAACAAAATAAGCGAGATCAATTCATTTTTTAGTTAAACTTTGTTGTTAATTTCTTTGGGCTTCACCAATCACCAGTCCTCTCAGCGTAGCTACTTCTACGCTTGGCTCTTTCAGACATAATATCCATCATCAATTAGTGATCATCCATATTATCATCAACATTATTTAATCATCTAATATACTAACTTTGCAACTTAAAAAATTTATTCCCGAGGGACCTTACATAATATATTAAAATATATATTTCGGTACAAAACTTTGTCTCTTTAGATCTACGTCTTGGTAATCTTATCCATTTCACTATATATATATACATGTATAAGTGTTAGAACATCTACTAGTGCTAGTCCACAGTAATTTATTCGTACAGCACTGCAGTATATATTTGTTTCCTTATGTTATTGTTCTTACTTTCCTTTTGCTATTTTGTAGTGTAATTCTGTGTACAGTAAGGCGCCAAGATATTGCCACGTGTATAGATAGATGGGATCACTCATTATATATAGACTCTTTGATTTAACAAAGCAATTCAATGAATTGAGTATTCCCATATTTTTCTTTTCTCAAATTCTCTCTAATCTAGTTAAAGGAACCAAGAGAAACCAATTATTAAGCCATTAAAAAAACATGACAAAAAATGACTATCTTCCTCTTTCTGAAACAAAGTTGGCCAAGGGGCGTATCCCTTTCTTATTGTTCGCCACAACGATTTTCTCCGGCATCTGCTTGATCACTGTCTACAGAACAAGCTTTTTACCACCCAGAGAAGAAACTTCCAGAAGATATGCTTGGATTGGTTTGTTTCTCGCAGAGCTTTGGTTCGGCCTTTACTGGTTCATCACTGCGGTTGTTCGATGGAGTCCCTTCTATCGTTACACTTTCAAAGATAGACTCTCTCTCAGGTCTCGTCACTTGTGTGTGTGTGTGTGTATATATATATATATATTCATATATTTTGTATTTAAACATTCTTTTTTGAAAATCTACGAAAAATTAACTGTGTCAATAGGACTTTTGTCTTGTAGATTTTTTTTTTTTATAGTTTTTTTGTGTGTGTGATTAGTTGTCGGATGGAATGATGATCAGATACGAGGAGGTTTTGCCGAGCGTGGACATATTCGTGTGCACAGCAGACCCAACGGCAGAGCCACCGAGTATGGTGGTTAGCACGGTGTTGTCACTCATGGCTTTAGACTATCCTCTAGAGAAGCTGAACGTTTACCTATCTGACGACGGCTGTTCGGACTTGACATTCTATGCCATGTTAGAGGCCTCGCGGTTCGCCAAGCAATGGCTTCCTTTTTGCAGGAAATTTCGAGTCGAGCCAAGATCGCCCGACGCTTATTTCAGAACAACTTCTCAGCCACTCCGTGCTCATTCTACCATGGCTAACGAGTGGACGTCCGTCAAGGTATGCATGAGTCCATCAACTTGGTATTTTCATCGTTTTTGTCCTTTCATAACGCATATCAATATGTGATTGTTTCAACAAAATATCAGTAATTACTAATCTATATATGCGGTGTATATATGGTTTCAGTGACCGAGTCTTGATTTAAAATATATATATATATATATGTATATAATGGAGTTTCTACTGCAGTTCTTGTCCCCTTTGTTAGTTTAAGTCCGAATTATATTTTTAACTGTTAGATTAGCTTTTCGATTATTTAATTTATAAGTTTTAATTAATAAATGTCCACAATACAAATTTATAGAATACGATAATTATTATAGAGTTTTATACTTCTTATATCTTGATATATGTAAGACCGTACACAATATTCTGGGTGTGTGTGTGTGTGTGTTTTTTTTTTTTTTTTCAGTGGTGTAGTAAATATAATTTTGTAAAAAAGTCACAGAACACGGTTTTAAATATTTCACTTTTGAGTGGTTATATCTCTTGCCGTAACAAGTACAACTTCTCTGACAAGGGTGGAACCGATTGATGGCTTTGTCCTATTATTATAAAGGGGAATATTGATGATGTTTAATATCACTCTTTAATAAAAAATAGATCTCATAATATGAGACTAATCAGTGAGATATATTTTTCTATTAATGTAGTGTTGAATATCGATATTCCTGAATATTTTTCATTATTTTAAGAATCTCAAAAGTAATAAGGTCTAAAACTTTGAATTCGATACTTTTGTCGATAATTCAAGAAGTTTTCTTTAAATTCAAAAGATATCTTTAGAAATATTGACGTAACTCGGGTCTATGATATTGGAGTAGCTTTCTAGAAACAACTTGGAATAATAACCGTCGTCTTGTTCTCTCCGATCACTATCTGGAGCCCATCTTAGCTACATGACATGATGAGAATGTGACTATTTCCCTGGTCCAAGAATATTATACTAGACTAAGCTACATTTTAATTGCGTGACAAACAAATCTACGACTTTTCAGTCAGCTATAACAAATTACCAATTTGCCTTTTTTGTTTCGTCCGAAATGGTTAATTGGATTCAATCTAGTACATGCAGCACTCGAATATGGGGCATGTAGGTTATTTTACAACTGATGGGCTTAATTAAAATGTTAATCCTGTGATTATCCATTCCAGCACTGAAAAATCAAAAGGGAAAATCAATCAAAGAATCATTAATATTTCTATTATGTTCCAAGGCTCGTTAATTTGCTATAAACAACCAAGAACTAAACAATTTTCACATTTAAACATAATAGAAAATCAAAGTCTTCGCCTCTTGACATGATCAGAAACTGTATGAAGACATGAAGACAAGGATTGAAAGTAGCATGAAGGCAGGCCAAATTTCGGAAGAGATACGCAAACAACACAAGGCGTTTTGCGAATGGGACTCGGTTTCAAGTAGACATGATCATCAGACTATCCTTCAGGTACTATAGTTCCTATACTTGATTATAATGCACATTCATTTTGCTTCTAAAACACATTCATAAAACGAAAATCTAGTCCCAAGACAATTTTCATGGTGTGCTTCTCAATAGATTCTTATTGACGGAAGAGATCCAAAGGCTGTGGACTCCGAAGGACAACCTTTGCCAACTTTGGTATACTTGGCACGTGAAAAGAGACCACATTTCCACCACAACTTCAAAGCCGGAGCTATGAATGCACTAGTGATTATCTTACCCATGATTTTTAGTCAACTATATTTTACATGTTAATTCTAGAATCCACACAGTTTTACATGTCAATTTGTGATCACCAGAAATATTTTGTTTGTTTTTTTTTTTTTTTTTTGAGAAAATAGATAAGGGTGTCATCGCGGATAAGCAACAGCCCGATAATTCTGAACGTGGACTGTGACATGTATTTGAACAATTCAGAAGCAGCGAGAGATGCTATGTGCTTCTTTCTGGATGAAGAAAAAGGCCACGAGATTGCTTTCGTCCAGTTTCCTCAGGCATTCGAGAATATTACCAAGAATGATATTTATGCAAGTTCCTTGCGAGTCATAATGGAGGTTGGCACATTAAATAACTAGTTAAACAGTTTTGAAATACATTACACAGTTATGAATCGTCATGTCAAATCAAAATTATATGGTCAGACTAAAGAAAAAGTACAACAAATAAACGAAACTTGATGGATATCTAATGATTCATAGTTGTGCCGTACTGATACCCTGCAATAAAATTCTCCTACTTTGTAACTTCAACTACTAATTTGTGCTATGGTGGTTTTGATTGTCGTGATCAAGGTTGAGTTTCGAGGAATCGATGCTAATGGGGGGCCTTGCTATATTGGAACTGGGTGCTTCCACAGAAGGGAATCTCTTTTGGGAAAGAAATACAGAGAGGCAACCAAAGTAGACAGGAACAACAATCGACATACAAAGACCGAAAAAAGTAGAGATGTTCTGGAAGAAACCAGCAAACCTCTTGCAAGCTGTGACTATGAAGAAAACACTCAGTGGGGAAAGGAGGTTCCTCTCTCTCTCTCTCTCTTGATAATCATATCATCTTCAATTCCATTAGATTACAGCAAGTTGCTAAATACGGAACCGTACATTATATGGGATAAACTCGCAAAATTAGGACTATTTTATGCCGTGTTGCTGTGAGCGGAAAGTACCATATCACTGGCATTGCTAGCACTACTAGTTTCTTAGCCAACCGAAAAATATAGTGTCAGTGTGAATTCACGAGTAATATTCCGGTGACGTTGAACATGTCTTCGTATGTGGATCAACAGATGGGGCTGATATATGGGTGTCCAGTGGAAGACATTTTAACAGGGCTAGTTATACATTGTAGAGGTTGGAGATCCGTCTATATCTCTCCGCAAAGGAAGGGCTTTCTAGGCACTGCTCCGACAACACTGCTGCAAACACTTGTACAACACAAGAGATGGGCAGACGGAGATCTTCAAATCTTTCTTTCAAGATATTGTCCGTTGTTGCTCGGCTACAAAAAAATTCCCTTGCGACATCAACTCTCATACTTAATTTACTTGTTATGGGCTGCAAACTGCTTGCCTTTGCTCTACTACGCTATCGCACCTTCACTTTGCTTGCTTCGAGGAATCTCTTTGTTCCCGCAGGTAACGCTCAAAAACTTCAAAGATTCTCTCAAATTCGTTAGTTCTATACATTGTAGGTCCTGCATGTTTCTTCATGTGCATTAGTTGCCGAAATTCCATTGTTGCTAAGCAAAATGCCACAAGTTGATCATGGTCATCTTGTTCCAACAGATGTCCAGCCTATGGGCGGTCCCATTTATCTACGTCTTCGTGGGCAACCGTGTGTACAGCCTTGCAGAGCTCTTGAGCTGGGGAGGGACATTCCAGGAATGGTTGAACGACCAAAGAATGTGGGTGTTCAAGAGAGCAACTTCCTACTTCTTTGCCTTCTTTGACAACATTCTAAAGCTTTTGGGATTCACCAAGTCAGCCTTCGCCCTAACCGCGAAAGTGGTTGACGACGATGTGTCCAAAAGATACGAGCAGGAGCTAATAGAGTTCGGAACGACTTCACCAATGTTTACCATTTTGACAACCCTCGCAGTTCTCAATGCCATTGGTTTCTGTTGGGGTTTAAAGATGTTGATTTTGGGTGAGCCAAGTTTGGTCCTGAACCCCTTTGCTCTGCAAGCTATTCTCTGCGGTCTTTTGGTATTCATCAACCTGCCAATTTACCAAGCAATCTTTTTAAGGACGGACAAGGGCAAAATGCCCGCCTCGGTGACTTGTCAATCGATTATGTTCGCTCTAGTGGCATGTTCAATCGCTCTGTATTAAAATCTTTTACCAGGAACAAACACATTGCTTTTTCCCTGTCCTATATAATCAGTCAAGGGGCTTGAAGAACCGTACTGTTGGTTATTACTCTTCCTGTATGAAATGTATAGCCCGGATGATACTGTTATTTGTATTGAAAGTTTATATATATATATATATAATATAATATAATATATAATATGTGTGTGTGTGTGTGCGCGCGCGTGTATGTATTTAATCAAAGTCTTCCATGGCAAATGCCACGTTGTAAACGGAGGCAAAAATTGAACTTTGAAGAAAATTATACGCTAAATAGACAACACAGTTTTTCATTTTAATAGATATCTGTTATAATATTCTCTCTCACATTGCCTTCTATTTTCTTTTTCCTGTAATTAAATTTGAACAGTATAAGGAGGCAAAGTTGCCACGGGAAATCGGTGTGCCCGTTTGTTTTGTATGTCCATTTCATATGTATTCATTTCCAGATTTGAAAACGCGTTTGGCTGCACATGTTACTTATATCCCAAATCCATCATAAGGATGAAAGTCCCACCTTTGTAACTGATGACCTGCATGATGAATTTATCGGCTACAGCTTTTGCTTCTGTTTTTTTATTAACGAGAAATAAAAACAAATGCTCTTTCAAACAGATTATATATATTTATGATTTGTTTATCTATGATTTAACATAAATTCGATCATATTCTTTGAAAAAAAAAAACATTTAAATTCGGACATGTATCTTCTGTCCCTTTCTCTATCTTCTTCTCTGTCCCCCAATTGCATTTAGACACGTCATTTAAAATGACAAGTCATCTGTCTATTACCAATTTACTCCTCCATCTTCCGTTTTTAATGGTTTTTCTCTCACCACACCTACTCGTTTTCTTTTATTTTTATTTCGTTCCCCCTTTGACAGTTCTTTTCCTGTGGTCTCTTTGTTTTTCCTGGAAAAAGACCAGTCACCACTTGAAGCTAGAGAACAAGCAGGATATAATTGTTACAACAAGTAATTAGTTTGATTTTTTTTTTAGTAAACTCCATACTTACAACTAATGAAATTAAGTTCAATTTTGTGATCTACATGACTTATTCACGTTAAACATTCAATTTTTGTGAAGATCAACTTCAAAAATAGGTTTCTTGGCACTTGCTGAAGAAGATAAATTTTCAGAATCACCATTTATGAATTTTTTGAAAGCAGTTCTTTTTGGAGTTTTTTTTTTTCCAAAAAATGTTGAGGAACTTTTTTTTTTTGTTCAGAAAAGAGCAATATCAGATTTTATTTATTTATTTGAGATATCTATATCAAATAATTATTTTCTTTTTAGTTTTTTCTGAATAATCAGAATCAATTTTTTTTTCCTCACAAAATAATCAGAAACATGTTGATGATTCTAATTTGATGAGAAAGGTGAAACAACAAATAATTCACCTGAAAAAGAATAGTAAATTATCTATATAATAAATAAAAATTAAAAACTAAAAAGAGACGAGAAAACATAGACAACAAAAAAGAAAATAGAATAGCATTAGAACAATAAAAAGAGAACAGCGATAGGAGGAAGAACATCAGTACTAAAAAAAAAAAAAGCGTCTAAATCGAGGGGGGAAAAAAAGAACCGAGAGAAACAGAAAGAAAATGGAATAGCAGTACAAACGAAAAGAGAACAAACCTTAAAAAAAAAAAAAGAGTGAATAATAACAGTAGTGGAGTAATGGGAACAGCATCAGTATTAAAAATTCTACAACATAAAAAACATTAGTACAAAAAATTATTAGCAAAAAAATCCGAAACGGAAAAAAAAAAAAAAACAAAGTAGCAAAAAAGAAGGAATATATAGTGTGAAAAGTTGGGGAAGGAAACGAAAATAAAATAAAAAGAGTAAGTGTGGGTCCCATTTAAGAAAAAGGTTGTAACTAGTAAGAGAGAATTTGGTTGTGGCTCCGGTAAATAAATGTCCATGAGAGAGAAACCATCGTAAACGGAAGACTGAGGAGTAAAAAAACTATTATAGATGAGTTGTCACTTAAATGAAGTGTCCAAATGTAATTGGAGGACGGAGAAGGGGATAGAGAAAGGCGACAGAGAATGTGGTCCCACTTAAATTTGCTCATATATATAGTTACAAATATAGTCGATCAATGAAAGAGAGGGAGAAAAATTAAGTGAGATGGCCTTTAATTAAAAACCTAGTTGATTTTTTTAAATAATTGTTGGTGATTATTAAAATGATTGATGGGTTGATTGATCGTTAATAATGATTAATCTTTTAAATATTGATTACATTAATTATGCATAAATTGACCATTTTGGGAAAAAAAAAAATCTTAAAAAAGGATATTTTTTAAAGGAAAATCGGAGTTTATTCATTATTATTAATATCAGAGAGCACAAAAATCTCAGTGTAAGAGGAATAAACTCTATACAAAATAAATTAGCATAACTAGTAAAAACAAAACTTGTTAAGAGGTGGGCTAACCTTTCCTTGTGGGAGGTATAACAAACAGATCACGTCTAACATCGGTCATAATATCCTTTACATCAACTATCACATTGGACTATGAAGACCGAAGGGCCATTGAATAGCCCTCACAATATTCAAAGCAATCTAACTCCAAAATCCAACTATCCAATCCACGCCCAGTAATTCAGCAACAAGTGGAGAGAAAAAACCCGTAATCTTCTTGCTAAGGGCTGCAATTGCCATACCATCAACATCTCTGATAATCACCCCAATACCAATGAAACCATGCATGTCATCAGTATTAATTTTGTAGACCCCGTGACGAGGTGGAGACCATGGTTGCCTGTGTAGTCTCTCTTGTTGGGATCCAACACCATTTACTGGACCATAATTTTGATGGTCCCCCAGAACTCTTCCCTCACTCCCAAGTTTCTCTTGTTGAAGACAAAGTCATTTCTATCCGTCCAAAAACTCCAGACCAACATCACCCAAGGACCGTTTTTGTAATTTTAACAAACTTGAAAGATATATTAAAAATAGTACTTTAAAAAGGTCATTTTCCCCATGTATCCCTTAAACAATCTTAAATTCGGATGACAAACTAAGAAAATTCAAATCTTAATTTGTATATTCATATTCCACAATGATGCTATTTATTCATATTCCACAATGATGTTATTATTTCGTTTACATATGAAAACAATGATTTTTATAATTTTAGTCTATCAGTGTAGGACCAATCGTAAATTCCAAGGGAGTAGGTTAAAAGAGACCAATTCTCCTTTTTTCGGTATGTTTTAAACATAAATTCTAATAGAGAGAATTAATTAGTTCTAATACAAAATTTGATAGACAAAACGAGAG
Source organism: Ficus hispida (assembly GCA_025413025.1). Lineage (NCBI taxonomy): Eukaryota > Viridiplantae > Streptophyta > Magnoliopsida > Rosales > Moraceae > Ficus > Ficus hispida. Next base: position 21,442,750 of record CM046361.1, read on the forward strand.
TTTTTAAAATTTAAGAAGTTATATAGAAATGATTATAAAATTAAAACGAAACCGGTGAGATCGATTCCATTTTTCAGCTACACTTTGGTTTTATAAGCTCTTGGGCTTCACTAATCACTAGTCCTCTCAGCGTAGCTACTTCTATGCTTGGCTCTTTCAGACATAGTATTAATCATCAATTAGTGATCATCGATCGATATTATCATCAACATTATTTAATCAACTAATATACTACCTTTGCAACTTAAAAAATTTATTCCCGAGGGACCTTACATAATATATAAAAATATTATTTCAGTACAAACTTTTACTTTTAATCTACGTCTCGGTAATCCTATCCATTTCACTATATATATATATATATATATATATAATTATAAGCATGTAAAAGTGTTAGAAACATCTACTAGTGCTAGTCTATAGTAATTTATTATTTGTACAGCACGCAGTACATATTTGTTTTCTTATGTTATTGTTCTTACTCTGCTTTTGCTAGTTTGTAGTGTAATTAGGCTATAAGATATTGCCACGTGTATAGACAGATGGGATCACTTATTGTATATAGACTCTGATTCAACAAAGCAATTCAATGAATTGAGTATTTCCATATTCTTCTTTTCTCAAATTCTCTCTAACCTAATTACAGGAACCAAGAGAACTAACCAAATATTAAGCCATCAAAAACATGACAAAAAATGACTATCTTCCTCTTTTTGAAACAAAGTTGGCCAAGGGGCGTATCCCTTTCTTATTGTTCGCCACAACAATCTTCTCCGGCATCTGCTTGATCACTGTCTACAGAACAAGCTTTTTACCACCCAGAGAAGAAACTTCCAGAAGATATGCTTGGATTGGTTTGTTTCTCGCTGAGCTTTGGTTCGGCCTTTACTGGTTCATCACTGCGGTTGTTCGATGGAGTCCCTTCTATCGTTACACTTTCAAAGATAGACTCTCTCTCAGGTCTCGTCACTTGTGTGTGTGTGTATATATATATATATATATATCATATATTTTGTATTTAAACATTCTTTTTTGAAAATCTACAAAAAAAAATAACTGTGTCAACAGGACTTTGTCTTGTAGATTTTTTTTTTTTTTAGTTTTTTGGTGCGTGTGATTAGTTGTCGGATGGAATGATGATCAGATACGAGGAGGTTTTGCCGAGCGTGGACATATTCGTGTGCACAGCGGACCCAACGGCAGAGCCACCGAGTATGGTGGTTAGCACGGTGTTGTCACTCATGGCTTTAGACTATCCTCTAGAGAAGCTGAACGTTTACCTATCTGACGACGGCTGTTCGGACTTGACATTCTATGC